>JALJCO010000734.1:0-555000 GCA_023101725.1 Atherinomorus stipes | reverse complement strand
TTTTTCCTTATTAAACAGCAGAGCAGACAGTTAAAAGGTTAATTTCACTGCCGACATGTACAGTATGAACCCATCATGTTTCATGTTTTGTCTCAACAACCAGCCCTACATTTCAGGCCTGCAACACAGGGGATAGTAAATCTGTTCCCACTAACATTCCCATTCCTTCTCACAACACTTAAAGCCATCTCGGCATTACATAAACCAGCTGGTGAAGTTTTTTTTGGTGTTAATTTGACCCATTCTTCCTGCAATTAGGTCTTAACCCTTTGAGCTTCATGCCTATTTTTTAGACTTCTCCTCTAAAAATGTTTATACATAACAGAATGAGTCTATTTCTGCACCTAAAAAGTCTATTTTAGAGACTTGTTAAGACTAGGAGATTTGTTAAGCTCTATAATTAGGTGTTTTACTGGTATAGAATAAATGACACATAGCACAAATATAAGTACTTTCCAGCTTGCCTAACAAAAAACTAATTTCCATTTATAATGATGGTGCAGCAGCTCTAAATCTTTATCACATTACAAAATAATGTCAAAATGATCTCTGCAAAGGACAACTACATGTAGCTTTGTTTATGCAGACAAATATTTCTTCTATCCAATTAAAATCAATGTGATCAGAGATTCCAGCTGACATGTTTAATGCACATTAAATAAAGTTTTCTGACTCCCTTAACTCCTGTGTGGATTAATCATATGCAGAAAGGACACACACAAATGATCAGGAGGAGTGTCTGTATGGTTATTTTTTCCTGTTAATCTCATCATTAAAGGGTTTAAATCATGATTTATGATCAGATTGAAAATTCTGAATAAGCTGAGGTGTTGATGTCACATTTTTTTCAGATGAGACATCCAATCGGATCAGAAACACTCCATGTAAAATCAGCTACTGATGCAGTCAAGCAGGAAACATTAGAGATTTTAGTACAGACGGTGCAGGCAAGGTCTCCACCTCCAGTAACCATTTGGCCCAGTTTGGCACCATCTGTTCTCAAAGTCCCCCAAATGGGGCCATGAGCTTTTTGAAGGTTAAGGTGTGCAATGATATAATATAGAATGTATAATATATAAATGGTTCTCCCTTTTTGCTTGTTCGGGAGCAGGTCAGATCTGCAAGCAGTCCAGTACCTGTACCCGCTTCCTCCTCAGCAATGCTGCTGTTGTGTGGGTTCTGCATTGTCTTGTTTAAGAATGCATGGAGTCAAACTGACTCTGCAGGATGTGTTGACATCACACACACCCAGTTGTGTTGTGATAACAGAGTGTTCAGGAGGCCGGGTGAACGGCTGCAGAAGGCCAGTCAGGTGAGTCTTGACGGGGCACATTCTTGTCATCCCAACCACAAGAGTGAGGTAGTGAATGCTGCAATGGAACATAAATATGATAAGAATCAAACCCTCAACATCAGGAACTTTAACCATTCAGTTTATGACCAACAAACTTTATTGTATATTAAATGTGATGCAACAGTCAAAATGTGGAAAATTTGTCAGCGCCTGCAAACACAAATGAGAGGATACATTTTTTTGTAGATATTTCACATTTGGCCATGACGCTGTGTTGGAATGTCTGTCAGTAAACAAGATAAACCTTTGTCATTTTTTCCATTCCACTTGTTTCCATTCACACCAGAGATTTCATTAAGTGATTCACTTGATGCTGTGTTGTGCTTAAGCCCCCCCCCCCCCCTCCGCCCAAAAAAACATGTTTAGGTTTAGGTAAAAATCACGGCAGTAACATTAACCCAGGAGCAGTGGCGCCTCCAAGGGGTGGTCAGGGGTGGCCATGGCCACCCTGAACAAAAGGCTGGCCACCCAGCAAAAATGATGAATTTTTTTTTTTCATTTATATCGACATTTATGTACTATATGTACTATTATCTTTCCCTGAATTCCCCCGGAGGTCTGTCACACCTAATTAACTCGGCCTTTCTTATGCAAATGAATCCAGGAAGGTGCCACCCAGAACTGCCCCAACCAGTTTCTAATGCCCCTTTCATATTAGCACCTACTTAGCCTGACCCTCGTTGGGCTGACACCACATTACCCCAGTTTTGTTTGTTCACATTACAATTAAGGGCAACTGTGGCTGTCTTCAGCTCTGGTATTCAGTGTGAGTGAGGTCGTCATAGTGAAGTCATTTGTTCGCGACACACACCCATTGAACTGCTTATTTCTAAGCAAAAAAATAATAATAAACTTGGCCACTTGAAAAAAAAAAAGTTTTGCTTGTAATAAGCAAAAAAAAAAAAAAAAAAATTCTGCCAATGGAACAAGTAAAATTTTCCTAATTAGATTTCTTGAAATGAGGTGCATTTGTCTTAAAACAAGTTCCTATATCTCACTGAAATATTTCTTGTTAGGTGATTTTGTCTTATTTTGAGTGTGACAAGTTATTCTGATTAAAAATTAGAAAAATATACTTGGCAAGATTTGAGTTTTTGCAGTGTATTGGTGAAATTAAGGAGGTTGCTGCAGATAAAAGCCTTATACAGAGGCCCATTCATTCTGCCCCCTTTACATCCATTATATGGATATATGTGGGTCTATAACTAATCTAAATACATTAGCATCCAAAGAAGTCAGAGTGATGCAGAAATGTTACTGGTGAGTAAATGCACATATAAATTCCTAGAAATAAGGTCCAGGTTGAAAGAAATAAAAGTTATTTTTTAATAACCCTTGACCACCCCTGCCATTTTCTCTGGCCACTCCTAAAAAAAATCTCTGCAGGTGCCCCTGCACTGTAAAGTCTTTTATTGTATAATAACAGTAAAGACCTGGCAGCAGGGTTGCCATTATGTTACTGTAAAATTAGCATTTTTTTTTACTGTCATTAAAATTTACAGCTTTGGACTGTTATTGAAAAATACAGTATGTGGCAGTTTTTATTGCTTTCCTGTGTTAAATAACAGTAAACAACTGGCAGCATGGTTGCCATTATGTTACTATAAAATAAACATGTTTTTGTTGTCATTAAAATTCAGTTCTGTACCGTTATTGAAAAATACACAATTCACTGTTTTGTAAAGATTACTTTCACGATACATTCTCAAAATCTACAAACTAAAACAAAATGTGCCTTCTGAATTTTAAAACAGATCAGCGTGTACCTGCAATGGGGGGAAAAAACACAGCTTCTTTATGCACTTTGACTTTTATTAATTTAAGCGGGAATTTAGAATGTTCATACATTCAAAAAGCACCTTCTTTCTTAAGTCCCCCCCCCCCAAAAAAAAAAGTAAAAATAAATAAAACTCACTCAGATTTGTGTGCCCTTTGTATTCGCTTGTAGTATCAACATATTCTAATGTGGCCTAAGAACATAAAAATCCAAACAAAAATATCACAGGCCCTGAAAAAATATCCAAATTCCTGACCTAACCCCTCAAACAGTCAAGATTTGTCAGCATGAAACATTCCAACATTTATGTATGTTCAGAAAGAAGACACAAATAACATGGGAAGAGTAACAGAGAGTTTTTAACCTGTAAGAGAGAGAGAGAGAGAAAATGGTGAGATTGAAAGAAAGATAAAGCAATGAGACAAGCTGGTGTCTTTGTGTGTGTGATGGGATTTAATAATCTCACCGTTTTAAATGAAGTCCCACTGAAAGTCCATGAGTCTTCTCAACCGAGTGGACACATGCGGATTGACTGTTGTCAACTTTTTGCTTGTAGCTTTGCCAGTTTTTTTTTTTTTTTTTTTTTTTTTTACAGGACTTTGCCCCGTCCAGTCTTGGTGCCTTGCTCTGGGTTTATACCAATTAATCTCCTGAAAAATAATAGTGTCTCTTCAAACAGTGTATTGTAAAAATCAAGTTGTTTTTTAAGCAAAACCAACAATGCATTCATGACATAAAAGAAATCAGAGAATTTTATTGCTTGCCTATTCAGCGATGTAAATATACCAAGCAGTATCAGATGAGGAGTTGCAGGAATGGAGAATGTCGTGTCAATGTCAGCTGTAGCGGCATGTGCTTGGAAAAAGAAAGCAAAATACTAAATGTACTTTTGATGTATACATATAATATATATATATATATATATATATATGTGTGTGTGTGTGTGTGTGTGTGTGTGTGTGTGTATATGTATGAGTCACTATCATTATGAGTGCCATTTGTTCCACTTTCACCCGCTGGGTCAGTGATGGACACCATAAGATTTCCCTCTGCACGTTTATGTTTTCTAGACAAATGAGATGTAAAAGTTGATAGAACGGTAAATGTCTTATCGGTCCATAAAAGGACATGCAACTGCTCTTCCTTTTTTAATGTGAACTTTAAAGGCATATGCCACCTCTGGGTGAAATTGAGCCTCCCCCGCAGTCTCCTGAGTTGGACAAGTGGGCAGAAGCGTATTCTAATCGACCCAGTCATTTTCTCAATTTTGCAGCACTGATTTTAGCTTAACTTACCTGATTACGGCAACTACGCTAAGCTAAGCTAAAGTCAGTGCTGCAAAATTGAGAGAATAATTGGGTCGGCTAGAAAACGCTTCTGCCCACTTGTCCAACTCAGGGACTGCGGGGGGAGGCTCAATTTCACCCAGGCATTTCATATGCCTTTAAAGGAGCCCTATCATGAAAAATTGACTTTTAAGAGCTTTTCAGCATGTCAGTGTGTTATTTCCTCATCAAGAAATGATTTAAATCGTTATTTTTCTTCATTCATGCATATTTGAGTAATCTACATGAATATTTAAACCAAGCGCTACCTCCCTGCAAACGGCTGACTACCCACCGCGTTACGTATGAACGTGGCACCAATCACGAAAGTCCAAATGCGCACGCTCAGTATCGTAGCAAGACGCCCTCTGTTGAACAGAAACTCAGAGAATCCTATACACACTCTCTGAGGAAGAAACTAACACCTGCAGGAAGATTTCCTCAGAGACAAGCAGCCATCAGCTAACAGACGTTTGATCCAGAGTTCAGGAGAATTTTCTTCCTTTTTTTTTCTTTTTTTTAAGCTCTAGAGGACAGCAAGTTGGGAAAAATGCAGTTACGTTCAGCGTGGTTATGTTCAGCGTGGGAGTTTATTTGTTGTACTGGATGAATCGACTTGCCAGAAGTGGTTGGATTATAACTTCAGGAGCAGGAAAAAAAAAACCTCAACTTTGTGTGTGAACTTCACTCCTGACAACTTCATGAATCTCGGGCAGTAAAGTGTTTTTTTTCTCTGGGATTACTTCTGAAACCTGACGCAGTTCCTACTATAAAAACGCGCATGGACAGACAACAACACTGGTGAGTCAACACATCTCTCAGCTCAATGCTAACTGTTAGGCTATGATTTGTTCGCTAATTTACTTACTTGTCAGGGGTCTCTGTGGTACTTCTGTGGTACTGCGTGTGCTTCAAACTCCATATCAGACAATGGGTCGAGCGCATACAGCTCCATAACAGGCTCCTCCGTTTGATCCCGTTGATCGGAGTCCGATTATCCATCAATGTTTACAAGATCCATGTGAGTGCTGCTTAGCTCAGCGCTAACTGTTAGCCTATGATTTGTTCGCTAAATTACTTGCTTGTCGGGGGTCTCTGTGGTACTTCTGTGGTACTGCGTATACTTCAAACTCCATATCAGACTCTGGGTCGAGCGCATACAGCTCCATAACAGGCTGGTCTGTTTTATCCCGTTGATCGGAGTAATTATCCATCAATGTTTACTACTAACATCCACATGAGAGCTGCCGGTGCCGGTGTTACAGACAATTCTGTGACCCTTCAGAATAAGTGTCTCTTCCGGGGCGACGTCATGAAATGGGCGTAAAACATGCTGCAATTGGTCGAGAGCTCCGCGGTTCAGGACAGTCAGCCATCTTACTTCCGTGTTGGAAATTACATGCATCGAAAAACTAATATTTAACACCAAATTAGTTTCTATAGTAACGATGGGAACATATCTAGCTTATTAATGCCTATATTTGACTTTTTTGAACATTTGGAAAGCATGATACAGCTCCTTTAAGGTGAGAGTAAAAGCCAGTCGTGGATTCAGATTTTTCACGGCAGAAGTCAACATGGCAGATCAGGTCCACTGGAATACCAAGCTGGGCTCAGTATCACATTTCTTATGATCTCTGTATAGATCTGCTTTCAGACCTGCACATTTTCGAAAAAAACCTTTTGCAATTAGGTATACAACAGAACAGTTCTAAATTGGGCATATTTATGTGAATTTTCATTTGCTTCACAGGCAGCTGGGTCGCTACTCTGATGAGTACATTTCTGACAAGGAAACATTACTGCAAACTTGACTGATTGATTCCGTTAATAGTAAAATGCACTGTGCAGCATACCAGTTCACCTGTATGGCAAGTACTTACTGTGATCAGTGGTGCAGAAGCAAATTATGAATGGCATCATTTTAATACCTCATAAATTCACTGGTAAAATATGTGTTATTACAGGTTATGTTAGACTTGTGGTAATCATCTAGCAGCTGTGAAAATTTAGCTAGCCACTGAATCTGTCATGACATGCATACTTTCAGTAGGCTGATAATAACAAACTAAAAACATCACCAATACACTTTACACCAATTTACAAATTAAATAAAACTTCTACTCACCAAATGATATGTTAGATGTGGATGGATAAAGAGAGCAACAAATCGATCTTCCCTCCTTGGTTAAATTTTTCAAAATGCAAAAAATACTACATGATACAGTCATTTAGATGGTTTCAGTGAATTAATAGCAGTAAAGTGCTGTATTTTAGGAAAACAGTATAGTTCTGTTAAAAGAACGGTAAACAACCAAAATTTCTTTTTTTTGTGAGTGGATTTACAGTAATGTATTGAAAAAAAAACAGGTTAATACTGTTGGAATTCTGCTGTAAATTAACAGCAATTGCTAACAGTGCATGAATGTCAATTAATGAGGTAACGTGGTCTGTCAGCTGGACATACAGACTTATTTGGTGACTAATGCTGACTTTGGGAAACGTTGAAATCCAGCATGTCTTCATCTGCAGTCAGTTGTTATTCAAAGTACAGCAGTGTAATGTGCTGTTAAATGGCAGCTTTAACCACCTCTCTGCCTCTCTGTCATTAGCATAGCGTGGGAGGCAGAGCTGATTGAGTGGCCAGTTGGCAGTTGAAGGAAAAAAAAAATCCTTTTCAGATTCTTTGTTCGTGTTCTGTGTTTGCACCAGAAAGAAATAACTATCTCATCAACATACACCTCCACCTCTGTAAAATGATGTAATCTCCATTTTTCATGACTCCATATTAAGCTGATGTGCACTGAAGATGAAAGACTCAGATATATATCCATGAACTACCGCTCTACTAATTCTCCTGAACATGGTCAGCCACCTTAATTGAAAAACAACAATGTATTCATCATTTCAATGACAAAGTAAACACCTTTTTAGATGTTAATTAAATTGTTTTAACCACTTGTTGAGTTCTCATTGCTGCTTCTGCATTACATCTGGAAGATGTGAGTTAAAAATGGTTGAAGCACATTTGGGGGAATGCAGTGAATGAGTTTTTTAATGGGGTGGCCAAGATAAAACTAGCTGGTGTGAGATGGCCAAACGATCTACAGGTAAACTTTGTTAACTTTGGTCAGAATGAGTTTGTGAAATACACAATTCTTGTGTATTTCACTCCAAAAACCCTTAAATTACAGCTCTGAGCGGTTACCAATGCATACCAAAACACTGTTCATATTTTAAGAGTGATGACATAGCAGTACTGTATAAACTATTTCATGTTGTTGATATTGCTGCTTATGTCAATTTTCCAAAGAAAAATAACGGCACTTTTTTCAGGGGGCATTTGTTTTGGCATGCTAGATTTCCCTCTTCAGTTAAAGGGGTGGGAACGGTAATTATACAAACTGCCCGGAGACCAAGTTGACTCAATTTCTTTTTGGCTACAAAGCTACAACCTTATTTAGATGAAGTTTGTTTGCTAAGAGGCTATCCGTTAGCATCATGGGCACTTCAGTCAGTGAATTATGTTTATCAGACAAGATAGCATTTAGAAAATAAATAAACTTACGGGTAATGACAACATTGTGGTTGCCTCCTTCAGTGTTGCTGCAGAAGTTGTTTTTTGTTTGTTTTTTGTTAAACCATTTGTCTGAAAACCCTGACTTGAATTCACCCATTTTCAGAAATGAAGACTACAGTAGCTGACTCACACCAGTGTATCAACTAGGGGAAAGAGAGGGGAGGGTGGAGGCTTTTTGCGTGATGGTGTGCTCTATTTAGATAATATGCATTTTGAGCTAACTGTCTACGTAGAATGATAAGCTGCTGTCTGATTTGACCGCTTTTTTAACAAAGGTACAATGCTGACCTCCCATGTACAGGGACTTTGATAGTCGCTCCTGACATTCACATGGCCTCTTCGGTGTGCAACAGATCGTATTATTCCCCCAAAACCCCAGAAAACTGAAATTTGTTGCCATGGTCCCTTTAAAGAATATTATTCAGTGTATATACACTAAAAAACTTAAATCTTACCAAATATATTTTTCAAATTTCTAGTCAAAATATCTCATAAGACTCAAAATAAGACAAAATTACTTGAAGAGGAACATTTCAGTAAGAAATAGGAACTTATTTTACGGCAATGCATCTCATTTCAAGAAATCTCATCAAGACAATTTTGCTTGTTCCATTGGCAGATTCTTTTTTTTTTTTTTGCTTATTAAAAGCAAATATATATATATATATATATATATTGTATATATATATTTAACTTTTTTTTTTTTTTTTTTACGTATTTTAAGAGTGGCCAAGATTTTTTGCTTGTAAGCAAAACAATTCTGCTTCCATTTCTAATCAATTTTCTTGATTAGATTTTTTAAAATAAGATGCATGGTCTTGAAACAAGTTTCTTTGTCTCACTAAAATGTTTCTCTTCAAGTAATTTTGTCTTATTTTGAGTGTGATTAGATATTTTGACTAGAAATTTGAGAAATGTACTTGGTAAGATTTAAGTTGTGCACTGAAGAGACCTGGTGAATGTCAGGAGCGATTATCAAAGTCCCTGTTCATTTTGCAGTACAAACATACACACATATATATATATATATATATATACATACACACACACTCATACACACACACACACACTGGCCACTTTATTAGGTACACTTGTCCAACTGATCGTAAATGCAAATTTCTAATCAGCCAATCACATGGGAGCAATTCAATGCATTTAGGCATGTAGACCTGGTCAAGACGATCTGCTGCAGTTCAAACCAAACATCAGAATGAGGAAGAAAAGTGATTTAAGTGACTTTGAACGTGGCAAAGAGAAAAATAGAAAACATCCAGTGGGCGGCAGTTCTGTGGATGCAAATGACTTGTTGATGCCAGAGGTCAGAGGAGAATGGCCAGACTGGTTGGAGCTGATAAAAAGGCAACAGTAACTCAAATAACCACTCATTACAACCAAAGTATGCAGAAGAGCATCTCTGAATGCACAACACATCCAACCTGGAAGCAGATGGGCTACAGCAGCAGAAGACCACACCGGGTGCCACTCCTGTCAGCTAAGAACAGGAAACTGAGGCTACAATTCGCACAGACAAACCAAAACTGGACAATGAATAGAAGATGGAGAAATATTGCTAGTCTGATGAGTCTCGATTTCTGCAACAAAATTCGGACGGGAGACTCAGAATTTGGTGTCAACAACATGGATCAAACATGGATCCATCCTGCTTTGTATAAACGGTTCAGGTTGGTGGTGGGGATGTAATGGTGTGGGGGGGATTTTTTTTGAAACACTTTGGGCCCCTAAGTACCAATGTGGCGGTTTACCACCACAGCCTACCTGAGTATTGTTGCTAACCATATTCATCCCTTTATGACCACAATGTAGCATCCTCTTTTGGCTACTTCAAGCAGGATAACACGCCATGCCATAAAGCACTAATCATCTCAGAAGGCTTTCTTAAATATGACAATGAGTTCAGTGTACTCAAATGACCTCCACAGTCACAAGATCTCAATACAATATAGGACATTTGGATCATGGATGTACAGCCAACAAATCTGCAGCTGCAATCTGCAATCATGTCAATATGGAGCAAAATCTCTGAGGAATGTTTCCAGTACCTCGTTGAACCTATGTCACGGAGGATTAAGGGCATCTGAAGTGGTACTAGCAAGGTGTACCTAATAAAGTGGCTGGGGAGTGTACAGCAGGGAAAAAAATATTGAACACGTCAATATTTTTCTCCGAAAATATATTTCTGGTAGAGCTATCGACATGAAATTTTCCCCAGATGTCAGCAACAACCCAAGGAATGCACACATACAAAGAAATTCGAACATTTATGTCCATAAATGAAGTCATATCTAATATAGTGAAACAACAGAGAATACTGTAAGTATTGAACACATGAAGAAATTGAGGGACAAAAAGATATAGAAAGCCAGAAAAGCAGCTGGAGTCTTTCAGTATTTAGAAAGTAATCCTGTCCCCCATCAGTGCAAAGTAATATCAGCTGGTTTAGTCCTGACAGATGCCTTTAAAAAGTTTCTCATCACCAAGGTGTCAGACAAGCATTACATGATGGGTAAAAGCAAAGAGCTGTCTTAAGGCCAACCTTATTATTGCAAACACACAGAGGGCATTGGTTCCAGGTGCATTTCTAAACACCAGAAAGTTCCAGTGAACACCATTGGGGCCATCATCCGGAAGTTGAAAGAACACAGCATGGTCATAAACCGGCCACGGCCAGGTGCTCCTCACAAGATTTCAGACAGAGGAGTCAGAACAATAATCAGAAAGGTTCTCCAACAGCCCAGGACCACTCATGGGGAGCTTCAGAAAGACCTGCATGGAATCAGCATGTACAGTTGTTTAAAAGAAAACAAGAAGTAGTGCACTCAACCACCATAGCCTTCGTGCATGCACACCACACAAGACTCCATTTCTAAAGAAAAAGCATGTTGATGCTTGTTTAAAGTTTGAAACACAACATCTGGACACACCCATGACATTCTGGGTAAACGTACTGTAGTCTGGTCAGATGAGACCAAAACTGAACTCTCAAGATGACATAACATGTTTGGAGGAGAAATGGCACTGCACTTGACCCCCAAAACACCATAGCAACATTGAAGTTTGGAGGTGGGTACATCATGGTGGGTGCTGTTTTTCAGCATGTGGTACTGGCAGACTTTATATCATTGAAGGAAGAATGAATGGAGAAAAGCATAGAGACATTCTTGACCAGAATCTGCTGCCATCTGCCAGGTGCTGAAGATGAAAAGAGGCTGGATCTTTCAGTAAGGCAACCATCCCAAGCACACAGCCAAGGAAACACTCAACTGGTTTAAAGACACAACGGAATTTTTAGACCTTAAAAATATGCATTTCTGACTTGTTTTGATGGCACAGCAACATTCATTATTACAGTTTCGAGCCATCACTGCCCAGAGGCGTCCAGGGGCTCAGAAACTGCAGTATGTAAGATTCCCATCCGGGATGCGACTATGGCGTTGAAGCCGACTATTGGTTGTGCACTGCATCACTTACAAGAAAACAAATGAACCAGATATGAACACTGTGAATGTTTTGAACACGCATCATGTCGGACTCAGTAAAGAAATGCAAGGAAACATCATTGGAGGAGGAGAGGAAAAGAAAACGAGGAAGGGACAGAACAAGAGTCAAGATAAGACTGTCATTTACTGGCTGGAGTGAGACAGTACAGGTACGATACAAGGTGGATGCTAGTTTAGCCGCCAATAGGGGGCTGAGAAAACTGCTTAAAGTTCCGTTGTGTGTCTTTAAGAAAAATAAATTAAGCTCCTAGAACGGCGAAGTCAATCACCCCACTTGAATCCAATTGAAAACTTTGGAAAGAACTGAAGATCTGAGTTCACAGAAGAGACCCCAGGAACCTTGAAGATCTGAAGGCAGTTTGTGTGGAAGAATGGGATCAAAATCACACCTGAGCAACGTATTCCACTGGTTTCTCCATTCAGGAAGCGTCTTGAGGCTGGAATCACCAACAAAGGTTTTTGCACAAAGTATCAAATAAATTTCAGTAAGCATATTCAATACTTATTCCCTGCGTCACTTCACTATATTACACATAACTTCATTTATGGACATAAATGTTAGGATTTCTTTCTTTTTATGTGTGCATTACTTTGGTTGTTGCCAACATCTGGTGAAAATCTCATGTCAATAGCTCAACTAGAAATATATTTTCTGAGAAAAACGTTGACATGTTCAATACTTTTTTCCCTGCTGTATATGTTTACATATATATACATATATATATATGTGTGGCAATGTACACAATGGGGATTTGATCCCCAGACTCCCAGGTGAAAGTCATGTGCGCTGACCATTCAGCTAAAGGGACAACCCTGTGGCCAAGTAGCCAGGGCGCATGATCAGTCAGAGGCATAGTGACAGCAACGTCAACTGCCACATCTCTCCCCTCTTTTCACAAGCACGTCCTCGTGCTCCGTGCAAGCTGCCACCAATTTCGAATCTGTGAACTGTTTACCAGCGTTTCACATGGATCCTGCCGAGAACACAAGAATGTAGCAATGTACGCAACGGAGGGCCCGGGCGGGATTTGATCCCCAGACTCCCAGGTAAAAGTCATGCGCGCTGACCATTCAGCCAAAGGGACATCCCTGTGGCCAAGTAGCCAAGGCGCATGATCAGTCGGAGGCATAGTGACAGCAACGTTAACTGCCACATATATATATATATATTTATATATATATATTTGTGTGTGTGTGTGTGTGTGTGTGTGTGTGGAGGGGGGGGGGGGGGGGGGCACGTTTTTGCAACATTGTGGGGACCATGTTCCGGATTTTTACGATCACCGTGGGGACGTCTTGCCCTCGTGGGGACATTTTTCCGGTCCCCATGGGTACAAACCCCATTTTGAGGGTCAAGATTAGGTTTTAGAGATTAAGTTACGATTAGGTTTTGGTTAGGGTTAGGACAAGGGTTAGGTTTAGGGAATCAGTTATGGGCTTTAGGTTTAGGGTAAGGGACTAGGGAATGCATTATGTCAATGGATGTACCCCACGGGGATATAAAAAACAAACATGTTTATGTGTAGCTCTGTTTTTAAGTAACAGTGGGTTACTCACCAAAGGCCGCAAACACCAACACAACCCCGGCCTATATTTAATTTACCAGCTAGCCACGCTGACTCTGTTAAACGGATACATGTGTAACTTACCATGTCATACCAATTTATTTATAAAGCACTTTTAAAACAACAATGAGGATGACCAAAGTCCTTTACAATAGATCTAATCAGAAGACACACAGACCAAAAAGTGAAAGACATAACAAACACAAAATATAAAAATAACAAAAGAATAAATAACAATAAAAATGTACATAAAAGTAAAAAAAAACCACCTTACAGTGGGTAGAGGGCAGGGAGTAAGAATCTTTTTTTAAAAATGTTTTTTAAACCAGATTTATATTCAGAGAGAAAAGGAGTCTGCTTAACGTGAGATGGTAAATCATTTTGAAGTTTCAGAGCAACAGCTGCAAAGGCTGTCACCTCTGAGTGTAGATCGTGTGGCGACATATGTTGCTACCTTCTGTCATTAATTAAAAATCAGATTTATATTTCATGATAATATTTAACTCAAATTTATTCAGCACTTTTTCAAATGTGTAAAAGCAACCCAAAGTGCTTTACAGGACAAAAACAAACATGAAAGGAAACAATTAAGACAACTGTAATAAAACCATTAAAAAAATACACATTAAAAATTTATCATAAAAATGAAGTTGCAAATGATTAATAATAATATTGTGATCAAAGGAAGTAGAAATATGTTTACTGTGGTTACATTTGGTTCCCATGTTAATAAACTGGGTGATTAAAATGATATTAAATAGCAAAGTCATATGACTGACCAGCACCTACAACAATGTGATTTTTGTTCTTTGTATAGATTTCCCCCACAATTTTCATTTATAATGAAATTAGTTTTCATTAATAATGAAAACTAATAACTACATTTATTAATTAATTACAACCACTTTTGATGTATGACATCACCCTCTAGAAACTGCACAGCTTACTTTATTCACTTCAATCCATAAAAAAACATGTCTGATTTACATTTAAAAGCAATTAAAAATGTCACTTCAGGTTTGCTAAATAAATTCTGACACAAAAAGTGTAATAGTGAGATGTAGGTACACAGTTTTTATGTTTTTCTGACAGATTTCAGTCATTGGAGCTTAAAGGCTTTAACTGGAAGACCAAAAGAGGGGCAGACTTGTGGAATAATAGAGGAGTTAGAATAAAATCACTAGAACATGAGGTCCAGTTGTAGCTGTAAATGTTGATTAGTGAGCAAAGATAAAGATTTTAATTGTTTAATTTATTTTACTAATGTTTGTTTTGTAAATTAATTGATACCAAGGCAGCAACCTGCGGGAACAAAGTGACCAATTCACGAGTAAAGAATACGAAACTGAGTGTTGAAAAGAGCTTTTCAACTGATCCAGCCCTCATTTCTTTCTATTACTCCTCCCAGCAGCCAGACTTTGTTGTAATCTTTTAAAGTGGTTTGCATTAAATCAAATCAAACTTTCCTTATAAAGCACTTCTCATGCCAAAAGGCAACACAAAGTGCTTAGCATAATAAAAACAAATCCATATTCAAATAAAATCAAGCCTTTACACACCCAAAGATATAGCACAGAATGCACACTATACTCCCCCCCCCCCCCCCACACACACACACACACACACACACAGATGCATCCCCTCCCCTCCCAATTCTACACATCCCCCCCAACTCTTATTTGTGTCTCTGAACTGAATAGGTGTAAAAACACTAGTAACAAACATCTGGCTTGACGCTGCTGTGAGGACGCAATATCTTGGGGATCGGCTCACACCAGCAGCCAGCCCACCCATGGTCACAGAGGGCATCATCACAAGGACCACCCAGATCAGGGTAGGCCAGAGTCCACACCACGTAGGGCTGCAGAGCAGGACCCAGAGCCACTAAAGGGCAGCCACCGCTGCTACTATCCCCAGGTCAAGTAGGCAGAGCCACCATTGTGAAGGATCCCAATGAAGAAAACACTGGAATTAAAATTGTTAAACAGTTAAAAAAAAAAAAGAGCAAATAAACCTTAAAACAATAAGAAAAAGAGAGGATTAAAAAAACCTATAGAAAGATATAAAACAAAATAAATTAAAATTAAACTAAAAGTGAGGCTACAAAGGTAGGTCTTGAGCCTGTTTATAAGGACATCAACAGTCTCTGCAGCCCATCAATACAGTGGGGCAAAAAAGTATTTAGTCAGCCACCAATTGTACAAGTTCTCCCACTTACAAAGATGAGAGAGGCCTGTAATGGTCATCATAGGTATACCTCAACTGTGAGAGACAGAATGAGAAAAACATCCAGAAAATCACACTGTCTGATTTTTGAAGAACTTTTTTTCAGATTATGGTGGAAAATAAGTATTTGGTCACCTACAAACAAGCAAGATTTCTGGCTCTCACAGAGCTGTAACTTCTTCTTTAAGAGGCTCCTCTGTCCTCCACTCATTACCTGCATTAATTGCACGTGTTTGAACTCATTATCAGTATAAAAGACACCTGTCCACAACCTCAAACAGTCACACTACAAACTCCACTATGGCCAAGACCAAAGAGCTGTCAAAGGACACCGGAAACAAAATTGTAGACCTGCACCAGGCTGGGAAGACTGACTCTGCAATAGGTAAGCAGCTTGGTGTGAAGAAATCAACTGTGGGAGCAATTATTAGAAAATGGAAACCTTACAAGACCACTGAGAATCTCCCTCGATCTGGGGCTCCACGCAAGATCTCACCCCGTGGGGTCAAAATGATCACAAGAACGGTGAGAAAAATCCCAGAGCCACACGGGGGGACCTAGTGAATGACCTGCAGAGCTGGGACCAAAGTAACAAAGGCTACTCTCAGTAACACACGACGCCGCCAGGGACTCAAATCCTGCAGTGCCAGACGTGTCCCCCTGCTTAAGCCAGTACACATCCAGGCCCGTCTGAAGTTTGCTAGAGAGCATTTGGATGATCCAGAAGAGGACTGGGAGAATGGAATATGGTCAGATGAAACCAAAATAGAACTTTTTGGTAGAAACGCAACTTCTCGTATTTGGAGGAGAAAGAATGCTGAATTGCGTCCAAAGAACACCATACCTACTGTGAAGCACGGGGGTGGAAACATCATGCTTTGGGGCTGTTTTTCTGCAAGGGGACCAGGACGACTGATCCGTGTAAAGGAAAGAATGAATGGGGCGATGTACCGTGAGATTTTGAGTGAAAACCTCCTTCCATCAGCAGGGCATTGAAGATGAAACGTGGCTGGGTCTTTCAGCATGACAATGATCCCAAACACACTGCCCGGGCAACAAAGGAGTGGCTTCGTAAGAAGCATTTCAAGGTCCTGGAGTGGCCTAGCCAGTCCCCAGATCTCAACCCCATAGAAAATCTTTGGAGGGAGTTGAAAGTCCGTGTTGCCCAACGACAGCTCCAAAACATCACTGTTCTTGAGCAGATCTGCATGGAAGAATGGGCCAAAATACCAGCAACAGTGTGTGAAAACCTTGTTAAGACTTAAAGAAAACGTTTGACCTCTGTCATTGCCAACAAAGGGGATATAACAAAGTATTGAGGTGAACTTTTGTTATTGACCAAATACTTATGTTCCACCATAATTTGCAAATAAATTCTCTAAAAATCAGAATGCGATTTTTTTTTTTTTTTTTTTTTTCTGGATATTTTTTTTCCCTCATTCTGTCTCTCACAGTTAAGGTATACCTACAATTACAGGCCTCTCATATTTTTAAGTGGGAGAACTTGTACAATTGGTGGCTGACTAAATACTTTTTTTTTTTTTTTTGTGTGTGTGTGTGTGTGTGTGTGTGTGTATATATATATATATATATATATATATATATATATATATATATACCACAAACGGGTACTACCCAAAAAATTTGAATATCTGGAAAAAGTTCTTGTATTTCTGTAACTCAAAAGGTGAAATTTACATATCGTATAAATAATATGCAAATCAATATATTTTGAGCTTTTATTTGTTTGGATGTTGCTGATTAGAAGTTGCAGCTTAAGAAAACTTCAAATTCCAAAAATTTGAAAACCTTGAAAAGCTCCAGTATTGTAGGCTCAGAGTGTTACATTCTAATCAGGTACAGTAAGTAATCCAAAACACCTCCATAAGTGCCCTGAGCCTTTAAAAATGTCTGTCTTGGTTTAGAAGAATTCACAACCATGGGGAAGACTGCTGATCTGACGGTTGTACAGAAAACCATCATTGACTCCCTGCACAAGGTAGGAAAGACACAAAAAGTGATAGCAAAAGAAACTGGTTGTTCTGAGTGCTGTCTCAAAGCACATTAATGGACAGTTAAGTGGAAGGAAGAAGTGTGGAAGAAAACTGTGTACAAGCTGGAGGGCTGACAGCAGCCCGGAGAAGGTGGTCAGGAAAGGACCATTCAAAAGTGTGGAGGACTTCATAAGGAATGGACCTGTGAGCTTCTTAAGTCCAGCATAAATGCAGCCGTCTACCAGGACATTTTGGAGCACTTCATGCTTGCTTCAGTGGACCAGCTGTATGAGGATGCAGACTTCATCTTCCAGCAGGAGTTGGCACCTGCCCACATTGCCAAAAGTACAAAATCTTGGATCAACAACCATGCTTGATTGGCCCGTAAACTCACCTGACCTGAACCCCATCGAAAACATGTGGGGCATTGTCAAGAGAAAGTTGAACGGGAAGAGACCAAACAATAAAGAAGAGCTCAAGGCTGTGATTGAAGCATGTTTGTTTTCCATAACACCTGAGATATGTCAGAAGCTGGTAGCATCCATGCCACGCCGGGTTAAAGCAGTCATTCAAGCAAAAGGGGCCCAAACTAAGTACAGATGCAAGATTTTACTTTAGGAGGCCCGACTTTTTTGTATTCAAAGTCCTTTTTAAATTGATTTCATGCAATATTGTAATTTTTTGAGTTTTAGAATTCGAGGTTTTCTTAACTGCAAGTCCTAATCAGCAACATTCAAATAAATAAAAGCTTGAAATATATTTATATGCATATTATTTGTCTATACAATATGTAAATTGCACCTTTTAAGTTGAATTACAGAAATAAATGAACTTTTTCAGGATATTCTAATTTTTTGGGTAGTACCACATATATTTATGTATGTATATATATATATATATATATATATATATATATATATATATATATATATATATATATATATATATATATATATGTATGTGTGTGTGTATGTATGTAAATGTACACTTCTATTCCAAAGATGTTTGCATTTACTTTTCTGTTATGAAGAATCTATTCTTTTTTTTTTTTCAGTGACAGTCTTCTCTCTGGTATCTCATATCAGACAAATTGAAGAACAGAATATCATGGACGATAATGATTTACTAGACTGAAGTGGTTTGATTTCTCTTCCTCTGAAAGGAATCGGCCTCCATTTTTTCCCTTCCCGCTAAGTTTCCAGCCTGAATGTGGACCCCGGGGCAGATGTGCTGAAGAGCAGGGCTCCGTCCGTTTCTGCTTCATTACCTAATTAATTCCTGGATCCACCTTAAAAAACAGGGGTAATCCCGAGCTGGTCCCTCCCTCCGTCGCGGTCTCTAGCACGCGCTCACCTCACTTTCACGCGCCCAGCTCGTCGCGAGGGACAGCTCTGGTCCGACCGTTTGGGGGGCTTTTCCTGTTCTCTTGTTCAGGCTGACAGTTCGGGACCCAACTGAGTCGCTCCCACTTCTTCTAACACTGTCACAGCACCAGCCCTGATTTTCTGGATCCGCTCTTCGCCAGGAGAGGGAGGGTGAGTTCATCTTTTCCTTTTAAAGGATTGTTTTCGGACTGATTCTGGATCTGGTTTTGCTTTCCGTCCTCGGGGCTGCCGTTGCTGGAACATAACTGATGCCTCTAGGAACGCATTAGTGGTCAAAGAAACTGGTGAAAACGTTGGAACAAAAGCAAGTTGAAGATTTTTCCACCTTCCCACACGGCCTGCCAGAGTGTTTTTTCTTCCACCCCCTGCAGTTGTCAAGTCGGTGCCCTGGTGGGAAATGGACAAACCCCATTGAAGACGCTGCCCAGCCGAACCGAGACGAGAATTCGCTAAGAAAAGGTAAGGTCAAATTTCTGGGTTTTTAAAACTTTACTCGCTACGAGTTTGCTTTTTTCCCTTCTCACTTGTGGCTGTAGGACAAGAAACCTATCATTATTAGTCTGTCTGAAGCGGTAAAAGTGCAAATTTAACGTGTTTCAAGGAACCGTTGGTGTTCCCACTTGTCTACACTCCTCAGCATCCGGGTAACGGTCATAACGTTCATAAAACTTCATTTAAAAAAACATTTTAAACGTACTTGTTAGCAACGACGGGCAAATACTGGATTATCCACAGGTGGGAATTTCCAATTTATCATTTAAGGGGCATATTTTGCCTCTATCTCAAAGTATTTAATCTGAAATTAATGTCCAATTTATCATTTGAAACCCTCGAAGCACGTTTTTCTTCCCGTTTCTCTTCGGCAAACGTCCCGACAGTTAGCTAGGTTACAGCCCCGGTACGTGCCTTTCTCTCATCTGCAGTCAGCGCTGACAAATCTTTACTGAGTAACGCAGACGTTGAATGTCGGTTCTCATCGCTTTTCGACAAGTCTTAACACCCAATAAAGCATTTTATGACTTTGTACCGTCAGCTGAAATTAACCTCGGCTGAAATTGATCGAGTGGAAAATCAAATTTTCATTAAAAACTTCTGAAATGGGTGCGCAGTACTCGCTACATTTTCCACTTCACTGCGTTCCTGTCAGTTGGTAAAGTTGCCATTTTAGCAAAATAAGAGCTTTAATGTGTCGTGGAGATGTGCCGAATGGAAGAATTATTTCCAGTGATCTCGCATGGGTACTTTAAGACATTTAGATATGTACGATAACGGACTAATGAGGAGATCTGATTTAAATTGACAGATTATAAAGGGCGCTGTTGGTGCGGGACTCCCCGGGTGACAAAACGGCACGTATCGGCTGTTGGAGAGGCTGCAAGGCAGGAGTCAAACCGACAGCGGAGGGCTACGAATGTCTGGAAACAGTTTGCCTGTGATGTTTTCGTGGTTTTTCCTCCTTAATGGCGTATTAATTGGTGACCAAAAATCCTTCCCATCAGTAAAAATGACACGGCTTCTGGTAACTTGATTTTAAACCAGGTAGCTATTTTTCAGCGAGCATTGATTGCTGCAGTTGTTCGCCGCAGCTGTCATATTAATTGTACTTGTGGAATCGCTGTGGTGTCTTCACACTGTTTCCATGAATGCTGCGTATTCTGGATTATCTTGTTAAGCTTGTTGGAGGGGCTTCCCTTCATTTGCCACTTGCACTGTAATTGATGCTTCTGCTTTTGATGCTGGCGCTGATGAAGGTTAAAAAGAATCATAACGTTTTATTTGAATTAACGGGAGTTTAGCCCATGAAGAACCTTCCTTACGTCATCTGCAAGGATGGGCGGATAAGCAACAGCAGAGCCTCTGCTTCTTTTTCCTCCTCTCATTTCATCTCCTCTCATCTCGTCCTCCTCCCCTCTCTAGCTGGGTGTGTCCTGCCTTATTGCGTTAGGAAGGAGGGGGGATCCCACATCTTGGCTTTTGGTGACTCCTCCTCAGCCTGTGACCTCCAAGGAGGGCATAGCTCCCCCTGTTTTTTTTTTTTTTTTTTTTGCAGTTCAGCTCTTAGCAGTGAAATATTCAAGGAAGGAAAAACTTTGAATTGAAACCATATATTTACTAGAACAATCTTGGATTTCAGGTGATGAAGGGCTTGGCGATTCTGTGACATTACTGTTTGATGGCTCCTGAAGGGAAAATGGGTTGCTTCCTTGTGTTTTGTTCTTCGCTGTTTTATTTCATTGTACTGACTGATTCTGAGGGCTGTCATTTCCACTAAATCCCACACTTGGGGGAAAAAAATAACCATTAGAATTTAAGCAGTTTAAAGCAATGATTTGGTCGACTTAAACACCAGAGGGTCTAGTCAGTCTGTGGGTTAGACGAGCAATTCTTGTTTATCAGATTTTTGTAACTGTATGCAGAAGGCTTTGTTATTCATTTAGTTGTTTATCTTTTTTTTTTCCTTCCAGAGGTTCAAGTGATACACAGATCCTGCTGAGTCCTGTCTTGCGAGTCTTGTCAATAAATTATGGACTGAACAATAAGTACAGTGATGGCTCATGCTGTGTGAAATAACACCTCTGCTCTCTTCCCCTGAGGGTTAATGTTGTGCATTTTAATAAAAATGAATTTATTTTATAAAGTTAAGTGGTATTTGCTTCAGGCAAGGTGGCCTACATCCGTTATAACTAGAGCTGAAAATATTAGTTGATTGATCGCTTATCACTGTAAACAGCTTTGGCTTTTGAGGCTGTTGGTGGGGCAAATCACCCTGAGCTGCACTGATTTAATGATGGACAGTTTGGCTGTTTTCTCAGATTTTATATACTAATCAGCAAATGAGAAAACCTGTTAACCAGTTTCTTTGATTATCAAAATAATCGGTACCCCATTATGTGCTGGGATTGGTTGCAAGGGTGATGGGTAAAAATGATTTATGTTTCTCACATGTGCAGTCACCATTACTGGAGAGGGAGAATGGACATGTGGTGAAGGCGGCAACATTTAGGCCAATCAACTGTGCCTCAGTGGAAAATGGTTTATGTGAAAGTTATTCAGTCAGAAAGCACTTACTGAAATTAATTTTGGCACCGGCTTGATGGGGGAGGTAAAAAACATTAAAACGATTCCGATCATCTTTCATGGTCTTGAAAATGTGTAGGATAGTTAACTATAAGATTTCTCGTTGAATTTAGATCAGGAATTGCCAAATCTGGACCTCTTGGGCCAGTGTTCAGAAGGTTTTCACTGTGTTCTTGTGCCACACACCTGACTCAAATTAATGAGTCATTGTGCAGAGCTTCATTAGTTTGTCAGGTGTGCCGGAGCAGGGAAATGATGATCTTCTGAACACAACTTCTTCTGCAGGCACCGGTGGTGTAAAAAAAAAAAATCTCAGATACTAGTCGATACTAAAGTTTAGCATCTAATTAGCATCTTTATTCACCACTAGATTACATTCATCTGTAAACTGTTACATAGCATATTACCTCTCATAAGCCCTTTTCAGACTTGCGCTGGAAAGCGTTAATATTATGGGCCTTGACCTTTATAACGCTTGCATTCAGACATGCGTTCCGGTCTTTTACCTTGGAGATGTAGCGGACATGTACCGGCTGGTCTCCATGTCACAAAAGTAGAAATTATGCGGCACGTCGTTTTGGCTGAACGCACAAGAAAATGTTCTGGACAGAGTTGAAGGGAGAGTGGGGCTGTGCTGACTTTTTCGCAACATTTCCTGATGTCTGAAAGCGCCCGGAACGTGATAAGTCCGCAAGGAAGCGGCATGATTGAAAAGACAAGTCTGTTTAAAGAGCGGATGGACTTTACAGCTCATGTTCCGCAGTAGACCTTTTTCACAAAAACTAAAAGTACGTCACCGTTTGGAATCTTGTCTTCCTGTGAGGGCCAGACTTCAGTCAGACGTCAAAAATGGATCGTGTTTACACTGGATATTACATTTGAGCAGGTTTACTCGACTCTGCATCGATCTTAGGAACCAGAAGTTTTGCCTGCATTGTTTCAATCATGTCACCAATTGATGCATCGTTTTGTCATCTGCGTATGTCGAGCTGCTTCCGTGAATTTTAAAGAGAGGGATTTTGTTAATATATCAAGCTTTAAAGTAATTCAGTCACGTCTGAAACTGAAGGTTTTTAGAGGAGGTTTTGCTAGCAATTATTCATTTCTGATATCAGAAAGCATCAGATTGGAATGAAATGTACAGAGCCGCTCCAATAACGTTGGCAGGAAATAAAATGTGACCATGCAGGTGTTATTAATAAATACAGTATGTGCATAAAGTCCGCATATTGTCCAAAATGAATGCCTCTGCTGAAATGTTTTTTTTTTTTTTTTTCTTTTTTTTTTTTTTTTTTAAAGATTGCACATATGGGTTTGGTCAAACTTCCCTGATCACTTTGATGGAAAATAATTATTTTAAATGATTGTGAACAAAATAACGATCAGAACATTGTTGTAACGTGTTTAACTGCAAGAGATTGTAGGATATCATTGTTCATTCCGAGTTTGAAATGAAATGAAATTATAATTCTATATGTTTCGTGGCTTTTAACATGCTTCTGTTGTAGCTTTGAGTAACATACATGTATTATTCTAGTATAGCTGTGGGTTAACAATGTTTTCACGTATGTTATGAGAGGCTGAGACGAGGCATTTCTGGTCCAGTAAAAGATCGCTGAACCCGAAATGCCTCATCTCAGCCTCTCATTATAATGTACGTGAGAACATTGGTAATCTACGGCTATGGTAGTATAAAACATGTATGCTACACAAAGCTGCAAACAGTAAACACAAAGATGAAAACAGTAACTCGGGACCGAGGACATAATTTATTTTATTTTTATTTATTTATTCATTTATTAATTTTTGCGCTCTGACCGTATCAAATGTTCACATCAGGGGATCGATACAGTCAGTATAACAGTCTGTAGTCACGGCAGTCGTGTCAAAATGACTGCGTTTCACAAGGCTTCGGTTTTTCCATTCCTGTTAATGTCTATCATCGATGGATGTTGAAAACATCTGGAAATGGATGTAGGACTGCTTCACGGCAAAAGAAAAACAGCTCAGTGCACTGCAGTGACTTGACTTTCTAGCTTGAGACACTGGGTATGTTTACATGGAGACTTTTTTGCCTTTTAGAATGAAATCATTCTGATTGAGGATTTCAGGGCAGCTGTTAACATGGGAACTAATTTATTCCGATCTGGCGTGTACATGCAGCAGTATTTATTCAGAATAATCCTGTCTTACATGCGCAGAATGATGTTACATCTCGTTATTTAATAAAGACGGAGGTCTAAAAACTGATCGTCACGGTCGTTGTGGTTTCTGCAGGGCTTTAATCCAGCAGCAGCTGATACTCATGCACTCCTACTGCAGACAACCAAGAAAAAAAGGCGTCCAGGGAATTACGTTGTTCACAGCCATCTGTCAAAGTGAGGAAACGTCACTCTTTGCATGTTGACGTCTTGTCGAAGCATGCGCTGTAAGAGCGCAACCTCACAACTTTCCGATTCAGCGTTTACATGATACCCCATTCGGTTTGGGGAAAGCAATATTCTACCCCCGTGAAACCGAAATGAAAATTCATTCAGTTCAGCACTTTTCATTCGGAAAGAGGTGTTTACATGGATCATTTTCATTCCGAAAGAGCTTTTAAACCGAAAGCAATCGGTATATTTGGGTTCATGTACACGCAGCTACTGTTGTCGGAAGTAAAGATCCGCGACTGTTGTTTATTTCCGGTCAAAAAACAAGGAAGTGTGAAAAAGGTCTATGCAAGTCTGAAAGCGGCTATATTAGCAGCTAAAACTAAGACCACGGCTCCACCATGTTCAACAAACGGATTGTAACATAGGAGGAAGTGACGTCGCCACACACATTTACTTTAATATGAATCTGATATTGAACCAGTAAATGCAGACAACAATCTTTTGAATATATTTCAGAAGTGCATGTAGATGCGACAGATCAGATTATTACAGTAATCTGATGACTTCCAGAGATCTGATTTCAGTGGTCATGTAAATGGGCTCAGTGTTTTAGAAAAAGTTATCTGAGAATGTCTTTGATATTTAAGAAATATTAGTGTAACTGTACCAATTGGATTTAATCGAACTGGAATCGGACTGTTGTGAATCAAAATGATCCAGGAAATTGGTGTGAAGCAGTCCATTGACTTAAAAGCTTGTTACTTACTCTACTTTCTTATTCTTATCTAGGCAGCAAGACCAAGAAAATGTCATTTTATTCTCTACGAGAAGTTTTGTTTGTGATAGGGCCAGGATTAATACAGAGGGATGACTGTGACAAATTTCGTCCGTGGCAGGTGGGATGGGGTGGGTTGTGCACTAGGGCTGTCAAAATTGCTCCAAAATGACATTCGAATATTTGCTCTAAAATTTACACATAATTCGAATAAATTCGAATATCCATTTGAGCAATGTACAGGAGGACAAACTAATACAAGACATAACTACTTGTACAGACTCAGCCGACGAGCGTTTTGTGTGTTGCGCCATCTTGCGCTGCCGCCGTTGCCTAGGGAACGAGTCCCAGTTACCTCCTATCTGCCAACATGGAAAGCAGCGTGAATATCTGGATTTACAATGTTGGACAGTCGTCTAAGGTCATGATAACCTATAGGAATGTTATCCAGAGATCTCTAAAGTATTCTGACATTTTATTTATTTATTTACATCGGAGCATTGATTTAAACTATTATTCATCTCTGGAAACTGGCTTTAATGACAAGCCACACCGGAATAACACGGAAATCTCGTGATTACTTATCAAAGTTTAAAAAAACCAAACCCTTTCAGAGCTCGTTACTTATCTATTTTGTCATAAATTTGGCTTTTGGTATTGTTTACGGACTGTACAGACCACGTAGCCTTCACATGTCCTGCAAATGAGACTAAAGGCTGCAGGAAACCGTCTTCCTGATTTCTTTGTGTTTGCGACTGAACTGTTTTTATTTTCTGGTCTCAACGTTGTCCTGATCAGAGCAAATAACCTTATATTTCACAATATCTCCCTGATAATTCATTAACTTACAGCAACACTCAGCTGTCTCGTTTAGCATTAGCTAGCATAAAAACGTTATGCAGTGCCTCATTTTTCGGGAGCATAAATACGTAAATTAAAGTGTCAGGTTAATGAGTGTTCATCATAATTTACCGTGTTTTTGTTGTTAGTGATTAAATCCAGTGTGTTCTCCAACGTGGCAGCAAGTTATTCCTCCTCTGCTCTGTGTGTCCGATATTCCTTCCTGATACGAACACACTGACATCAGTGGACTGAGCGCGAGCAGCAGAAATGTCCACTTTTGTCACAGACAGAGGAAATCTTCATGAAATAAATGTCCGCGATCTTCTTATTCGCTTATTACCACAATTAAAGTTTTCCAATGCTGTTCCAACAACCAGGAATGTGACGTCCTTCCAGATTTCCTCCATGTTATTAAGAAAAAAGTCCCATTCTCATCTGTTCTAATTATGTACAGAAACACTT
Source organism: Atherinomorus stipes (assembly GCA_023101725.1). Classification (NCBI taxonomy): domain Eukaryota; kingdom Metazoa; phylum Chordata; class Actinopteri; order Atheriniformes; family Atherinidae; genus Atherinomorus; species Atherinomorus stipes. The sequence goes on along the minus strand of JALJCO010000734.1, from coordinate 528,743 downwards.
CCCAGGCAATGGTGGACGGTCTAGTTGTGGCGTTTAGCCGGTTTCGTCTATGTTTTTATTTTTATTTTTAGTGTTTATTTCATTATTAACATCTTTAACAATGCCCTGGAAAATAGAAAATGAACTCGCTGCAGTTCCCCCTTGTGCGAGCGATTAAAGATCCCGACAAATTGAAATGAAATTAACGAACAATGATGCTCGAGCAGCTGCAATAAACATGGAGCAACTTGAAACAGTCGGCCTGTAATCAAACCAGTGTAGCAAATGTAGGCCTAATAATAATAATAATAGGCCTAAAATAGGCTATTTTTCCCACCGTCCCACTGTTTATTTGAAGTTCGAATATTAATTTTCACGTTCGAATCTTGGATTTTTATTAATATTCGAACATATATTCGAATTTAGAATATTCGTTGACAGCCCTATTGTGCACGCAGTGGTTTTCTTGTATTTAAATCCCACATAGTATATTTTTTCATACTTTCTCATCACATTGATCAGCTGTTTGTTAAAGCTATCTGTTCAATCTCGCATCAGCAGAAATCAGAAGTGACACTTTTGCGCCTCAAGCTTCTCTGTGTTAACCACGGCCATCTCAAATGTCCAACCAATCACTCGACTTTTCTGAGTCCCATGAGAAGAAGGTTCTGCTCATTTAAATAGACTTAATATTTTGAATCAGGTGTGTTAGAGCCTGAAGTGGATAAAAATGTCCTGGTAATGTACAGGAGTTAAGATTTTGATTTGCAAATCTCTTAAGCATTTCATGTTTGATTTTTGCTTTTTATTTATCACTCATCTTGTCTAAAGACTTCAGTAAACAAAAAAAAAATCATGGTTCAGGTGCTTGAGGGTTTTACTTTGATTTGCTCCTTTAGAATGAAAGTTGTCAGCCAGAGAAGGATCCAGCTTAAAATCTCTTCAGGCCTGTCCTAATTCATAAATATGAGCTTATCACAGTCATTCTGTTTAGTAGAATTTTTTAGAATGACTGGCTGAGCTGCAAGACTAAGAAAATAACTACTGGTGGATTACTGACTGTTTTTGTTCGCATTAATAGTAAATCTGATACATATACAGTCTGTTAAATATTACATTCTGCCTTCACAGAGAGGTTAAATATGCGAAAAAATGTACAATGTAAATGCATGCCAAGTTGAACAGTTACAGCCGTTAACAAACTGCAGCAACAGTGGCTTTATCTTTCTGAAGAAGTGCATGCCAGGTTCTGAGGATGCTATGACGTAGGGTACATGTTTTCACACCAGGTGCTCTGAGATGTTACTGAAGCATAAATTCCACATAATCAAAAATATTGTACTATACTACGTGTTAAACTGCAGCTGGTTTATCTGACCTTCAAAGTTAAAATGTAACTGAGCAGCAAAAGTGAAATGTCAGTTTTAAAGTGTTAGTTAACGTATGTAAAAATGTCTCACTGTAGTTGGTTAGATTGGCTGGTTGGATTATCTGTAGTCCAAAGCAAACATACAGTGATTTAAATATTGCCACATAAACATGAATTGATTAACAAATCATGTATGACTATATAAAGCAGGATGTTATTACCAATTTCAAATAAATCAGTGTTATTTTCCAACCTTAATATGTTTCCAGCTGAGGGTGCACTGTTCAGTCGCGTTTACCTGCAGACAGACGAGTGCTCTCTTTGTGTCTGATGCTGCTGCTGAGGTCCTGAAGACCACAGGAAGTGACGGATGCTGACTTTGTGTCTGTTCTCTGAAGTCCCAACAGAGGCTCAGGTGTCCTTAGCAGCAACAAGAAGAAAACCTCCAATATTTAACTGATTTATTTTCAGATATTCCATCAGTGAAGAATGTTATACTGACCTTTTTAACAAAATAGACCAATTAAAAAAAACAAACATCTGTTTATTTACTGGCAGAAGATCCAGTGATGAAACCAGAAGAAACAAAACATTGAAGATGCAGAGTAACTGTTTTCATCAGCTGGAAGAACGTTTCTGGATCAAAAACTTGGAGCACCTGATCTTGTAAATGTGATTTATTCCCCAAATAAGATGTGCAGTCTACATTCCAGTTTGTAATCTCATCCCTGTAGTTTTCCAAATCTCCCAGAGGGCCTTTTGGCAGAGAGGACTGGGTCACAGTCGCAGATGATTCATGTGTCTGCAGTAAACTGGGTGACTGATGCTGTTGTCTTTGGAAAAACTGGTTTGTGCTTGATCTTCTCTGATGGTTTTCTCCATTTTTGATTGGTAAATGTTGCTGTCAAAATGGTTATAAAAAAGATTATTGTGATTTTTATCCTGTTGTAAATTCAAATCCTGAATATGTCCAGGTTTTTCTTTCAGTGTCAGCTAAGGATGGGAATCTTTAGGCACCTCCATGATTCAGTTTGATATAATGCAGAAAAAAGCAGCTTTCCAAACATGCGTGGTTTTTAGTGGAAACGAGTATTGCTGTGATAAAGAGATTCAGAGTGCAGATAGTTCAGAGTCCATCCAGGACTTGATTTGATTTTCATGTGATCTGAATCACTCTGAGGTGCTTTTCACACATTTGGTTTGAGCCAGGCGCTGTCGCAGCAGTGAAAAGGTTACAATATTTCAATTTTCAACTAATACAACTTTGTTTCACACATGTTTTTTTTTATCACCGCGTCCAGCAGTTGCAGACGGGAGCATTGTGTATCCATAGCAACCAGATGTGAGTAGACTCGCTCCAGCTGGAAAGCGTGGCTGAGTTGTAAACAAAACGCACGTGAATGATGGATGGTGTTGAAGACGACATGGTTTCACATGAAGAACAATGTTATCATGCATTGGAGGCGGCGGATTTCCAGACAAACCAGAGCAAGGCGCAGATTGATTCTGTTTGACCACGAAGTCCTGACCATACTAGACCTGCCAACATGTACGCATTTTGCGTAGCAGGTGTGCAATTTGACATCTATATACGCTGGTACGGCTTTCCTCTTAAAACAACGCAAAAAGCTGCTGATATGGGAATTCTGCAGGAAATATGCGCATGTCGTATTCACAACTCATAGTAGGAAGGAGCAGCATGGTGAAGTGTTTGTAACCAATCATTGTGGAGAGCTGGAGAGGAGAGTCTCTTACGAACCATTAGTGTTTCATCTTTGCTGCCCCTCGCTTCCCCCTCCAAGGCTTTGCCCCTACCCACAGGAGTCCATACTCTGAGGCACCACACAGCGCGTTAGCAGTTGCCAGGCTGGCTAAACCTAACGATGGAAAAGGTAAGCTGTGTGTGACCTGCTTCACTTTGATATGGTCAATAATGTTACGTTCACTCCCAAAACATTTAAAGACAAAGGAAGGCGTATGAAAGATTTGCCGATATTGCCCAGTAAACGACCTCTGCAGCGACAGGTGCGGACCCCCCGCTAGTGTAGTCCATTCAGGAGATAACAAGTGACTATTAGCGGCTTAGCCGGGGTAGCAGCGCACATGAGCCCGCTGAGAATCGCCGGTTGAAGCTACTAAATCCTGCAAACTTTTCAGTAGCAACACAGTCAGCAGCAGCACAATGTTGGAATTGTTAGCGGCGTCCAGGAAATCAGGGGGGCAACGCGATGATGATTATGGCAACGACGACTATGATGATGACGGAGATGAACTGGTGGAAGTCTCACAGCTGCAGGGCTGGTGTGGAACATGTGAAGGGAGGAAAGAGGAACTTGTTTTTAATGTTGGTGAATGTTCAGGCTGCTACATTATTATCTACAGCTACCGGTTCATGTAGCTCAGTATGAAATTAAATATTGGTTACAGAAGTTAAAACAGCTCGACTTTAAACATTTTATCTGTAAAATACCACATACAGTAGTAATATTAACTCATATAAACAACAGTACAAAACTGACAGGAACTTTATTTTACATTTTAAAGTTTTGGTAATTTTGTAATTGTATATTTTCATTAAAATGTGGCATTATTTGTGTGGTAAGATTAATTGGCTTACTGCATGAATACAGAATTTTAAGTAATGAAGCCATTTCATTCATTTCATTTCACTTATACTTGAAATAGATAATCATTATCTGTTCCATGTAATGTTAAAATGATCTATTCTGATCTGGTTATTCCATGTGACAGACCGATTTGTGTCCCCTGTTTAGAAACCAAGTTTTTAAATGGATAAACGTCACTAGTAATGTCAAGATAGATATTTTTTTTCCCCACTAAACAGAACTTCACTGAACAGTAAAGTTCAGTGGTTATCTGTAGATGCATCATTGTAGCTTAACATGTAGTTCGTTAGAACAGCTGCCTATGTTGCAGATTCACCATTGCTCAAAAGTGTTCATCATAAGGACGATTGCCGTCAAAACAATTTTGAGAACCAATTTCAGGTCATTTACCCCCCCCCCCCCATTGCCATAGGTGTTACTCATAAAAATTTTCCAATGTTGGCAGGTCTGCCATATGTTTATTATCAGTGAACAGCCAGGTACCAGTGAGTTGTAAACATGCGCATTAACGCTTAGCCTACCAAGCCCTCGTTGGTAATTTGTCCAGTGTTTGTGAACGCCCCGTTGATCTTAACATTTCAAATACCTTAGTAGCTAGCAAACACAAGATGATACTAAACGTTCCAGTTAGGCATGCCGTGTAACCCTATTATTTGTAGTATAACACTGTTAATAAGAAGGATATCCCAATAGTAGAGCTGCCTACGGATACCCGTTTAGTTCAAAAAGGCGGAGTATCTGGGATTTAGGTTGATCTAAAGTTGGTGGGCATTCACACATTACCAGGGCTGGGACAATATGCTTTTGTCCCGATTCAGTTCTTTAGGACTTTTTAGGTGCTGATTCGATTTAAATCACAATTCTTAAAACTTCATGATTTTTGTATTTTTTTTTTTTTTTTTGTTTGCCTTTTAACACCAGAAAGTTGAATGATGACTATCTACAACTTTGACAGCACTGTCAAAGGCTGATTTTCTCTGGAAGTGCTGGTGCCTGCCTGCTGGTTTCTCCAAATGTGTTCCCAAGTAATTCATCTAGTGCACAGGACACTCTTCGTTTTGCAGATGGGGGCCCCTGGGAATCTTTGTCTTCATCTTTGTTCTGACCCTCTTCTACAGCAGCTTCACAATCACCAATTTCCTCCTGGTTTTGCCTCACCACTTCCTACAACAAATAAATCACAGTGGTACAAAAATAATCAGTACACTAAATGTCTTCATGTTCTATATTTCACAGTATTGTAATTATTTGATAAAAACATTGCAATAATGTGAATATTTTAAAAAGTATATACTTCCAGGATGTTTAATACACACACACACACAAGACCCTTGTAATGCTATATTATAAATGAAAGACTTCTAGAACATCTCTGTAATGCATTAGTTATTTTTTTTTATTTATTTACCTGATGATGCTCCACAGTAGCTGCAGCTTCACCGACCATTCTTGCAAATGTTTCTTGTTTCTCCTGATCTGAATAGGAATGGCAGCACTTTAAACCTCGGATCTAGCGCTGATGCTAGATTAAGTGTGGACTTCTCAGTCTCTGACGTGTACCTCTTACTCAGGTCTTGGTGAACGGCTTCTTTCAGGTCTTTAACAATCTGAGAATCTCCAAGGGTTTCCTGTGTGGCTTGCAAAAGTTGTGCATGAAGTGGAGCTATGACCAAGACTGTCGGGTTGGTCTCGTCTGAAATAGCAGAAGTAGCTACCTTGATTTTTTTTTCTTTCTTTCTTTCATGATTTATTTCATTCATGGTTTACATAACTACAATCAACACAACATGGCTTTATCATTATACACCACAAATGAAAAGGAGCAGGAAGAAGATAAACTTGTAATACCTGCCCCTTTCTGTACAAATATTTCTGTCAGGTACCAAAAGTACACCAAATCACTTACATAAAAAAAAGGAAACAAATCTAACGTACTTGTCATCTATTCCATCAATCTTCCAGTGCATAAGAGCTAATTTTATAATTTTTAAACATTTTCTTAAACAAAAAAATACTTGTGCAACTCTTTAAGATAACATTTTGAGAATTCCATAATTTAACACCTGCAACAGAAATGCACATTTGTTTTAATGTTAATCGACCAAACCTGGGTTTAAAATCCAACCAGCGTCTGCAGTCCTCCTCTTCTAATTCAAATAGGCTCTGTAACTGTTGTGGTAAATATTTATTCTTTGCTTTATGCATTATTATCAAAGTCTGAAGCTCAACTAAATCCATTATTTTCAATAAGCCTGACAAAATAAAAAGTTTGTTTGTATGTTCTCTATACCCTACTTTATATATTATTCTTACAGCCCTTTTCTGTAACAAAAACAGTGGAGTAATACTGCTCTTATACGTATTTCCCCACACAACCAAACAATACATAAAATATGGTAAAAATCAGTGCATTGTAAAGCATTCTCAAAATATTGCAATCCAAAATGTACTTTACTTTATTCAAAATAAAAAGGTTTTTAGCAACCTTAGATTTGACATATGCAATATGATTTTTCCATGTTAATTTATCATCCAGCAGTACCCCCAAAAACCTAACTTCATGCACTCTTTCAATGTTCACTCCATCAATGCAAAAAACAATTTCCTCCTGTTTTCTATTGGCAAAAACCATAAACTTAGTTTTTTCCAAATTAAGAGATAACTTATTATAATCAAACCATTTTTTTAAGTTTCACCATTTCATTTGTAAGGCTTTCTGTGATGGTTTTCAAATCATCCCCCGAACAAAAAAAAAAGGAAGTATCATCAGCAAACAAAACGAGTTGAAGTACTTTGGAAACATCACAAACATCATTAATATATAAAATAAAAAGATTTGGACCCAAGATGGAACCCTGTGGGACTCCACACTTTATAATCTCATTATCAGAAATATAATGTTCCAACTGTACATATTGTTGCCTTTCGTGTAAATAACTACGCAACCAATCTAATGCCACACCTCTCACACCATAATTATACAATTTAGAAATTAGAATGGAGTGCTGTATGGTATCAAATGCCTTCTTTAAATCAATAAAAACACCTACTGTGTATTTTTTTTCATTTATTGCTGTTGTTATTTCTTCTGTTATTTTTAGTAGTGCCATGGCGGTGGATCTATTAGTCCTAAAACCATACTGATTTTCACACATCAAATTATTTTTTTCAATGAATTTCTCGAGTTTTTTAGAAAACAATTTCTCAAGTATTTTGGAAAATTGTGAGAGCAATGACACTGGTCTATAATTATTAAATTCATGTTTATCACCTGATTTGAATAGTGGAATGACCTTTGCAGTTTTCATCCTGTTTGGAAAAATGCCTGTACTAAAAGAAAGATTAAATATATAACACAAAGGTTTGATTATACAATCTATAGTTCTTTTGACAATAAACATATCAATCCCGTCACTATCAGTTGATTTCTTATTCTTAATATTTGTTACTATTTTTCTAATTTCATTTTCACGAACACTTCCTAAATACATGGACTGCAAGACCTTGCTTTCCCCTTTTTCTGTTCTTTCAACATGCTTATATTCAGGAATACCACTGGCAAGATTAGGGCCAACATTAACAAAGAAAGAGTTGAACTCATTGACCACACTATTCATGTCTTTAACTTCCTTAGAATCACTAATAAAGTAATTTGGCAATTCGGAGGATCCCACTTTATTGCCCATTACCTCATTTAAAATTCCCCATGTGTTTTTTAGATTATTCTTATTCACATTTAATATTTTATTGTAATAATCTTTTTTTGCTTGTCTCATTATACTTATCAACCTATTTTTGTACAACTTATATTGCTTTTCTGCTTTCTCTGTTCTGAATTTAATAAAATATCTATACAATTTATTTTTCTTTTTGCAGGCATTTAGTAAGCCCTTGCTTAACCATGGCTTTTTATTATACTTTGTATCATGCTTAAATTGAACTACGGGACAATTTTTTTCATAAAGTGACAAATAACAATTTAGAAATGACTCATATGCAGCATTTACCTCTTCTGTATATACCCCCTTCCATTCTTGTTTTAATAAGTCACTTCTAAACTTGTTGATTGCTTTCTCTGTTCTTTGTCTTGCATATCTAACACAATTCTCTTATCTTACCCTTTGTTTGACAATTATATGTTACAAACACTGGTAAATTGTCTGTTATGTCTGTTATTGCTAACCCACTATTAATATTTTTATCTATAACATTTAAGAATATATTATCAATTAATGTTGCACTTGTTGAAGTAATTCTACTAGGCTTTGTGATTAAGGGGTAGAAACCTCTACCGTACCATATACTCAAAAAATCTGAGGTTGCTGTATGTTCTGACACTTTAAGTAAATCAATATTTACATCTCCACAGATCATATATATCTTATTTTCACTTAATTTATTCATTAATTCTTCCAAGCTATCTCTGAATAAGTCTATACTGGACCCCGGAGTTCTATATACACAAGTTACCACAATATTTTTACTCTTCTCCAACTCAATTTCTACAGTTATACATTCCATTAAATCATCAATAACCAGTGACATGTTTTCTATTAGTCTGCATTTCAGCATATTGTCAACAAAAAATGCCACCCCACCTCCTATCTTATGAGGTCTGTTAATATAAAGTAACTCATATCCATCAAGATGAAAATGAACTCCTCTCTCCTCCTTTAACCACGTTTCTGACAAAGCAATGAGTTTAAATTCCCCTTTCAACTTTTTTAAATAATCACTTATCTTATCAAAATTTGTATACATGCTTCTGGAATTAAAATGTATTAAAGAAAATATTAATTGATTGACTTCAAGGCCTGGATGAACTCCTCTGCATTAGATATGTCTGACTCGCTTAAGGTGCTGATCTCTTTCTCTCTCTTCCTCAAATGGGGGGAAAGAAGAGCATCCGTGACAGGGCCCTGCTGTTCGAGGAAATGCTCCACCATATCATATGCACTATTCCATTTGGTTGATACGTCAGTTATCAATTTGCGTGTGGGAAGCTCAAGCAACTTCTGCTTTTGCTCAAAAATTTGAAGTGCTATGGCACATCTATGGAAAAATCCAGTCACACGCCGTACTCGTCCGAGTAATCTTGCTACAGCTGACAGCTCTAGGGCACACTGAGAGGCTAGGTTGAGAGCATGTGCATAGCACTTAACATGAAGAAAGCCGGTTTACTGTGCGGGGACAACCATATTAGCTGCATTATCTGACACTAAAGCCGGGTCTTTCTCTGTGATGCCCCATTCAGTCGCCGCATTGTTAAGCAGCTCTGCTACATTTGAGTCAGTATGACTCTCATGCATTACCCTGGTCTGGAGGACGTGGGAGGACAGAGACCAGTCTTCAGTGACATGATGGGCAGTAATAGTGAGGTAAGACTGGGTTGCCTGTGAAGTCCATGCATCGCATGTGAGACCAACACGTTCTGCTTTGCTGAGTTTTTCTTTCACTTTCTCCTTAACGTCCTTGTAGAGTTGAGGCACTGCCGTCTCAGAGAAATACTTTCTAGAAGGTATTTCGTACCTCGGCTCAAGTGTATGTACCATGCTCCTAAATCCGCCATTCTCCACAACACCATAAGGCTGCAGGTCTTTGCAAATAAAGTCAGAGATCAATTTTGTGATGCGACTTGCTTTTTCAGAGTTGCTGGATAGTTTGTTCAGTGCTGCTGTGAGTGCCTGCTGCCACTGCGATACGTTTGACTGTTTGCTCCACATTTACCTCACGCTGGTGTCTCGTTAAGTGGGCAGTCATGTTTGTCGCTTTTCCGCAGTACGCAACCTGTGCTTTGCAGAGTTTACAAATAGATTTGGATAGGGCTGAAACAATTAATCAAATTATTCGATTAGAAAAAATGATTGATTAATATTTTAGTAACCGATGCTTCATTTAACTTTTTAAAGTCCCGCTTCACGCATGGCTTCCGGTCTGTATAAACTGCTTCCGGTTAGGATAGACAAGCGCGCCTAGTTGCGTACATCACGTGTGCTACGGGCTTCGTCATGTGCCTGGCTTTAGCAGCTTCTCTGGCTGAGAGCTCAGGTTGTTGGAGCAGCGCGAGTTACAAAGAAATGGAGGATGAAGAATTTCAGCCAACTAACTACTGTAATTAACACTGATACACACAGCAAAATCCTTCAAAGACTTAAGTTTTCCGAGGCTCACGTGTGTAGTACATATTTGGCGCACACATGAGTTGTTTCCTCTCTGGTTTCTCCGATAACTCGCTCACAACATTGTCGGAGAAAAAAACAACAAAGATCCTCGTTGAGGTGTGAGCACTCACTTACTCGAATAACTGAGCATAAGTTTTAATAGAGCTTTTTAAGATGTGTCACACTGATTAGATCTGAAATCCAAACATTTTAACTGTTTGTTTTTTGTTTGGTTTTTTTAGCATGAAATAACTTGCCTTTAGTAACTATCAACTCATTTATTCCCTTTTTTTATGTAAATAATTCACACCATGAACTAATTCTGTTTCTTTTACCAAAAGGCATGACAGTAGTCATAGGCACTTTTTTTTTTTTTTTTATTTCATGTTGTTTACTGCACTGCCTTAACTGTTCAATACAGTTTTTATCAATTTGTTTAGTTATGATTTCACCCTTTTGGCATGAATTTTTAAAATCAGCAAATATTAATGCAGTATGAACAGTAATGTTTAATACAGACACAGAATCATCTTACAAATGTGATTATGCATCAAAGCATTAATTCAAGAAGAAGGTAAAATATTGAGAGATATATTGTGTATCGTGACATGGCAATAAAAAATTGGGATATTACTCCAATTCAATATCGCCCAGCCTTACTCTTCCGGTCTGTATAAACTATTTCCGGACACTCTCTACCAGTGGGTGGCAGTAATGCACCTACTCGTCGCGTGTCAACCACAGGCTTTGGTGCCAATTTGGACTCATTATTACTCCACTGCATCTCAGTCAGATCTTTTAAAAACATAGAGGTTATCCGATTAATCGAGTAATCGATCGATTATAAGGGTAGATTAATCTACTATTAAAATAATCGTTAGCTGCGGCTCTAGATTTGGACATATCCAGCTTTGCTTTTCCCTTCACTGCCAGAAAACCAAAATATGTCCATACTTTTGACTTAAAATGTGACGGTAGAGGCTTTATCTCCGCACAGTCTTGAACGTCCGCCATTTTGTCTTCTTTTGAAGGTATTACTGGAAACAGATATAAGGCTACGTTGGATAGCAGTTGAAGAAAAACGTTTCGCCCTCAGCTGGAGAAAAGCAGTATTTTCCCCCAACCAGCTTAACAGACTAGATAAAGCATGACTATTTGGAAGTGCACAGGCGAAGAGGGAAGGGAGGGGATAAAAATCGTAAAACAAAAAATTGTGATATTTGCATGAATCTATTTTTTTTTTTTTTTTTTTTTTTTTTTAAAACCACACCCTACACATTACTTACGATTTTTTGGCTCTAGAGGCCTTTATTTGACAGTAGCTTCACAGAAAAAGGCAAGAGAGAGCGAGCAGGTAATGACATACAGCAAAGAGACTGGGATTCAAACTTGGGCTGGCAGCAACGGCAAGCTGTAGCCTTTCTACTAGCCGAGCCAAACACCATCACTGGTGGAACTTTTTTTTTTATTTTTATTTTTATTTTTTTTTTATATACAAGAATGAAAAAATGTTGACAGAAATTAAACTTGGAATCCAGAGTCAAAGTTTGAGAGGGATTTATGCTGAAATTATTATTATTTTTTTAAATCATGAAATTGATCTCATTAACGTCCACATGGTGGGGTTCTCTGTGTTGTGAGTGGCCCAGATATGGTGGACTTCAACGTGCTTCATTCTGTACATGTGCTGTAGATTTCAGTTGTGGTATTGCTCGGCATTGTTGGCTGTTGGCATTTCTGGCTGTTGATAAAGCAATGTTATAAACTTGTACATTAGCAATTATTTGGCATACTGTATTTAAGACGAGCAGGAACGTTTGAAAGGCTCCTATTTATCTTAAGCCCCGTTTCCACCAGCGGGTCTGGGTCGGGTCGGGCCGGATCGGTCCACGTTTTTTTGCGTCTCCACAGATAAAAACTGGGACGGGTACCCTTATATCCGACCCGACCCGGACTACTTTTTTGGCACCCTTCGGTAGGGGTACTGATCTAACCGATCCGGACCAAAGAGGCGGAGCTAATACACAGCAATCAGCTGATTCATTGAAAAATCCGCCACTTCCCGCGTGACCCAGCGTAAAAACAAAGCCGGGGTGACTCCTTTCTGTTTCTGTCACGTGTGGCGCCGGTGTTTTGGTTAAACGGCGTTACACGGCGATGATGTCACACAATCACGTAGCAGCGCTGTCCAGCTAATTCTCCGCCTCCAGAGTAAGGGTACAGGTTGCTGTGGGGACGCAGCGTGAAATCAACACATCCGTACCCAAACCCACCCGATCCGGCCTGGCCCGGCCCGACCTGACCCAGACCCGCGGGTGGAAACGGGGCTTTAGACCTGATTCTTCCTGAATGGCAGATAAGGCTGTCAGGTTGTTCTCCTGTTGTGTCCGAGTACATCAACAGCGTGGAATAAGTGGGATTCCTCAGACTGACTGGATCCTTGACTGTTATGACTCCATCCAGTCTTCCACCTGTGGCCACTATTGGATTATATTTTACAGCTACTACAACTGAGAGCACAGTCCATTAGAGGTTTTAAAATTCAGTGAAAGTGGGAACCCCTCTGCAGAAGGAATCCCTCTGAACCAGATCCAACAGCGTACACTTTGTCTTATGCAAGTCCACATCAATTATTAATGGATGCAGTGCAGCTGTTAGAAGCTCAGTCCTATATTTAAGATACTGATGCTCCCTGCTCTGCAGAGCCCCAGTGTTACTGAGTATAATAGCACTGTTGGCCTTCATGATTATTTTATTATCCCTGCTGGCTGAAAAGAGGTCACCCCACTGTAATAGAGAGCTATGACTACATGTTGCTACTTTTATTTACTAATTTTAGTTTCTCATTACTGGCAGAAATAACACTGAACACAAAATTAAACATGAATCCATTAAACCGTTGGTCACGATGCACCTATCAACCAGCTGGTGCCTGGAATCAGTCAACAGTTGGTAGTGATGAGCTGATTTCTATTAAATCTGATTCCATGCCAGCCAGATTTGCACTCGGACAGTGTGATAGTTCGTGTCAATTGTTGGGTTGCATGTGCACAGCTGTTGAGAGGTGACAGACACTGCGACATAATCGGCAGCATCAATCACATTTTCGACATGTGTCTGAAGAGAATTGCCTCACTGTGATGGAAGAGGACGTAAAACTTGCAGTATGTTCTGTTGTGTGTTTCAATTTATTATTGAAGTGCATCAAATGGAGCCGAGCGCTGCAGCTTCCTCCCCAAAGCATGAAGCGTGCTGCACCTGCTTTAAAATTCAAACGTGTTGGATCAATAAAGCATTAGAGAAATGTCAGAATGCAAATGTCTCTTTCAAACTCCTGTAAAGTGTACAAGAAGCTACAGCCTGATTTTACATCAAAACAAACTGAAAATGGCTGGCTGAGTCTGAGAAATGGTGTACAGGAAGTGCCAGTGAAGAGATCCCTCCGCTGATAAAATGGGATACGGAAAATTAATTCCAGCTATGTGTCCTTGGCACATGGAGCTTTTTATCTTTTGACCTCACATAGTTCTTAAAGCTTCAAGTGAAAGTGAAGGTGGGTTAGGTAGTTGGTTGTAGTTGTTGCATTATGTCTTTATGATGTATATATTTCTAAGCATGAGTACAACATTTTGAAGCAATTTCTTTATATTCATACCAATATCTATTCAGGTTTCAGGATGAAGGTGACTGATATCTCAAAAGAATGTCTTTACTTGGGATCATATCGTTTAAGAGGGGCCAAATGTCACTGTGTGCCTAATGAGATAAGATAATGTTTAAACTCATGATGCCAGAATGAAAACCTTATGTTTTGGTTTCTGTACTTATTTGTTTTTTTGCCTCCATAACTCAGAAACGGAAGCAGACATACAGTGCACTACCACCAAGCGTCAACCTCTGGCGAGAAAATTGAAGCCCATGTAGAAGTGCTGGAAAAATGGCAGTTCACCCCTCATCTGCTAGGGGCTGGCTGCAAAACATTATCATTAAAAGGTAGGGATGGGTACCGTTCACATTTGAATCGATACAGTGCTAACTTCCAGTACCTGTGAATCGGTACTGGTCACAGTTTTTGGTACTTTTGCGTGTGTTTATATTAGGGCTGAATGATTTTGGGAAAAAATCTAAATCCGATTTTTTTTTTTTTTTTTTTTCTTTCTTTTTTCTTTTCACCATTATTGCAACTGCGATTTTTGGTCCATGTGTTTTCCATGCAGTATTTCCCCATGAAATACAGGAAAGCAATCAGTTCAGTTTAACAAAAACATTATTAAAACAATGAATTCTTCCAGAAGGTAAGAACTTAAAGGACAACTTTCTTTTTTTTTTTTTAACCTGGACCTTATTTCTAGGAGTTTACACGTACATTTACTCACTGATAAAATTTCTGTATTACTTTGACTCCTTCGACAGATATTTAGTTAAGTCGTCCTTCCTTTGCAGTTTGTTGGTGTCTGGGTAGTGAGCTGCGTCGGGTGCGCCCACGGCCTTTAGAGTGGAGAGAAACCCTCCAATAACTAACGGAGAGTTAACTCTGAACTCGCAGGACTAGTACTCGTTCCTTTGTTCATTCTACTTAGAATATTGGTAATCACTCTGAAGATGCTTTAAATGTTGAAACAAGTTTGTTGTGTTGCCACGTGAAGTAGCAATTTTTTCAAAGCAAGTTCGGCACAATAGGCCATGTGATGCTGTAATTTTTCTGGAAATCAAAATAGTCCCACACAGCTGATGTGCTGTTTTTCTTTGGAGCTAAGATATCTGCAGAATTGTCTGTTTCAGTAACTGGTTCTGAGGAGCCTGACGCCGTTGCTCTTGTAATTTCAGGGAGCTGATTTTGAATACGAGCGTTCTTCAGCAGGGCCACTTGCGCTGCATACTTCACGTGACCACATAATGTGGGAAAATTGCATGATGGCACGATTACAAAATTGCGCTAATTGAAATTGCAATTTAATTGCAAATGCGATTAATTGTTCAGCTCTAATTTATATGGCAGTAACAGATTTATTTGTCATTCTCAACATTTAATTTTTAACTAAGATCCAACTGGGTCCAAAATCCAACTGTTTTTATTCTATATGGTGTTGGTGCGTCTGGTATACAGAGGGAAACTAAATAATGGAATAATTTAATGAGAAAAAGGATGGAATGAACTGATACCATCGCAACATTTTGTGCAGAGGTACAATGGTGGCTGTGAGCCTCCTGTGCGCAGTGACCATCCCAGCTTCCTAACTTGGTGCAGACAGTTTTTGCTGTGCTGGATTATCAAACATGCTTCTTCAGAGAGAGGGCGTAGACTCAATGACACATTTAAATTGTGATTGATGCAACAGCTTGTGCGGAAACTCCGTTGTGATGAGGAGTTTAATAAGATATAGGATTCGAAGGAGGGAGGGAGGGAGAGAGGTGACCTGCGCATTGGCCCCCGAACTGGTTTGCCGTATTGGTTGATGGCAAACTCATTAAGCATTAACATCATATTAAGCTCTTGAATGGCAGTTTGTGAACCGCGCTGGTTATTATATGCTCTCTAATTAGATCTATCCTGCCGCTGAGGTGCTGACTAGGGTTGGGCATTGTTTGAATTTTGATGATTCCGGTTCCAAACGATTTTGATTCTTTTTAAGGGGCGTGGTGTAAAAAAAAAAACGAAAACAAACAAACAAAAAAAAAAGTAAAAGTTTGCATTTTCTTTTTTTGTGGAAAACTAAATCAAACATTCACATTAATATAGTAAACTCCATCTCTATTTATGTTCCTACTGAAGGCATTTATTTGCATTTCAGCTAAAGGGGGAAAAAAAAGTAGAAAAATAAATAAAATTATCCCTTGCCAAAATTAAATAGACCTGGTTTAAGTTCACCATTTTAAGAACTTTAACCAACTGTTAAATTGGCTGTTTTCTAATTTAGTGTACTACATCTTACAGTACTATAAATTAAATGTTTTTATCCACATTCTTCACTAAGAGGAATTGATGTCTGCCAATCAGTGCCAGGTTTTAGTTTTGTTTTCTGTCTGGTTCATGAAGCAGAGGCGAATATCCTGCTGACCTTTCCTGCAGCCTTTAGTGTGCTACGAGACGGGGGAGGCGCTGCGGCATTCTTTCACATCGGTCTCAAAGGTCTCAAATAACACCAGAAAGTGTCACTAGACTTGCTAGCGGTTTTATCAAAAGATAGTTAAAAGAGGGTCTGAAAACTCGCTAAATATAGCAAAAAAGAAATCTAGTTTTGCCGCGTTCGTCAGCATATTCGGGCGTACCAGAAACTTTGTTCTAACAAAGGTTCTGCATCCAACAGATTCTATGGTGTTGGGCTGACTGGTGATTGAAAATAGGAATCGAAATTTTAAAATTTGAACGATTCCGGGAGAATCGGACAGTTGGTCCCGGTTCCCATCGGAGCTCAATTCTCGATGCCCAACCCTAGCGCTGACTGACTCCTCCTCTCTGTGAGCTGCAGACGATGGGTTGGTAACAGAGCTTTGAGAAGAATGTTGTTTAATCAGCTGCTTCCTCAGATTTCTCAGACATTTTGCATCACAGATATTGTAGGGAACTTGATGTTTCAGAGAAATGGAGCCAGAAAAGCTTTTAATCATCTGCTTGTTCTGACTGAACCCGCGGGTGCAGCACTGATGTCATGCATGCGATGAGACGTTCATGTTCGGCATAGAAATCACCAACTCTTCCACTCCCTTACAGTAAAAAGGATGCATTTAGGTACAGAAACATGTTACCGTTTGATTTTATGTGAATTGGTACTTGGTAGTACCGACGTGGTTTGGTAGGTACCAATAAAAGTAACGAATTCGGTACCCATCCCTACTGAAAGGTGTGGATCACTTTCCCAGTGGATCTAATGGGAAATTGATCCAAACCTTTTAGCGGTAGTGTATTTCACAGGTAAAAAGATACTAGAATTGTGACACTAATCAAAAATTAATGAGAAAATTGTGGTGGTAATGTACATAATCTTTGCTGCTATGGTCATGGTGTGTTGTGTCATTTTTTTTTTTTTTTTTGGTGTGTGTCTGTGTGTTTGTTGAATTCAGAATTAGCCTCTTTTGTATTTGACACAAACTTTGGTCAAGGTCACAACTTTTAAATTTTTTTTTTTTCTGTTTTAGAATGTACTTTTATCAGCCAAATGTAATCAGATGAGGAAATTGTATTTATTCCAAGGCACTTGCACACAAATGAAGAGGTGATGCATAACTCTGTAACTTTAAAAAAATAGCTTTGACCTTTTTTTGGTTTAATTTCTTTACCTGACAGGAAAATAAAATAAAAATCACACACATACTGCAGTGCACACCCAGAATACTGAGTTTAGACTTTTTATATTTGTGAACCAGACCTGCTTATGTCTGTCTGATTAAGATCCAAACAGTTTGATTAACACTGGATAATATTTTAATGGGCTTTATGCACAGCTCCAGTACTTCCTGAACTTAGTACTGCACCTTTGTTTCTTGTCGTACATGATTGGATGAATTGATTAATCTAGGTGTGTCTGACCTCAGCAAATGATCAGACACACCTAGGTTAATCAGTTCATCCAGTCATGTAAGACAGGAAACAAAAGTGCAGTATTAAGTTCAGGAAGTACTGGAGGTGTGCATAAAGCCTACTGCTGACTGGTGAATGGTCCATTGGTTGAGACCAAATGAAAGTGACCAAAAATTCTGAAAAGCATAAATATGTCCATGGTGATGATGCCGGACTCTGATCATACTGGTGTGTCACACAGGTTCTACACCTGCTTTTTGGAAATCTACAGCTGAAGTGGAGGTGTTGGCAGGATTGCCGATTGTAACCATCTGAGAGTGCTCTGTTGGTACACACTTGCATTCATAATGGTTGTGTGTTCAGATTGGCTGGAATTCAGTAGGGTGGTAATTTGGAAGAGAGACAGATGGGAAAGTCTGAGCAGCTAGGGGAATGTTCAGAAACCGGATTTTCTGTCTGTTCTTTGCTGTATTTCTGAGCTGCCAATTAACTGTGTGATAACGTTTGCTCTGCAGTCACATTTGATCAAATTTGCTTATCTGATTAGGCTCAGCTTTCATCATGTTCAACTAACTTAAGTTCCAAATAAGTAAGTCAAAGATTCAATTCAGTTCTGTAATTACATTTGTTTCCTCGTTACAGTTTTTATTAGTGGCCTCATAAACATTGACAGGCTGTGGCTTGAACCAGAAAATTAGATGAGCAGCAGGAGATATGAATTGTTGATTAAATATGTATCAGATCCAAATAATGGGGGTCCTGATTCACACTGTGAAGCTGTTTAAGAAATTGATATTATATGCTTAAAATAAAGTCAGTCAGTAAATCCTCTCGAGGTCCATGTCATAGAAATACCAGTCTGTTACGGTCACGTTACAGATGCAGGTTTCTCAGTGGCCACAGAGAGCCGCTGAAATGGGCCAAAGATCAACGGTCATACTATGTACTTGTGACTTAAGCTATGGTTGTTGGTGAGTTTCAGGACCTCAAAGACGGTCACACTAAAGCAGTGCTTCTCAACCTTTTTTGAGCCAGTGCCCCCTTGCCCAACATCCAGGTCCCCTACCACCTGCCATCATTAAAATGTAGGATAAAACAGTGATCACACCGCTTAACACAATGTCTGCTCTACTGAGATGTATTTTTTTGTGATTGTTCATTTAAGCGTGACCTCCATCAGGAGTATACAACCCTGAGTTGTTGTGCATTGTTTTAAACATTTACATTTTTACTGCATCCCACCTCCTCCAGATTGTGAGTAGGAGGTGTCTCATTTCAGTGGCATTAAAGTCAGATGAAATGTGACGTGATCGCACAGGCTGAGGTTACTGAACACATCAAATGTGGATCTGAATTAGGACAACACAGAAAGTGGACTGGTCCTTACTTATAAAAATTACATTTGTGCTGTTCAGATAGGAAAAAAACAAGTATGGGAAACACATGGGAGAAAAAAAGAGTTAGATTTATCTGAAGTGTGAATGTAGTTTGTCTTCCCAGAATCTATAATGTTGATTATTTTGAGTTACACCATAAAAATCCTGCATTGAAACTAAAGTCATTTGACAGAATTGAACGATCAGCAATTTGAAAATCAGACTAGGTTTTATCAATGAACAGCATCACAGAAATTCATAACCAGTGTTGCTGCTGCACAAGAATCATACCAAGTTGGTGAACTCTGATGTCTCTGATTGTTGTTTCACTGCAGGCCGCACATTTATTTCAGCCGAAATGCAGCTGATGCATCAAATCCACGTAATTACGGTTCTTTTAAAAATAAAATAAAATAATACTTGGTCCAGTCATCTTTATGGACCAGGGGATGGCGTACAGCTAAAAGTCAGAATAGAACCGGGTCTGTCTGAGCTGAGAAACTGTGGACAACTCTGTGAACACAACACCTGCGCTACCAGGTGATCTAACGCCGCCCACCGATGCTGCACTGAGTTACATCCAGTGACTACTCCTGATGCTGCAGCGAACAATCGGGAGGGAAAAAAAAATCCGCCATGCGGAGTTTCCCGGTCAATAACAGCACAACATCCTGCCAATCTGGACAAAAGAAAACCTGCAGCGTGACACCGTACCCCTAATCACCTCTGCGTCAGCTGCAGGCTCAACGTGCAGACGCCGCGCGAAATCCAACTTTAACTAAGCTATTTAATGTGCAGCTTAGAGCACCAATCCAAGCATGTAGCTAACATGACGGGAAGAAACTCACTTCTACTGAGCACTGGTAGGAGGACAAAGCACAAATAAAACCACAAAAACCTTTTAGAAAAGAAAAAAAAAAAAAAATCATGAAAGCTGTCTTACCTTTTCTGTTTGTGGTTAAAACTGATGCTCCTGGTGGAAACGCTGCTAAGATCCATAATCCTCTGACTTTCAAACATGTGGCCTGATTAAATATTGAACTGAATCCACAAGAAGACTTTATCCT
Source organism: Atherinomorus stipes (assembly GCA_023101725.1). Classification (NCBI taxonomy): domain Eukaryota; kingdom Metazoa; phylum Chordata; class Actinopteri; order Atheriniformes; family Atherinidae; genus Atherinomorus; species Atherinomorus stipes. Next base: position 508,645 of record JALJCO010000734.1, on the reverse strand, counting down.
CTTTATTTGTGAAGTTTATGACATCTTCAAAGCCTGGGTGATTCACATCATTGGACTGCTTTCTATGAGTTTATAAAGCACAATGAAATGCATCAGATGGTCTCTGCACATTGTGACACATTGTGGTGGAGATTTGCAACATGTGTTTTTGTCATGATTAAACGATTGACTTCTGTGTCAGTAAATCTTTAATTTTATTTTTTCTAGATTCCTCTTTTTACTGTTGCAGTTTTCATAGAAAGGTGATTACATCTTTACTTGACTATGGGGTACATGGATGCGTATGAGTAATATCTGTACTGCAGTGTTTTTGATCACTATCATTGATGGTGAAATGAGTATTTCTTAATTTCCTTTTTTCTTCTTGGCGTTCCAACTTCTGTCATCTCCATGAAGGTGAAAGTGCTACTGTGTCAACATTCATGTGTGCTGATTCTGAAAAGCTGTGCTTGCAGAGGTGTTGAAGTTTATGTTGGATGTATGTTCAGTCGTTTTCTAACAAACACACAGCCAAGTCAGTTTAACAACAAACCTCAACTCCTCTGATGTGATGTGTGTGTGTGTGTGGGAACTGGTGGCCGCGTTTTTGCAACATTGTGGGGACCATGTTACAGATTTTTACCATCACTGATTGGACGTCTTGCCTTCGTGGGGACATTTTCCCGGTCCCCACGGGTACGAACCCAGTTTTGAAGGTCAAGATTAGGTTTTAGAGATTAAGTTACAATTAGGTTTTGGTTAGGGTTAGGACAAGGGTTAGGTTTAGGCAATCAGTTATGGGTGTTAGGTTTAGGGTAAGGGGCTAGGGAATGCATTATGTCAATGGATGTACCCCACGGGGATATAAAAACAAACATGCGTGTGTGTGTGTGTGTGTGAGAGAGAGAGGGAGAGAGAGGAAAAGTGTCTCATTTCAGGCAATGCTTGTTAATTCACTTGTTAATTCCAGCTCCAGGAGAACAACGTGAGAGATGTGTGGTCTGGAATAGGGCTGGGCGATATATCGATATGAAAAATATATCGATATATTTTCAAATGAGATATGGAATTGGACCATATCGCCCATATCGAGATATGGAGTTCAATGTGTGTTTGTTTTGTCCTTGTATATAAATGCTAACCTTACTAGGGTTTGTTACATTTAATTCTGTGTAATGTTCCTTACTTGCATCTGTGAGTATTACTACATACAGTATTATACAGTATTTCTGTTTACATTTTATCATTCTCTGAACAGCTGAGCATTATTTCATCCGGTCGGTTAAAATGAAACTATGTAATGTCATATTTGGCTCTGACTGTAACAAAATATTTGCTCTCACTGTGCGATAAAAATATCGGGATATATATCGTATATCGATATTCAGCCTAAATATATCGAGATATGACTTTTGGTCCATATCGCCCAGCCCTAGTCTGGAATGAAAAAGATTACCGGCTTTAAGTTCAAGAGCGATGAGACTGATGGAGGTCTGGACAGAGCTAACAAACTGAACATGTTCTTCAATAGATTCAGTCCCCTCCCTCCTGCTGCCAACCCAACACACCACACACCCTCCAAGAGCCCACAGCTTTCCTGTCTCACCTCCACTCAGTCACCCTGCAGCTGAGTCATGGACCTGAACACAGCTTCATCTCACCTCCACATCAGGACATCCTGAGACGACCTCTGCCTCCACCTCCAGCCTGACTGTCTCCTGCAACCAGGTCAAGAAACAACTAGAGAAACTGAACCGGAACAAGGCTGCAGGTCCAGATGGTGTCAGTCCCAGAGTTCTCAAAACCTGCTCAGAACAACTACAGTATGTCCAGTTCTCCAGCACCTTTTTAACACCAGCCTGAGACGGAACAGAGTTCCTGTGCTGTGGAAAACATCCTGTCTTGTTCCAGTGCCTAAAAAACTACAACCAGCTGAACCAAATGACTACAGATGCCCTGACATCTCACATCATGAAAGTCCTTGAGAGACTCTTACTGGCTCTCCTCAACAGGCAAGTGAACACCTTTCAGGACCCATTACAAGTCGTATATCGTATTGGGCTTGGGGTTGAAGACGCCATCATCTTCCTGCTTCAGAGAGCCCACTCTCATCTGAACTAGTCAGGCAGCACTTTGAGGGTCATGTTCTTTGATTTTTCAAGTGCCTTCAATACTATTCAGCCTGCTTTTCTATGGGAGAAGCTCTCTAACTTCCAGGTGGATCCTCCACAACTAGAGATGTCCCGATCAGGGTTTTTTGCCCCCGATTCCGAGTACGAGTCATTTGTTTTTGAGGATCGGCCGATACCGAGTCCCGATCCGATACTTCTATAATAAAATGAAAATTTAAGAGAAAAAGACAGTGTTTCCCCTACAGCAGTGGTCTGTAGGGGAAACACTGCTGCCTAATCTGATTCTGAATCCTATCAGCTCGAAGGTGCAATTGGGGAATCAGGAGGTGCCATATTTGTTGTATTTTTTCGTTTTATTTATTCTTATTTTACTTTATTATGACACCTCCTCTAATCAATTACATTCTTCCAGCCATATTCTAAAAAAGAAAACATGTTTAGCATACATTTATATACCAAACTAACGTCAAATTAATGAGTAAGTAATCATTTATGCATGTCTGTGGAAATCACAAAGGAAGCTGGTTATTTCTCCATTTCTCTGAAGCTTGGAAACACATGATTATTTTTGGACAGCAAATAAAACCAACACTAGATTTCAAATAAACTCTGAAACAACAGATAGGCCTAATGTAATGTGTGCTTCGGTTTTACTCCGTTCATTAATGGCAAACAAAGTTTAAGCAGCTTTCTTTTCTTTTTTCTGTCACTTCTCCGCGGGTCACGTCAACCAGCAGCCCCGTCAAACCCGCAGCGATGCACGCGCTGCACAACTAACGTTAAACCAGCACATTGTCGCGTTGCTTCGCTAAATATGAACCATGTGTTACACGCTATGTTGACTTATTGTTGTTTGCTTTGATTAATGGATCAAACTTTTTAAAAGTGGCTCATCAGTTCAGCTGCAGCCGCCTTCCCTAGTTATGTCTGAGTGAACAGGCTGCTGCCTGCTGGTGCGTTACATTTAAACTCCTGCACCGCCCGGTGATGCTGTAAACAGCACTGAGCTGCGTGCAGGACTGGAAGCGGTTCACATGAGGCAGAATCAAACCAACCGCTGGTCATAAAACCGAAACTGAGAGGAAACCACGCAGAGGAAAAAGAGGAGCAGTCCGCTGCTGCCGTATCAGTAAAGCAAACATTTAACCGATTCCTGATCGGGAAGTAACAGCCGATTCCAATCGAGTCTGAAATCACGTGATTGGGCCCCGATCCCCGATCACGTGATCGGATTGGGACATCTCTATCCACAACCACCTGGATTTATGACTACCTAACAAACAGACCACAGTTTATGAGACTGAAAGGTTGTGTGTCTGAGATGGTGGTCAGCAGCATTGGAGCACCACAAGGAACTGTACTCTCACCATTCCTCTTCACACTGTACACCTCAGACTTCCAGTACAACTCTGAGTCCTGTCATCTGCAGAAATACTCTGATGACTCTGCAGTTGTGGGATGTATTGGTGATGGACAAGAAGCCGAGTACAGGGAACTGGTCAATCAGTTTGTGAAATGGTAACAATCAGCTCATCTTAAATACCAGCAAGACTAAAGAGATGATTGTTGACTTCAGGAGGAGCAAGAATAATCAGCAAAGTCCTGGTCCTGTCTACATTCTGGGAGAGGAGGTGGTGGAGAAATACAAATATGTTGGAGTTCAGCTGGACAACAGACTCGACTGGAGGTGCAACTCTGACATCATCTACAAGAAAGGTCATAGCAGACTCTCCTTAAGGAAGCTGAGATCATTCAACGTCTGCACCAAGATGTTGCAGATCTTCTACTGTATAAGTCTGTTGTGGAAAGTGCAATCAGCTTTGCAGCCATCTGCTGGGGCAGCAGCATCAGAGCCAGAGACTTGAAGAAACTAAACAAGCTGATCAAGAAAGCTGGTTCTGGAGCTGATCGTTGAGAAAAAAAATGCTACACAAGCTGATGAAGATGATGGAGGATTCTTCCCACCCTCTCCACAACACGGTGAAGAATCAACAGAGTGTGTTCAGTGGGAGGCTGCGACAGGTTCACTGTAGGACGGAGAGATACAGAAATTCATTCCTGCCAGCAGCATCACCCTGAGGAAAAAGACTGAATGACTGATTATGATTGTTGTATTACTATTTCAGATATTGTTAAAAAAAAAAAAGTGAACTTTTTACAATATTTAATTTCCCTTCTGGGATAAATGAAGTATTTTTCATTCATTTTCTTTCATTCATTTCATTAATTCACGATCCTGTTACCAACTATTATCAATCCTTTTTTTTTTTTTTTTTCACGTCATCTTGATTGTATTTTAGTGTCTGTGCAGAAGTTACAACCCTGTGGAAATGCAGTGATTTTTCTAATCAGTTAAACTGCATATTTAATTGAAATTGGGAGAAAAAGACTATCTGAAATTATATCAAATAAAGGGATTTGTAAACCCCGCCCACTCCTTTCCTATTGCCACTTCCTATAAACTAATCTCGGCTGTTTTGTGTGTTGCACCATCTTGTGGTGCCACCATTGGGTAGGGGGCTAGTCCTTAATTACTTTGTATCTGCCAACATGAGAAGCAGCATAAATATCTGGACTGACAACATTGAATAGTCGCCTAAGATAATTGATGACCTATGGATATGTTATCTGGAGATTGCAAAGCTATTCTAACATATTATTTGGACATTGTTGAATTAATGTAAACTATTATTCATCTCCAGAAACTGATAAGACTGGTGGCAATCCACACTGGAATATAAGACACAAATCTTCTTAGAACTTAACAAAGCTGGTAAAGAAATACTTTAAAACTTTTGCAAAGGTTGTACATTCTATTTAGTCACATTTTGGGCTTTTGGTATCATTTGGTATCGTCACTTCAATTATATGTTTGCAACACCGGTTATGTCAAAACGCAGCGCATGTACAGCAGCTAGTGATGAGCAGATACAGAGCAACATGGAGCCAGCGCCTGATGCCTTCACTGACATGGCAAGGTATATGGTTCATTCATACAACGGATTGGTATCAGGTATTGAATAGAATAGAACTTTGTCTGTTCAATGGAACAGAAATTCTCCTTTTAACTCAGCAGACTAAAAAGATTTATTCACAGGGCTCCAGACTGCGACAAAATGGTTGCATTTTGTGACTGAAATGTGAGTCGGAGCGAGTAAATTTTTCATACACTCGCATGTGCGACCAATAAAAAGTGCCGTTTTTTTGCTGACAGACTTTCACATCAGGTCCGTGTGTGCCGCGTTCCATGTGTAGTGCTGTCTCGCTATGAGGCCATTTCAGTCAATGGTTTAATTCTACACTGGGTGCACCAGAAGTCATCAGCATCTCGTCGCAGTGTGTGGTCTATGACAGCGTATGCTTCCAACGCGTCAAGCTCTAAGCAGTGTAGCCAGGACCAGACAGGAAATCAGACACGGGAGCAGTGTAAAGCATCCAGTGAATTTCAAAATATAAGCCCCCGCAGATTTGCGATAGCTGAATTATCAGTGGCACCAGATTAAAAGTCAATCATCAACGGGCCTGAGTGGGTTTTTGTCTATCATGGACCACCGGACTTTAATCCAGCCCTCTTTATCATGATTATCAAGTGAACTGGTGACATCATGCATGACCTTGCAATTTTGTCATCTGTTCCTGGTCCCTTTATCATAATTTCTTTATCATTAATCTATTTTTATATATTTGAGTAGAATGAGTCTTGAGTTGAATATTTTTAATGGGCAAAAATACTGAAACAAATAAATAGAGGTACATTTGTCTTGGACTTTTTCTCTCCTTTTTGCTGATCCGATCCATGACTCAAAAACGGCAAACCGCTTCAAACCGTGAAGTCATTGATCCATTACACCACTACTCACAACATACAGGGACCTGGCACCACACAACTAAAACATGGCACATAGAGTAAACACAGAGCCAGTCTGAAACATAAAATGTGCTGTGACCTGTGAAAACATTGTAGTTTCTGCATTTATTGTTCAAGTATTAATCAGTAATTCAGTGAAAATGAGAGGAAATGTGAACATTTGCTTTGCAAGTTGATTTTGGTGTGCACCCCTAAATTTTCTTTTTGCACTCCTAAAAATTTAAGTTAAGGGCCACTGTGCCCCTAGTAAAAAAAGTTAGTCTGGAGCCCTTATTCAGCAAGCACAGTAATAAAAACCACAGCACGAAAAAATAGAGAAAAATAAATAAATCATGTCCGATTAGCCGATATGATCAGCCCAGGTATCTGTATTGGATTGGGAAAAAAAAAGTGGATCTCTAGACGGCATGTCATTCCTCCTCTGCTCTCCGTGTCCGGTCCATTGTGCTACCAACACACGGACGTTAGTGGACAGAGCAGCAACACTGTCCACTTTGTCACAGCAAACAGACAGCAACAGTCTTCATGAAATAAATGCCTGTGATCTACTCATTCAGTTATTACCACAAATAAAGTTTTCCACTGCTTTTCCAACAACCAAGAAATGCACAAGTCCTTCCAGATTTTCTTGTCAAGAAAATTGTCCAGTTCTCATCTGTTCTACTTACACATGTACAGAAGTGACCCATCAACAATTGCGGACGATCTACTTGTGCCATTTGCCCAGATGAGTCTTTAGGAATTAGTTGAAAGTGATGTGTCCATTGCCTCTGCCAGCTGTGAAATACCTCAGATATTCTGGCATAATATCAACTAATTGTGTAATATCATTTAAGATGATTGTCTTCAGTTAACATAATCCTATTTGTTCATATGTATGAAAACATCTGAATAAAAGTAACAGATGTATGTCTGGTGATTTAAAGGATTTCATTTCTGTCCTACAGGTCAGCAATTGCTTCATTTACCTTGGAATGTTTTTTTTTTTTTGGTTACCATGATTGAAGATAGAAATTAGTTTAATCAAAATTGGCTTGGATTATGAGAGAAGGCTCATAATTATGATTATGAGAGAAGGCCTCTACTTTGTTGGCACTACAACTGTCATTTTTATTTCAGGATGAGGCAGGAATGCCAGTCACTCCCTGTTCAGAAGTCCTTAACATTGAGTATTAAATGATAAAGAGACTGCAGTGTAGTGAGTAGCTGTGTAATTCAGAGCTGTGTTTGAACAGACTCTGCTGCTCTCTGTGTGCGTGTGTTTGTGTGTGTGTGTTTGAGGCATGCAGCTTACTTGGCATTCCTCTACAGCATGTTAACAGCTGATAAAGATGACTGAATAAAGAGTGCATGATAGAGTGAGTGTGTAGCAGAGATTAGAGGTTTTCACCAGCAGGATGCCAGATCTGAGAGTCTAATAATTGAGCAATGTAGTTAGTTTGCTGGTTAGCTGAGATGCTAACAAAGTGGCTACGCAGAAATGCCTATTTTTTAAATTTGTGAATTGAAGTGGCAAACGGATTAAAACATGTTGTTGTATTTGTGCAAAAAGTCTTCAACACTCTCTGGTATCAGATTACATTAGTCCTGTAGGAGAATGTCAACTCATCACTTGAAGAATATTTAGATTTAGCTTGAGCTGCACTTCAAACTGTTGGAGAAGGTTTGTGTCCTCCCAGAGACGGAGAAAGGCGTCATCAGAGGAGGAAGTGAGCAGATGGAAGGCAGTTTGAGAGCCAACAGGAAGTGAAGGCTCAATGGTTTCCTCATGTTGTGTTGGCAGCAGTTAGGATTTCACTTCCCTGTTCACATACAGCCAACAGGTGCTGTGTGACTAAGAGAGAGATGTTTCAGGTCGGCTCTTCCTCTCTATGAAATCTGCTGATTCCACGTCTCAAGAGAAGTAAAGGGTAATGTTGAAGGGCCCGCTTCCAGAACCATAACTGTCGTCTTTGACTAAAACCAGAGAAGTAGGAGTAGGGATCAGACGAAATGTAATTCACAAAAAAAAAAAAAAAAATCAATCTATGGACATCTGTCTCCCCCTCACATTCTATTGACGCTATGTGCGGAGATGATGGCCTACACCAGCCTTTTCCAACTGGGGGGTGTCACAATAATTTAACAAGGTTGCCAGATTATTGGAGAACAAATAAAATAGATTAGGCCTGTCAAAATTGATGTACTAATATAGGGAAATCAATGTGAAACTGATTAGCATTAATTTTCTGTAGCTAGCTATCTACACACAATAGTTTTTTTATATTTCATAGATATTTCTTACTCCTCATTTGCACTTTTTTAAAAATTTATTTACTTATGTATTTTTTTCTTTTTCTTTGTACTTTCTTAGAATGTATGTAATCCCCTTCCTCTTATCTTTTGAAGAGCTGATGTATCAGTGAATTTCTCCAATGTGAGATAATAAAGTCTTGTCTTATCTTATCTAAAGAACTTGATCGTTACTCATGCCATATTAAAAATCCCAATTTCACATTATCTCATTGAGAGAAACTGATTTTGGGATCGTAGGTGGTTTGATGTTGGTGAGAGAACAACAGCCTACTGTTGGCCTGTCGGGGACCTTGACAGGCACTGATGTGATGCAGCCTGGTACACTAGCCTGACCAACGCCATGTATGAGATGCACAGTAAGGACATTTGCAGCACATTAAAACATCAGAAAGGGCATCGTTTTATACTTGCTTCTCTGTAGCCGTCATTCTGACTGTTTATGGTTAGAGAAATGAGTCGCTGGAAAAAACGCGCTGTGATTGGTCCGGTCAATTTTTTAATGGACTGACTTGCCGTGTATCTCATACATGTCGTTACTCAGGCTGGTGTACCAAGCTAATGGCGACGTGTTACTTAAGCACCACACTCGACAAGACAAAATTCACGAAAAATAAGAGAAGAAGAAGCATGTGGAGTAGACGGGCAGAAGAGCTTTGACCTCCTCATTGATCATTTATCACAGGGTCTGTCCATTTTGTTGTTTTCCCTGTAGTAAACTGTGGGTGAAAAGAATAATTTAAAAAACCTGTTCTGAACAAATTAGAGCACTTTGCTAATGACAGTGGACCAAAACATCTGTCAGCAGGTGCAGAAAATCTGATTGAGAGTTACAGAAAACATTTGATTGCAGTGTAAATCGTTGCTTAACAAAACATTAGTTTTCGGGTACCATCATAATTTTTAAAAAATATTTCCTGTTGCCACAATTCAAAAGCTGCACGATTCTCATTCAATTTTTATTTATATATTTGTCAAATTCAACTCATCTCAGTGATGGCCGTTTTTCAATTTTTTTCCTTTTTAATGGGAGGATGCCAATAACCATGATGAAAACTGTAACAGTTACCAAATATATAAGAGTTCCTTTGGAACCCTGAAAAGACCCTGCCTCAGAGCAGGAGCTAAAATGCCTATAGGAATTGAGGGCCGTGATCCCTAGCTCCTATCTGTCCAAACGCGCCAAAAATGGGCTTTTCCTGAAATAGACTACCAGACAAGTTGCGTGTAGAGTCCGGGAGAGGAACTCTTTATTGTAGCCACCTGTGGTAGCGGCTGATAAGTTGCTTTAGATGTTTCAAGTTTAATAAATGAACTGCAAGCGCAATGCTTACGCTACCGTACACCGATTAAGTTGACTCTGGTAAACACAGGTGCTCATTTCAGGGCCTGAGCACCCACGTGGGTTTGATGGCAAAGTCAAAGCGTTCGCTGATCCTGTTCATGTTCAGATATAATTGTATAATTGTATCAGAATATTTGTGTTCAGCACATTTTCTGTGGTTGGAACTGGTCGTTATTTGTAGCATCAGGTTTTTGGTGACTTTGCAGTTTGCGGGGGAAACCCTGCTGATGGTCAGTCCTGGTTCCTGTTCAGACTGCAGAGTCTGCAGAGTCCTTGTGGATTGTTTTCTAACCTCTTGACTATGTTGTCAAGGGGACCAAGACTCTGTCACAGACGCACTGTGTACCAGGTCTGAATGCCATCCAGACCTCAGTACTGGTCCCTGGTCTGTGAAGTGGGGAGCAGGGTATGGGGAATGCAGTATTTATGTTGGAGAACTGGGCGTTGCCCTGTTTGGCTATGGTGACTGCACACAATCAGCGCATAGTCATTCATCACACGCACACAAACACACAGCTCACATCTGAACACACAATCTGCTGTCAAAGCCAAGACGCTCCAAACTGGGACACGATGAAATCCGTTCAAACATAAAAGAATCAAAGGAAAAGGGACATGCTTGTTCCTGCTGCTTGGAAAAATCTCTGCTTTTCTTTAGCAGCTGAATTTATTCTCAACTGTTCTACTTTTGTTTCCTGAACTCTGAATGAGTGACTTCTGACTGTGTTGATGGGATTGGAGGTTTGCTCTTCTGACCTGGATGTTAGGTGTTTTTCACTGTTTGATTGATTGTACGTGCAGTCATAGTCTCTGGGTGAGATCATGTGCCTAATGAAACTGAAATGGCTTTTTATTTCCAAGTTTACCAGAAAGGGGAAAAAAAAGAAAGCAATGGGTGTGTGTTTGTGTGAGGGAGAGTTTCCATACATGACATTCACACCCTGCATGCTTTCATGTGACTTTGAATGTGTCTTGTTGTTGTTCTGCTTTAGAAGTCGGATTCAGATGGTAGATGCTCTTTTTTTAAACCAAAAATTTACAAAGTTAATGGCTTTAGTTTATAGAATGAGTTCCTGATTTTGGTGAGCATTACTGAGAACTCTCAAAATTTTGACTGTTTTCTAATAATAAACAGAATTGTCAGATTTTTTTTTTTTTTTTTAAGACACAACGTTATACTTTTAGACCTTAGAAGCAATCAGTGTGCCAATTAGGAAATTCATTATCTACATTTAACCCATCTCAGGTTGGACCTGAGAGCAGTGGGCTGCTATTTAAAGCAACCTGGGGAGCAGTTGGTGGGGGTTAAGGACCTTGCTCAAGGGTCCACAGTGGTTTACCTGAGTGCTGAGTCGGGGACCCGCACCTCGGTCTGCCGGGCCAAAGCCTTCGACATTACCACTACGCTACCCACTCCCCCACTTTACACCCGTTTGCATCTTTTTACCATTCACACCTTCTGACCAATTGTTCCCAAACTAGTGATGCAGATGCTGATTGCCTCCAGGTTCACAACCTTAACTTAGATGTAGGCAGGGCTGCCATGATTAGTCGATAAATCGTGATCATGTCGACTATGAAAATAGTCGACCGTAATTTCATAATCGACTAATCGTTTGTTTTTAAGCTTTGTTTTTCCTCTCAAAATTGCCGCTTTACCTGCCTTGTCTGGCTTACTGTCCTTAATGCACATATGTATTTGTAGCTATCGGGGTCAGCTTTTCTTGAATTGTTATTGATTGATAAACACACACACTACTAGTCATAAGTTGGGATACACTTTTCTATTAGATTCACTGAGAAAATGTCCAAACTTTTGACTGGTACTGTAAATATGCTACAGTTTTCGAATGAGCTGATTAGTCGAGTAATTGCCCAAAAAATCAGTGACTATCAATTATCAAAATAATTGTTTTGTGGCCGCCCTAGATGTAGGGCGGCACAGTATATCCTCTGAGCATTGCAATCGCAACGTACATGTCTGCAATATAGCACATTGCAGGCTCTACAATGGCAAATTAACTTAATGTGTTCTTAACTAATTTTAAGGGAACCTGACAGATTGCACACAGTGATCCACCAATCACCATTGTTCTTTTTTAGAAATGTATAGACTTTTTGGGGGGACTTTTTTTTTTTTTTTACATTGCAAATGATTTCTAGTAATAAACTTTCATTGATCATTTTAGATTCACCTACCATGATGTGAATTGTCATTGAGACAGGTTCCTCAGGTATTAGGTTTCCTGTTTAATTTGTTGTTGTTTGTTTGTTTTCTCTGATGCTTCATCCGTAAGATTTCAGTGCTGTATTTGTGATCATTTTGATATTTTGCCCCCCTGTCACACAAACACAGCCCCTCCGTCACCTCCTCCCATCACATTCCTCTTATGAATATGACTATCACGCTCTCAGCTGCGTCCCTGATTGGGCTGTTAGATAACACTCCTCCCACTCATTCATGTCAATAGCAGCTTGTGTTTTTCTTGCATTCACATGCTCGCCACTCTGACACCAAACATTCCTGGGCTTTGTGAAAAATAACTGTTCAGGCTGACACATTGTCCCACTGGTCCTCAGCCCAACAAACAGCAGACTGTGAGGATTTTTTTTTCCCATTCTGTTCTCAGTCACAAGATGCTCCACCAACAGTCATCTGAGGCTGAGTAATGTGCTGCTTCTCTGCTGAGGGCTGGAAGAGGCTGATGGTTGCTAGGGTTATTTCAGTACACAATAGGAAAGAAAATGTAAAACAAATGTGCGCCACAGAGCTGATTAGGACTCCAAACTATCACATAATTGTCAGAAAGTTTTGTTTTGTTCTGGCAAAGCATTAAATACTGCACTTCCTTTCTATTTGAACTCGTCAAAGTGTAACTTGGATCCTCCTCCAAGATTAGATTTTTAAACGCAGTGAATCATTTAAATAAAGCTTTATTTTTTTTATTTCTGTTGATGTAATGTATTCTATAAATAAGTCATGTGAACTTGATAATCAGAATCAGCAAATGGCTTTCATAGCTCTGAAAAATGGGATGTGGTGAAAGCAGATTAGATGCTCTGATAACAATGTTTAAGGCTATGACCATTGACATCCTCTCTCGCTCACCCATTTCCTGTCATATCTCCTGATGTCTACCAAACATGCAAAAGTCAAAGCTTTCATTAGGTCATACTTCTGCTGAAATTTTTCATGGAAAAAGTTGAAAAAACTAACATGATTGATTAAATATGTAGCCTGAGAAATATAGAAAGAAAAAAAAAACCCTTTTTTCCCCTTTTTTTAAATCTGACAAATATTATCATTGTGATTTGTGATCAAGCAGAAATGTTTCACATGAGATGGATTACAACGAGATGACATCAAAATAAAACAATATAAAGTTGGCCAACGGTAGAGATTCCAATCACACCGGCCTACTGCGATAGTTCATGTTAGATGACAATGTCAAAATTTCTAAATGGAAGCTGTATTGCCACCTCTAGCAGGCACCGGTGTTGGAGACTGTCAGACATCTGCTGTGCACATGAAAGTGACGGGCAGAGGCGAGACCTGCAGGCAGGTAAGCTTCGAGACCTCGGATAAGCTATATGTTGAGTCCGGAGAGAGGATATATATATATATGTATATAGGGCTGGGCGATATATCGATATGAAAAATATATCGATATATTTTCAAATGAGATATGGAATTGGACCTATATCGCCCATATCGAGATATGGAGTTCAATGTGTGTTTGTTTTGTCTTTGTATATAAATGCTGACGCCTACTAGGGTTTGTTACATTTAATTCTGTGTAATGTTCCTTACTTGCATCTGCGAGTATTATTACATACAGTATTATACAGTATTTCTGTTTACATTTGATCATTCTTTGAACAGCTGAGCATTATTTCATCCGGTCTGGTTAAATTAAACTACTTGTAATGTCATATTTGGCTCTGACTGTAACAAAATATTTGATCTCACCCTCATAAAAATATCGAGATATATATCTATATCGATATTCAGCCTAAATATATCGAGATATGACTTTTGGTCCATATCGCCCCCCTATATATATATATATATATATATATATATATATATATATATGTGTGTATATTCATTCCCAGGCAGAGGGGAAGAGCAAGGTAGGGAGCCACTTCAAAAAGATTTAACAGGTGTTGGATGCAGCATCTGCGGTGTGAACATTAGCCTGGGCTGCAGCACCAGTAAGGCAGACAACACAACAAATTTGTCAACACCTATAACATAATCGCAAATTCTGGAGTGTTCTGATTCTTGGTGTTGAATCATACTGTATTTTGGTCATTATAAGAATTTAAGTTGGACTACAGTTGGACAGTACATATCCTGTATGTCCATGTTCATTTTTTAATATCCTGGCTGATATACACTACTCACAAAAAGTTAAGGATATTTGGTTTTTCGTATGATGTCAGAATTAATCTAAAATAATCTAATTCCAGGTGAACTGAATTAAACTTTCTCTAAACTTTTGAATGCACATGTACATTGTTCAATGGTTAAATATTTATTCTGCATCATTCTTTTCTCCAAAAACCGAAAGTTGAATATCCCTAACTTTTTGTGAGTAGTGTATATCAGCTGACATCGGATATCCGCCAATATATCGGATATCGTTTTTTTAAAGCCCCCATTATCGGTGTCTGAATCGGCCTCAAAAATCCCTTATTGGTCGGGCTCATGATCATGAATCATTGACTCCACATTACTTAAGAAAAATAGTCCTGAAAATAAAATCTCATTCAATGGTCTGGTGCATGCTGGGAGCTCCGCCTTAACACCATTATTCTTAGTTTTCCAAACCAGTAATCAGATTGAAGATTTGTCCAAATGGCTGCATTTCTTTTTTTTCTCATATTTAGACATAATATGCCATCTCTTTGTTTTGGTCTTTTTTGATAGTAAAATATATTTCTAAACTGTATTCTATCCTCTGGAACTGAGATGGATGTCATAGTCCAGAGAAGTTTACCCGCCCTTCTCCCCGTTTCCTTCTGAACATAAACACTGTTTGTTTTATAAAACCAACCACTGCTTTAATGCTGAGAGCATTTTTGTTTATTTAATAAATTATAAAGTAACTAGTAATCTAATTGAGTTACCTTTAAACTCAAGTAATCAAAGTAACTACATTACTTTTTAAAGAAGTAATCAGTAATCAGATTACTTTTTCAAGTAATCTGTGGCAACTCTGCCGAGCACCCACAGAGAATATGAGCACCCACATGGGTTTGATGGCAAAGCCCAAGAGTTCACCATTCCTGGAGAACAACTGCTGATGTAGAAGAAAGTTTAATCGCTGCAAGCAAAGAGCATAAACACTGATGTTCAGTTTTCATATTTGCACCAGATATTGAAAGTTTGAAATCTGTTAACAGAAAAAAAAAAAACCTGTCAAACTTGAATGGTTTTCTATTTTTAAGAAGTTTTGCACAATAAGTGTTCTTCAAAAAAAAAAGTATAGAAAGCCATTTTAAGTGTTGAACTGCTGCCGTGTATCTGGTATGTTCAGAAACCGTCATTCTGACATATGTATACAGAAGAAAATAATCTATTGCAATGTATATTGTTGCCACACTTAATTTAGATTATACAGCTATATACAGTAGATTTGAGTCTATATCGCTCGGCCCTAGATCTGGATTTGGGAAGGGTTCTTCTTGGACAGGGGGCTGATGTGACATATTTACCTTTACTCCAAAATAAACGAACTCTGGTTCCTGATACTTTTCTTTTTGGTTATGACATGGAAAACCACATAATAATTAGGGGTGTATATTGGTGCTGGTCTAGATCAGTGGGAATAAAGACCATGATGCTGTTAAGGACCAGTCTCTCAAAGCACTTCATGATTATTGGTGTTTATATGACAGGCTGGAAATCAATTAGTGATCTACAGTATAGGTAGGGAGAACTATGGTCTCCTTTAGTGACCTGTTAGATACAGTATGTTATTGAAGATGAGGTGGTGTTCACATACCTTTAGTCACACTGTTTAGTTGTTTGCTTTGTTGGTTTTTCAATCCTCCACATGACAAAAAGGAGAATGATTTCTGGTCTCTAGTTAAAAAAAAAACAAAACGAAATCCTTGACGTCCAGGATTCCATTGGAGAAGAGGTTTTTAATCTCAATGGGACTTTCCTGAAAAAATAAAGGTTGAATAGATAAATTAAACTACTGAAAATAAAAGCAAGAACCCCCCCAAAAAGCAGAGAAACCGCAGAGATGAGGTCTAAAGGATCTGATTGTTGCTCGGCTACAGTACCGGTGTTTCCCCTGCCTGTAGTGTGTTCCACCGAGAACGTTGTGCACATCACTTGGAACGTGCACAGGCAAAACCTCCCATAGGCCTAATTGTGGGTATTTCTAAAGCGCATTACAGCTTAAAATGGATCATTTGTGGATTTCATAAGTGTCAGGATGTTGCTTTAGATCTGAACTTGAAGAATATTTAGCACAGCTCCACCACATTAAACTGCTTTTATTGGACTTCTAAATATGTTCACTTTTTTCCGTCCACACTTTAAAAAGAAAAAAGTCACTGCGTTTCAGCCATTTATGGAATATTAGTCTGTGATTAAGTTTGGAAACGCTCCCAAATGTTGAGGTTGTGAGGGTGAGGGAAACACTGAGCACCATCACTTCCCTCCTGGCTGTAAGCTGGAACAGTTGGTTGTTGGTGGGGATGTTGACTGAGCGTACAGTGCAGACTTTTGACTTTATGTAGTCCCAGTTTTCTTTGTGAATATACACTCAGCTGTGTGATAAGAAATTACAAGGCTCAGACATCCTGATAACGATGGCAGCCTCTGGAATAAATAAGGAAGGAAAGAAACTGATTGCTAACATTTCCCTTTTGATAAGCAGCAGAAACAGTGACTTGTTATTGTAGCCTCAAGAACAGGAAGCTGTTAAAATCTTCCAATGCTCTCAGTGGAGTTGCTGAGGATGCTTCTGGATGTTTTTATAAGGATTTAGAAGGTGTGGTTAGACTTGCATGTAGCTCCATTTTTCTTTTAGAAACCAAAGCAGTTAATGTTGTATTGTTTTCCGGCAAATGTACTTATGTTCTCATTTCAGCACTGAGTCCATATTGACTGTTTTTTCTTGAGTTGACAGAGATAGAATAACAAGACATCCAGTTGATCTGTGATGACCAAAGTAAACAACCAAAACAACAGAAGTAGTAACTATGGAGATGCTTTCAGTCTTGAAATTTTTTAAATGCATTGACATATAGTGAATGATGCAGATTTTTCTTGACTATTTTTATTCTGCACTTCCCAAAACCTTGCGGTGAGAATTATATCAAATCTGGGCTGATTATATTCTGGTTAGATTGGAAAAGTAGTAAGATTTTACTACTTTTCAGTAGTAAGGTTTGAATAGAATTCAGCAATTTGAATAGAAAAGGGTACATTAAACTGTGTTTTGGTCATAAAAGCACCAAAGTAACATCTTCACTGACAGAGGTTGGACAGTGCAACAGAGACTGCCAAAGTGCTGAAACGTTTTACTACTGCAGCTGTTGACACTTTATGTGCCAGACAGCCATGTTGGATGTTGGGGCTGGGGAAGTTCCTTTTTTAAATGGTTTGGTCAAATGTGATGGGTGTTCTTTTAGAAGGAATTATTTTTCTCTGGGATGTAAAATAATTTTGAACATTTTCTCATGCTCTGGTTAAATATCATTCATATGCCAATTAAACATGCATCAAAGAATGCTCCACATGACCGGAGGTGTTCCTGCTCTGCCTGTTCTCTTTGATGTTTTAGGTAATTTTAGTAGATCAGCATAAAAAATATTGATGTTGGCATCAACTGGAATTGAATAACTTCAGAACTGAAATTATGAGTGGGGTGTAGCCTTTTTATTATGAATACTCCTTCATAAAGGGATGCCAATCATGACACTCTTTTTTGTGCCTTGAGGGAAATTACAGTGTAGAACAGCAAAGGCTACAGAAGGAGTATCTAATGACACAGAAAGTCATTTAATAATATGAAAAAAAAGTTAAATATTTTATGACAGTATGTACAATGATGCATTATATTGACTTTTATCATGCATGTGTGGTTTGTTGGGAATAGTGTGGATTTCCAGTCTAACTGATGCAGGGCCAGGGGACCTATGATTGCACTTCTTCACACAGTTCAGGGAAGCATTATGTCTCTGAAGGAGCTCTGCAGTGCCGACCTAGGGTCTGTCCCAAACTGCGCACTTGAGCACTTCAAACACTGTTTTTGAGTGTGTAGTGCACACATGGTGTCATTTAAGCGACAATTTCAGTGCACTGAAAGTACCAGGATGTAGCCCTAATCACGCCCAAAAATGCAGCGCAGAATGCTTGGTCAAAATGGATGTAAACATGGTGACATCAGTGAAAAATTTACTTGATCGTATGATGAAAAGGAGGATTTAATCATGCAAATCAGCTGGTGAAACTCGAGTAATGAGGGGTAACAGACTGAAAACACAGTTCGGTCCTACGAGGGCTGCAATCCAGCAGGTTTTCCATGTCTGCCTGCTCCAACACTCCTGACTCTAATTAGATAGGTCCAATAGCCAGTCAAGCTCTGCACAATGACTTATTAACTTGTGTTGGAGCACGGATACATGGAAAACCTGCTGGATTGTGCCCCTCGGAGGACCTAATTGAGTAACCCTGGCATATACTGTTTTTCTGTGTTTATGCATGTTATGCATTATGCACAGATCCACCTGTTAACAGTGGTTTCTTTCATACTTTAGCTACTTTTGGATAATATGGCATTCCAAAATAAACACTACACTGCAGACTACGTGCAGGAGATTATTTTAGAGACGGTGAGACAGTTGTGTCCCAGATTCTTCATCAGATGATGACAACCTCACTCGGGACCAAACTGTTCTGAGTTTGTTTTTTGTTTTTTCTTTTGTCTGTCTATTGCAGCAAATGGATCGTATACTATGAAATACAAAACATTTAGGTGAAGAGAAAATTCTTGAACAGCCCTCATTGTGGTGAGCTAAAGTCTATGAATGGTCTCTTGTTTGCTTGGGGTCATTTTCTTGTCATATGACCCCTGCTAACTGCCTGGTCAGAGACCTCTGTCCTGACATCATTCGGAAAACTTAGGAAATACTGAATTATTGCTCAGTCGATACATCCAGGTTATAAAATGGCAAAGCACCTGTTCTTTCCTGCATGGAAAGGACTTGTTTGCAAACACACGACTTGACTGGTTGCCACAACACAGAACTCATGGCATAGTTAAGCAGTAAATATTTGTTTAATGCTGTATTACAACAAAAAAAGTTCATCTATTCCCTTTCTACATCTTACTGGGTTGTGGGAGCAGTAGTTTGAGCAGAGATCCACCTTCTCTGATGTTCTTGGTGACTTGCACTAATAAGTCTTTCATTGCGACTTCAGTGATCAGGCCACATTCTGTGAATTATCTATGCAGAAATCCAGGTAACCCCAAATAGTTCATGAACTTTGTGTATACCAGCAGCTTTGTCCCTCTTTTATGTTTTTTTTTTCATTTCCTCTTAAAACCTGCATGGGAAAAACAAAAATGATGAGTCAGAAGAAAATGAAACTGGGATTTTCAGTAAGAACTGACACAGTTGAGCCTCTGCATCATCTGTCCAGTCAAGCAGTGTGTTCGACATAAAGCCTCTAAGGGATTTTGTTTGGGTCTCCAGCTGTTACGATTGAGGTGTGCTGGTTGTCATGTTAGCAGGGCCGCCCCGCTCTTACAGCCCTGCGGACCTGGTTAGCTGTGGAAGCTAATTTGGAGGGTCTTCACTGCACAGATGCTGACGCACTTCAAAGCAGTTTTCCTTCAAAGAGCACACAGGTCAGAGAGGGAATAGGAGGAGGAACATGAATATATGCATGGCTTCATGTTGTATGGTTTGTTTCTGAGGCTTCCCTTTGCAGAGGGCTTTGTCAAATACAGAGTTAAATTATTTTCTATTGACTAAAATATTTAAGAAAAAAAAATCTAAATCAGGAATTGAGTATCTCGAAACAACTTTCTAACCTACTTCTGTCACAGCCTCTGCAGATCTTAGTGCTTTCCAACAGGCTTTGCAACATGGCTGCATATTTAAGTCAGTTTCTGACCTCAAACTTTATTTCCCATTTTCCTAAAAAGGTGTAGGGCCCTGTGAAATCTGCGATCATGGAATTGAACAATAAACACGGAATTTATTATAAACGCAGAATATCACAGAAATGAGCAACGATTTCCAAAAATGTGTTTTTCTTTTCTTTATAAAAAGGGAAAGCTTTGCCCGGAAAAATGCTCCAAGGGGGAGGGTTGGGGGCGGGCGCACCCACGCGTGCCCCACCCCCGCTCCATGAGGAAGCCCAGTGGGGCGGCTTTGCCAGCTTTCCTCCTGTTTATTTAGCCAGACCGACCTGCGTACCACGCGTTTGCTCTTTGTTTGATTACTTTTCTTGGCTGTTGGGCATCTACTGGTGAATTAAAACTACAGCTTATGAACATCTCGTCATCCAGGTGTCATGTAGTGTAAAGTGAGATTCTCTCCGCTGACGGCTTGGTGCCGCAGGTTTGGACGTAACGCTGATGTTTCAGAGTAAAACGTGATCCAAATGCACAAAGTGTTTTATTTTAAAAATTGTCCGGATCGACTTTACTTCCTATCATCTGACTTATGGTACGTTCCAGTTGTCTCGGGATTCCGAGCAGACGCGAGTTGGTGACGTCATTACCAGGTATTTTGCGTTCCAGTTGTACTAACTCTGGGAAAAAATAGAAATCTCCAAAACAGCCTATTTGTGAGGTAGAACAGCTAGAAAATAACACATTTCTAGCTAGAAAAAAAATAACAGACGTTATAACAATGTTACCACGATAACAACAGCTAATTTCAGTGTATATGTTTAATAAACAACACATAATCACGCTGTGTTTTAAAGAAAAAAAAAAGACTGCCACGAGACAGTAAGATTCAATAACAATTTGGTGCTGTTTAAACTTGGAAATTACGATCAGAAAATCTCTTATATAGAAGTTTAATAAACGCAACAATGGTACTGGACACCGCCATCTTTTAATCTACAATCTCGTGGGGCCTCTGCAAATTACTAGCTCGTATCTTGGAAAAACGTGTTCATTATGTCACTTCCTCGGAAAATTACCTTGGAAAAACGAGTTCTGAGACAACTGGAATGCACAATTACTTCCATCCGCTCTGCTCTGGATGGACGCGGTTTCAAAGCGGCAGAACAGGACAGAGCAGTTTCCCCATGATTATTAGACTGTGTGTCCGGTGATCCAACCTGGGCGTTTCTTTTGGTCTGTGGTGTGGACCACCATCTGTAAATTAGTACTGTTCTGAATTATGTATTATTTACTATTGGCATTTTTTTTGTTTGTTTGTTTGTTTAAACTCGTGCCATGTTTTTGCCTTAAATATGTTTAAAAGCGTGAAAGCATTCAGGTTGGTAATTATAACGGCATTAATTGGCTAAATTTAATTGTTTTATACACTGTATTGGTGTTAAATTTGTGTAAAATTGATAAAAACAGAATTCTCAAACATTTAAAACGTAAAAAAATGAAAATGGGAAAAATTAAAACGGAATTTTAGAAAAAATAAAACTGATTTCATAGGGCTCTAAAGGTATTGGGTGGAGTTGAGGTGACTGCCCCAGTGAGACCAGTCAAGTTATTCCAGCACCAAACAGGAAAATCCATCTCAATTCCAGTGTTGTTTTGATGAGAGAACAGACAAATACAAACTGAGAGTCTGTGGAACTCAAACAAATTTGAGCTGAAACATGGAAGAGTAAATAAGGATTTAAGTTTTTATTTTCCCTGTAATGTCACATTTATGTAACAGATGAGAAAATATTTCTTTGAGAGATTTGATCAGAGCCTCCAGTTTAACTGAATTGCTCACTGGTGGACGTGGTTTATCACATACAAGTTTTAATGAGGAAAGAACTGTCAACCTTTCTGTCAACATGGTTCTCACTCTATTAATCACTGATCTCCAAATAATTAAATGTTTTCTTTTGACTGGCAGGATAACTTGCTCATCCAGAATATATTTTACAGGAAAAGATTTTCTTGATTTCTTGATGATTTAGAAGTGAGAAGGGAGGTAAACTTTTTCATTTTTTGCCTTAGACACACTATTGTGAAGCATTAAAGTAAATGAACCATTAAAACAGAAGCTGAACAATCAATCTCTGCAATGTTTTAGAAGTCGTGAATTTCTCACAGATAAGAAGGCACAGATGGAAATAATACAGCAGGTGTGGAATGGCCGACTAGTCTGCTTTTTCTATTTCATTGATGCAGATTGCAAAATTTAATTGTTGAACTCAGGCCAGGAAGGTGGAAGCATTTTCTCTGCAGAAAGATTTACATTTTAATTCATCTGAAGTTCTGCATGTTGTAAAAGTGCGCTGTGTTTTGGGCATGATATCCTAATTATACTAATAAATCAGTGTTGTCTGTCGATATTTTCATGTTTAACAATTCAACTGGCTTATTTTGGGCTCCTCCCGGCCAGGTTTGCCTATGTTGAATGTGTTGAAGAGCTTTTCTCTGGTTGCTTTGCATCACCGATGCAGATGTAGTCACATAAAGACTGTAAAACATTTGGCATTCCTGTCGCACCAAACCCACATAACCTTTTTCACATACCTGTTGAAAACAAGAAACCAGGACGTCCTGCCAAACAGAGGGAACTCAGCCCTTTATCAGTGTGTGTTTACAAACATGAAGCTGGTGTCATGGATCAGCCGAGTGACAGCCGCATCATCAGAAGGGCGAGTTCTGCCGTGCTAGCTTGATGATTACAAGCACACATGAGGTGTTCTGCCTGTTTGCTTCTGGTACTACCTGACATGCCAGCTCAAAGGTGTGTCAGTGGTAGATCAGCTTTTCAGCTGAATTTAGATTTTTAACTTGCTGAAAGCTTTTTCTTTTTAACATATTTTTAAATAATTTTGTTTAAACTTGAATTTTTTAAAATAGTTTTATTTAAACTTATTTTGGATGCTGCTTTAGTTTCCTTACCAGATTTCTATGTGTTAGGTTCACACCTTGACATGTTGGGGAGTCTTTTTAGGTTCAGGTTTGTTACCAGCGCGACAGCAGTGCTGTTTGTGAAGGTTATCTGGGTTTAGTACCATCATTCTAGAGATGTTTACTGTGGACACATCGGGCGCAAACAAGGAGATTTAGTTCTCAGCAATATTGCATGTCTCAGCAGGGTTACTTTACAAATTTTTCACAGGAAAAAAACAAAACATGGTGAACTTTAACGGTCAACAGCTTGCAGTGAATGGATGTTAATTCCCATACTTCAGAGCAGTTTTCAAGTTTGGAGGTGTTTACAGTAAACCGACTCCCCAGGAGTTGAAGTTGAGTTGGAGAACATACCTGAGACCTGCTGACTGTACAGCATGTTAATTAGGCCTTTTTAAAACTGTATCTGTAGGAGGGATAGACCAGACTGACAATAGTCTTTGTTTCTTCAGTTTGCAATAACTTATTAAACATTATCATTTCTCTAAAACAGTGATTTATCAACCTTCCAGCTGTAAATATATTTTTTAAAAAGTATTTTTGAAAGTTGTTGAATTTGATTTAATTGAACTGAACTGAATTTCAAAGCCATGACATTAAAAACTTATTAAAAAGTGATTTATTTTACCTTTCAGTATTGAATGCAACTGTTAACATTTTTAATGTTTTTAACAATTTGGCAAAATTCTTAAGTTAAGGCTCTATTTTATTTTCTTTTTACTTAACCTTTAGCACCATGATCGGCAGGGATTAGTCATTTGTTTATTGTGCAACCAAATCATTGACTTTTTCATTTTATAATGTGTAGGACAGAATGTAAAGTCTAAAATGAAAAGCAATTATTTCTAGAAGAAATTAAAAGAAATCTCCATAGCAACTGAGGAAGCTTGAGTCACTATTTAAGAGAACCGCCTGCAGATGAAGGAGAGGGTTGGTGTTTTGGAAAAGATGTTTTTCTCAAAATAGTTGGATCTGTTCGTTGAAGGAAAGAATAAGAAGTCTGTGTGGGTAATGTAAAGGGGCTGAGCTTTGTGTTTCAGCTGTTCTTCTGTCCGTTCTAGGCTTTCCACCGATCAGATCGGTTTGATCGGATCGGCCGATATTTCACTTTTTTCTTTCATCTTTTCTGATCGGTCCTTAACTTTTCATTCACTGATCCGATCAATGACGTCATTGTCATTTTGAATCTGCTCCGGTAAAACTCTCTCTTACACCATTTAAAGGAGCCCTATCATGAAAAATGGACTTTTAAGAGCTTTTCAGCATGTCAGTGTTATTTCCTCATCAAGAAATGATTTAAATCGTTATTTTTCTTCATTCATGCATATTTGAGTAATCTACATGAATATTTAAACCAAGCGCTACCTCCCTGCAAACGGCTGACTACCCACTTCGTTACGTATGAACGTGGCACCAATCACGAAAGTCCAAATGCGCACGCTCAGTATCGTAGCAAGACGCCCTCTGTTGAACAGAAACTCAGAGAATCCTATACACACTCTCTGAGGAAGAAACTAACACCTGCAGGAAGATTTCCTCAGAGACAAGCAGCCATCAGCTAACAGACGTTTGCTCCAGAGTTCAGGAGAATTTTCTTCCTTTTTTTTTCTTTTTTTTTTAAGCTCTAGAGGACAGCAAGTTGGGGAAAATGCAGTTACGTTCAGCGTGGTTACATTCAGCGTGGGAGTTTATTTGTTGTACTGGATGAATCGACTTGCCAGAAGTGGTTGGATTAAAACTTCAGGAGCAGGAAAAAAAAACCTCAACTTTGTGAGTGAACTTCACTCCTGACAACTTCATGAATCTCGGGCAGTAAAGTGTTTTTTTCTCTGGGATTACTTCTGAAACCTGACGCAGTTCCTACTATAAAAACGCGCATGGACAGACAACAATACTGAGTCAACACATCTCTCAGCTCAATGCTAACTGTTAGGCTATGATTTGTTCGCTAATTTACTTACTTGTCAGGGGTCTCTGTGGTCCTTCTGTGGTACAGCGTGTACTTCAAACTCCATATCAGACTCTGGGTCGAGCGCATACAGCTCCATAACAGGCTGCTCCGTTTGATCCCGTTGATCGGAGTCCGATTATCCATCAATGTTTACAAGATCCATGTGAGTGCTGCTTAGCTCAGCGCTAACTGTTAACCTATGATTTGTTTGCTAAATTACTTGCTTGTCAGGGGTCTCTGTGGTACTTCTGTGGTACTGCGTGTACTTCAAACTCCATGTCAGACTCTGGGTCGAGCGCATACAGCTCCATAACAGGCTGCTCTGTTTGATCCCGTCGATCGGAGTAATTATCCATCAATGTTTACTACTAACATCCACATGAGAGCTGCCGGTGCCGGTGTTACAGACAATTCTGTGACCCTTCAGAATAAGCGTCTCTTCCGGGGCGACGTCATGAAATGGGCGTAAAACATGCTGCAATTGGTCGAGAGCTCCGCGGTTCAGTACAGTCAGCCATCTTACTTCCGTGTCGGAAATTAGATGCATCGAAAAACTAATATTTAACACCAAATTAGTTTCTATAGTAACGATGGGAACATATCTAGCTTATAAATGCCTAAATTTGACTTTTGGAACATTTGAAAAGCATGATACAGCTCCTTTAACATGGAAAACAAGCAAACAAACAAAGCAGAATAGACACGTACTGACTAGTATGTGTTTTATGTCTTCGTGGCGTTTTTGTCGTGAGTTCTGTCACTATGTGCTGGACAATAAAGTTTTTCCAATCCCTAATACGCTACACGTAAAGGATGGCGACGCCGGTTGCAAACATGTCAGCTCTTAGACTGAAAGGACACAGCGCATTTCCGCAAACAACAGTTTACCTTAAACTGTTGCAGCACAAGTGTTTGTCTCCGTGTCTCCATCAGAGACTGTAAATAACAGGACTCCAGACCGCAGAGACCCAGTGTCGAGCGCTTCGTCCACTGCGTGCTCCTCGCGTGCTGCAGCAGGTATGTACACAAACGCTCCTGACGCTGACACATGCGTCCACAGAAAATATTGTATATTCCAGCCCTACTGTGGTGATACCGGACTACATGAGCTGCACCAGGTTGTTGATTCTCACGTCGAGGTTCTTCCGAGGAAACAGTCACTCGATTAGTTTGACCACTGATATGACATCATCAGATATGAGCCCCAACTTCTGAAGCAGCATTACTGCCTTCATTTGCACTGTGACTGTAGATAATTTCAGTTATAAAATTTAAGTTGGGCTGTTATTTGTGCCTCTGGCTCAAATGATTTTGGTTTGTCCTGATTAAACCTGAATGCCGGTTAGAGGTTATTGATGTTTAAACTTTTCATCTCAGTCAGTTCAGGACAAAAAATGGAAACAAAAATCCTTTTTATAATACTCAAACTGTATAAATACAGGTAAACGAGCTATTTAAATAGATATATTTGCTTCCTCACATGATCGGATCGGTGATCGTTTTTTTTAAAACTCTCCGATCGGTGGTTGGTGATCGGCCCCAAAAATCCTGATCGTGTAAAGCCTAGTCGCTTCATCTCCAGCAACAATAGGCCTTTTTCTCCAGCTACTCCTCCTGCAGTCTCACCTGGGGACTGACCAGCATCGCTACTGGCTGATTTGTTTTTATGAACACACACAGGCTGTTCCAGGTCCACTTCAGTAAATCCGGGTACGCGTCTGTGTGGATCTGGATTTGGCTACAAACTGAGCTTCAGAGCATCGGGCTCCAAACAAGATTATTGAATTTCTGGATGCTTTCCAGATGTTGTTGCTTTGTTTTGGCTCAGATCCGTCTTCTCTTTGCTCTGCAAAAAAAAAAAAAAAAATGTGAAGGACAAGAAGGCTGTCGTGTGCCGTCTGACTCTCTCACTCCTAGTCTTGGTCCCTTGGCCTTCATATAAAATGATCTGAAGCAACACAGGCTTCCCTAGTTAAAGTAAACAGTAGAAGCTGGATGTTGCAGCATTTGCACTGCATTTTTGTGCTTAAGTGCATGTTTGTTTGAAGATCTGCTGCATTCTGCAGATTTCATCTGGATCCTTGCTTTCACTTTAAGGGGGAAGGATAATTAAGTCCAAGCTGTTGCATCAAAGTGCTCAGAGATCGAAACACTAATGTGGTGCCAATATTTGTTTTGCTGAAATCCATCCACTTATGTTTGCTAATTATAGTTGGCTAATTCATAACAAGTGTATCTGCGAGGTTAACTGTGATTTGGCGCTCTCCTACTGGTGCAGCATACGTCACTGAGTCTTCCTGCTGAAAGTGGGGAATAAACTCTCGTGTCTCCCTCTGCATCCTCGCATCCGCAACGCTGAGAGCTGCACATACGAACCACTGCTGCTCCGTCTGTGCCTCTCAGGATGTGTTACGGCGGGCACACAGTGTGACTTGAATCAAACAATCTGTGTTTTGTGCTACGTTGAGACCAAAATATGTTTCTAGCGTCAAGTCAGCATTACATGTTCACCCTGTCTGAAGATAAAATATTACTATACTGTTGTCCATTCTGAGCATTGAAGGATGCGAGTAAAAATGTTCACATCCTCTCCACAGCTCCAAGGTTGGATGATATGATAATAAAAATAGCTGAATTCAAAATTAAAATTACCTTATTATACTCATGAGTGGAACTGAACACATGTCGAGCAGTAGTTAACACTTTTTCAGATAGAAGTACAAGAAAGTAAAAATTGCCAATTTCACAAGAAGGTATCAACAAGAACAAATTTAAAAATGGGAGACATTTGTACAGTATATAGATAAAGTACAAGGTATGAATCACAACAGTCTCTGCATTTTTCTACTGCAGCATTCAAGCAGTCTGAGACACGGCTCATATTGTATCCTCACAAACTGCACAATGGACTGTGGGGCCTCAGTAAGGTTGTCTAAACTGTCCACTCATCCAGCCAGTCAGGCAGGAATCCCAGGAATGAGCTTTCTGTGTTAAATCATGAAGTTTTAAATGTCTTCACACAGTTATGATGGTTAGGATACACTGATGCTTCTCCTTGAAACACTTCTATGTTCATCTCAGCCGATTAACAGAGACAAAGTTGTCATTTGCAGTCTCGTCTTACTCATCTAAATCTTTTCTATGGATCAGCTGAAGGAATTCAGTTTTCTCACATCTGATATTACTTGCCCCCTTTTACTTAATGTCAGATTTTCCTTTTGCTGTGTTGGTGGTGGTGTAGTGGTTGACAACATGCACATTACTGCAGGCACAGTAGGGCCGGGCAACATAGGAAAAAGTATAAGCAAAGCCCCCCCCCCACTAGTTTGGGATTAAACCAGCCAAAGATGACATCATCAACACTGTTTGGAAAGGAGGTGATTCCAGCTGTTAGGGACTCACCTGCATCGCTGTCGGTGAGTCTCGCTGCTTGTGGAACGTTCTGCTTTATTGTGGATGAAATCCTGGAAGACAGTAGACAGACTAGCTAACTGCTAACAAGCTAACAGTATAAACTCAAACGCCATCTGACTTACGACCCCCGTACTTCGTATTAAATCTCCGGGATGTGTTGTTATGCAGCGTGAATGTTTGTAAACGGCTCCACAATCATTTTTTTCTTCTTTTTATTTTCTGTGTGTGAGCAGAGGACGGCTGTCACACACAGCTACAGTGTTTACAGTTTACAGTGTTGTGATGCAGCCATGAGCTGTGAACTGATAAATGACTGGTCGCGGCCTTGATACTGGTATTGCTACAGTACCAGTGTCCCGACTACAACATGGATGTAATTTCTGCCACCACAGTGGCTTAGTCCGACATGGTATCCAAAGACTAAATAAATCATGTAGTCTGAACCTGCAGAAGTTATCAAACAAGGTTTTCTGAAGACAGTCCCTCGTACTGTCCTATTATCACCATTTTCAACTGTTTACATGCATTAACGTTTTGATTTTTGCAACTGAACAAATACCAGGAGTCAAACTTTATATTTCACCAACACTTTCACCTCATATCATGACCTCATCTGCATTAAAAGTCGAGTCTTGCATGTAAACACACGTCTTCTCATAGTTCAGTAATGCTTTTCCTGTGTTTTCTTGCCCCCTGGTTGTGACGTTGCTCGGAAACCCATCTATATATTAAAAAAAAAGAAAACAACAACAGCATTACATTAGCTTACAACATTTAAAGGGACTAAAGGCAGGAATTAAAAAAACAAACAAACATGCATGTCCATTTTTTTTAATACTAATAGCTATAGTCATGGATTCTTCTGCCGTCAGCAAATGATCCAGATCAACTGAAAGACCACTAAAAAGTGTAACTACGAAAAAAAAAACTTGGTAAACAACATTATAGCTTCAGTTTGTGCACGCTCCTGTGACGGCTTGACTCGTGGCTGCAGTTACCTGAAGCGCCAGTCGCGAGTTTCGTTTCTTAATCTTGCTTCTGGTCCCTTTAAATTATTTGGATAAATTAAATTTCCAATTTTATTTTTCTGGTTTTGTCCATATGTTTTATGTTTGATTCCAAAACAGAAATCTTTTAAACAAGAGTAAAATAAAGCAATCACATTTAAATTATTGTATTTTATTTATTTAAAATTTTCATTTTATTTATTTTATTTTTTACTTACCATTTTGTATTGATAATGTTTGGAATCATATCAAAACAGAAATTTGGTGTGGTGACAACCCTAATTTGGCTGTGTTGTACAGCCTCCATCTTGGAGACTCGTCTGGGTGTAACACAAACCTCTGAGGGGCAGAGCTACTGGCTGTCTGTGCTGCCCTTTTCTTGTAAACACTTTCAGTTTGCCGTAGCTAGTTCACTTCATTTCACGTGTAAATTAGCAGCAGATTCATTTGTGACAACTATGTCCCTGATTTGTGTTGCATTCATATGATTTCCTCCAACATTAGGACATTTGATGCATTTGGAAACATAGCAACTATGTATTCAGGCGTGTTGTGTGTTAAGATTATGGTATGTGTAACAAATCTCCAAGCACACAGTAAATGTGTTAAGCCTCAAGAGCTGGAAATAGAAACTGTCACTCAGAGCCCGGCCAGACTCCTGAACTGGCTGCATGAATAGTCAATTTTACAACTGGTTATCACAATTCTGTCATCTATCATAATAAACTTTACGTCTGTGTGTGAGAAATCAGCTTACAGGCTGGTCTGACTCAGCAGATGACGTGTATTTGCTCTGGGAGAAAGCCAGATCAAAGTAAACAAACAGACATTTCCAGTCTTCTTCCTTTTGTAATTGTCCGTATTGAGTCGGCTTCAGAGAGCATCACTAACACACTGAACTGTGCGCCTATGTGTGTGCTTCACGGCGAGTCCACACCTCCCCTCCTTCTCTCTGCAGTGTGGGATTTCCTTTTTCCACCCTTGTCACATGACTGCAGATATGGGTGTGGTCTCCTGCATTCCTGGCCTCTCTCACCGACACACTCTGGTTACTGTGTGACACACTGCGCCACACCGTCTCTAATGCGCTCACATTTCTGGTCTGGACCAATCACACACTGCTTAGTTTTGGCTGTTTGATGTGACCTGCATGTGGAAATGTTTGTGTGCAGTCACAGTGAAATAAATCTAAGTGTGTGTTTGTGTGAGTGTGCATTCGTTGGGTGCAACAAGACAAAATGTTTTTCTTTGTGTGGAGGGTGTGACCAACTTGGACTTTGCATAGTGGGATTGATTGTGTGTGAGTGTGTGTGTGTACTGAGGAGGGTGGTGCAGGCTGCTCCTTTAGTATGCAGAGCAGGTGTGTCTGCAGAGGCAGAGATGGAGGAGGAATACTGGTTTGCCACAAAAAAGGGTGGTCTGATAGATGATGATGAAAAAGAGTCTAAATGTTTTCTGACTGGATCATACTGTATTAGTGTGTATTAGTTCTAGTTATTTTGACTTATTGAAATACACTGCTTAATAAAATTATTAATGGAAGACCTGTTTTGGTATGAATGAAAGTAACAACAGGTGGACAAGAAAGCAGGACAGAGACAACTCCTCAGAGGGGAACAGTTTGGAGGCCACAAAGTATTTTCTCTACCTATGTTCCCTGCCTGATGTGTCTGTGGTTTTGCATTTTGCTTGAACCCCTCCACTGCCGGTAGCATTGCCTTGGTTGCACGGGTAGTCATGGTTTGCTGTTTTCCAGCACAGTCTTAAAAGTCTGAAGGGGGTGCCTTCAGATACCCAGGAGAGCTGGACAGCCCACATTCAGTGTTTTTAGTAAAAGCTAACTCAAAACCCGGTGTACGTAATCCTTAATAAAAACAGTAGCCATTTATATAAAAAAAACATGTTAACCTTTTAAGCCTTCAAAACAAAAATGGCACATTTTGAAGAAGACTCGCCCACATCATATGCAAGTCAAATGGTATCAACTGCTTCACCCCGCGGTTTTCATGCAGCTGAGTTAAAATTGTTCATTCAGGAGATCTTGTGTATTAGCTGACTGTTAATTGTGACAGGCGTCGGAAAGGAACGCTGGTGTGTCCCTGAGAGTCTGAGGACCCCCTTTCCCACCCCAAGCACGTCTCTGTTTCTGTCCAGACATACAAGGCTGGCGGATCATGTGAACAAACATGGATGTAAATCCAGCCATATCTTGTATTAGGGCTGGGACAATCCCTAATTAAATCATGTACTGGCAATTGGAATGTTGGCAGGGAATTTGCTGTTTATCAAGTAGGGCTGGACGATATAGAAAAAAAGATTATCGATAAAAAAAAAAATCTATATCGATCGATATCGATATTTATCAAAAAAAAAAAAAGAAGCCATTATCAAATTAAAAGCTATTTCAGGTGCAGCCCTGACCATTTAAGCTTTTGCTGAATTACCTACTTATAGTAAAGATCAAATGAAAGCCGTTTTCAGACTTGCATTGTGGAACATGAGCGGTAAAGTCCATCCGCTCTTTTTAAACACTCGTCTTTTCAAACATGCTGCTTCCTTGCGGACTTATCGTGTCCGGCGCTTTCATACATTACAAAATGTTGCAGAAAAGTCAGCACAGCCCCCCGCTCTCCCTTCAACTCTGTCCAGAACATTTTCTTGTGCTTTCAGCTAAAACGACGTGCCACAACATTTCCACTCTTGTGACATGTAGAGCAGCCGGTACATGTCCGCTACATCTCCGAGGTAAAAGACCGGTACGCATGTCTGAATGCAGCGTTGTAAAGGACAGAGTTCGCAATATTACCGCTTTCCAGTGGAAGTCTGAAAGGGCCCAACACTGAATTCCAATTCAGCCTTTGCCTGGGTTTGCGTTTGTGATTGGTTTGAAGGAGTGACTGTAGTATCATGCTACCTGATAAGCTACAGCAGAAAACTGCTTCTATATTGAACTTTTATTGACCCTCTTTTTTTTATATTGAAAAAACCTCTATCGATCGATATATATTGATATTGAATTATCGTCCAGCCCTATTATCAAGGCAATTTTGAAAAAAACAAAAACAGTGCTCTACTGTGCATTTAGAGATGTTTCTGGAGGAAATACATGACTGTTTACAAACAGATCTACAATCCGCATTCTTTCTCCTCAGTGCAGGTACACTGTCAGCAGCCCTGTGACAATGACAGGGCGTATCTCTTTGATTCGAACTGATGCAGCCTATTTGCTTCTGCTTCGGGGTCATTCAACAGAGTAGACTAATTGCAAATAAATATTGTTTTAACATGCAACTACTGAAATGTTCACATAAGGGCTTTCATAAAGAGATTTCATGAACACATCACCCAGCAAAACTGATTTTAAGGTTGTTAGTGCAGTGTAGCCTGGATGGAAGTTAAAATATTAAAGTATTATACAATTACATAGTATTATACATATTAGTAATATATACCAATACAATACATGTAATAAGTATAATAGCACTTATTACAAAGCCATTTCACGGAAGTTTCAGCTCATATGCAATCAAATTTGGATTATTCACGCAGCCATACTGACTGGTAGCGATCAACAAAAGACCCTGCTCCCTTGCCAATTTAATCGTGTATTGGCAATTAGGGGTGGGCAATGGATCACCGCGAGCATCCGGGAATTTTCGTCACATCCGGTTAGGTAGGAGGTGAAAACATCGCTTCTAGGGCTGTAACGATACACCAACTCACGATTCGATTCGTATCACGATTTTTGACCCACGATTTGATACACAACGATTTAAACATTTTTTTTCTAATTTAAAAAAATGTGTTTTGTTTTTTTTTACTTTAATTTTTTAAAAATTTTAAGTATTTTATTTAAATGGCATTTATAACATTTAACTTAATGTAACAAATGGACGGAACATAGCTGAAGATAATAATCAAAATGATTGAATTAATAACCAAAGATAAAACATTTCTCTTTTCTCTAATAAAATAATGCTTTTGAAAAATAAAAATAATTGAACTGTGCTGTTAATCAAAAATGAAGTTAAATAACAAATAAATCCTTGACAGCTTTCTACATCAAACCTGTTGATTTAAAACTAGAGTTCTTCTTCAGGAACAGCATCATGTCAACATGTCGGGTGAGAGGCTGCTCTGCTCCCTGCAGAGGAGAATTTCAACGGGAAGATGTCGGGAGATGGTGGCGTTATGATGGCCGAGCATGAGCTGATGTTAACCCGAAAAAATGATGACATACCAGCGCGTCTCAGAGAGGAGGAAAGCATTCAGACCTCACTTTCCCGTTGGCTGGAACAACTTATTTTCAGTTGCATCGCTGGAAACTCCAACATGCTGAAAATCAGCTGTTCAAAGTTAAATCAAAGGGAAGGAGGTCTGGACGCTTTCACTGCTCCGCAGGGATCCGCCACTATTGGTCTTATTTGTTAAGGCTGGATCGAAGATTAATTAATTGATTAATTAATTTTTTTTTGGGGGGGGGGGGGGTTATTTCTACACACACGGCGCGCATACGCGCAGTATCCTGTTGGTAGTCTTGGCGGCTTTCACGGGAAGTTCCTCACACACCGACACCGGTCCTCCTCTTCGCGCTCGGAGGACGGAGCGATCTGCGGTGAGGGACCGGCCGGGACTCAGCACTCCAAGCTGGGGCTGGTCAGGACAGGATCACCGCTGATTTACCATCCCAAGTAACAGCAAATAAAAACACCTAAACCAGCAGCGGAGCAGCGGTGGCTTCCCCACCATCCCGCGACGCGTCCACCACCGGCTGTCCACGCTTGGTCCAGCTTGACATCCTATGTGCGTCTGGCCTGCCGAACACGAGCAGGGTCCGCTCCTCCTGTCCTTTCACTGGTCTCAGTGTCTGCAGACCTGCCATCGCTCCTCATCACACACTCCCGAGCTGGATGCGCGCGAGTGGCTCATCCCAGGTACCGATGGAAAACTGACAAGTTACAGGAAACAAACGTGACACTTTACCTGGTGCCTTTAAGACAGACGTGTTGTCTGGTTAGCAACTGAATGCTACAATAGCCTGTAGCCGGATGGGAAAAAGTCAAATAGTTCTCTGTGATCTGAGGAGTTTTAGAGCATCTGAACTGGGCTTGGAGGCTGTCGCGATCCTGCCTTCTCCCACCGCGAGACAGGATCGAGGCTCTGAGTGTCGTGATTTCGATTTCGATACGGGTATCGTTACAGCCCTAATCGCTTTGTTGCATAGGGGAGCCATTGAATTACCTGCTTCATTACTCGTCAATCTTCGTTTATTCTACTTTGGAAATACTGAGAAGTCCTGCTGTGTATGGCTGCCATAAACATATCTATCACACGGACAAGAGAAGATGTTTTTCCAGTTCCCAAAACAACAGAAAAAGTCCCGAACAACATGCTAAGTGGCTAGTGGCTATCAAGCCCATAAATGCTGACAGTTCACGCTGGAAACCATGGAAACATCTAACAATAAGTTCGGATCACTTTGTGACTGATTTAAAAAAAGCATATTCTGGTCTCACTTTTTAAACCCTGTAGTTGTTTTTGTACAGATGATAGAAAACGCCATTAAATCAGTGGATGCTTAGAATCACAGCGCCGCCCGCTGTTCCCGTCTCCTCAGGACTATTAAAGATCACGTTCATCCAGATTACTGCCATCAATGTTCCCACATCACAATAAAAGCATAAAAAGTGGCAGAAAGGCATTTGCAGCGTTATAAACATGCAGTCATAACCAGTAAAATACCGATGAGCTTCTAGCTGCCGGTAATTTATAGCTTTATCAATGAGAGTAAACAAAGAAATACCACCATTTCTTAAAGATCCGGGGGGAATTAATATTCTATAAAGAATAAATGGTTTGAACACGGGGCTTACCTGATTAAACCAAATACATCATGAGATTGGGAAACTGATCATCGGGCCATTATGTTGGTTCGTCTAACCAGGCTCCAGCAGCAGAAGATGGGCATTACTGAGTCCAACAGATACTAGTTTAGCTTCGTATCTTCTTCTAGCGTCGGCAGTGAGACTTTCAATGTAACTGGACGTCATTTCAATATTATTTCAAAGACAGACCTGCGGAGAAAAAAATGAAAAAGGGTGCAAAAACAGTTTTAGAGGCTCATAGTCCATTAGATGCCGTTCAAATACGAAGCATGTTTTCACCGCTACCAGCTTCGTGGTCACGTGAATTCCGGGTTGTGACGTAGGCTCGCGCTGATCCATATTGCCAAAAAATTATATCACGATATATTTTCCAAAATACCTCTGACGATATCACAGACGATATTGATGTCTTATTGAGAAGCCAGAGCTTCTGTAAAATCCTTTCACTGATTCCCACTTTTAATAAAGCCTCTACAGTTCCATACTGCGTCATGGTTTATTATCATTATTACACATATGTGTTAATATTACTGCTGCATATGGCATTTTACAGATAAAATGCTTAAAGTTTAGCCATTTTAACTACTTTAATCATCATTTCATTTAATTTTTTACGTACTGAGCAACACAAACTGGGTATAGATGTAAAATGCAACTTGACATTTACAAACATCGGCCCACGTAAGTAAGCTAGTTCTATTTCCTCCTTTATCTTACCAACCATTCATGTATGTGGAACGTCCACCAGCTCATCTGTGTCCATCGTCTTCACATGCAGCTCCACTCACTTCTTGGATGCTGCTAACGTTAACATGAACTTGTGCTGCAGTGGTGCTGCTAGCTGCCTTGTAGCTAAACATTTAGCGGCATTTAGTAGCTTCAACCGTCAGTTCCCACCCAGCCTGTGTCCAGTGTGGCCTCCAGAGCAGATCACGGCCGTTTTAATCATTTTTCTCGTGGATCCCCGCACTCACGGACGCTCCGCATCTCACACGTTACGTTAAAGGTTGGGACAAACCCGCGACGCTGCTGGAACTGAGGGAGACCCGGTTGGCCGTCGGCCACCCTGGAGTACCGGCCGGGTGTTCTGTGATTCTTCAGAACACACAGATGTCGGTCCTCCTGGACTCCACACGTAATCAGCTTGTCAGATACTGGAGAAGTTTACCTGCCTGTGGGCTCTGCCTCTCTCCCTGTCGCCGCTGCGTTCACGTGCAGCGCGGATTTCTGACAACTTATCCTCTCGGTGAGGCGGCAAAGCAGCTTCAGTTAACAAATTTTGATGTCCATGTAAAATGATTTATTTCCCGGGATTGTGTGGCACGAACAATATAGCCGTCACAACTAAGTCAATGATGGGGAAACAGATGCTGCAGGGTTGAGGTGTGATTGAATGACGTCATCAGGCTGAAAATGTGTGATCATGTGTTATCACGGTATTACATTTTCTACTGGTGTCAAAAAAACTACCGGTATTATCACAAACGATACGATATTGCCCACCCCTATTGGCAATCTTGAGCAATGACAATCTACAATTCGAAATTTAGAGGCAATCACACAGCCCTAACTTGTGTATGTGATTTGTCAGATGTTTGGATTATAAAATAATTGACTTCTTCTGATGAACATGCTATCTGTCTCATACTTGTGTTGAAACAAAAAACTGTTAATGAGAACAGCTTAACTGATGCTTCATCTGTATTCATATTAAGGATATTTGAACATTTTTTAGGAATGAGACAAGAGACAGGCCACTGGGCTGAGAGAAAATACAGCAGCTTTATGAGAATATCATATGTATGGGATGGGCCTGTCGTGATCAGTCAATTGCACAGTAAGAGGAAAAAAAAAAAAGGGTGATGGTTTTGCCAAGCCTGATAATTTCCATTTCTCTTTCTCTGTGTTTCCCCCTCTCTCTTTTTACCAAAGAATCTGGATGACAATAGGTTTTACTACGGTGCATCTTGACTTAACCCTCTCGTTTCTTGCGGAGTGATCTCTCGTGTCTTAACTGCGTAGTCTCTTACGGTACCAACGAGTGTACTCTGGGTGATATATCTGATGGTCATCCTGTGTCCATCCTCTAAATGTTACTGGAAAACTGTCAGAATCCTGCATGCTAAAAAACAGCTCCTCTCACTGAGGTAATGCCAAATTTGGATTTTTTAAATAGCACTATAACTTTGTTTCTGTTTACCTGATGGTGAAATATAGCATATGTAATGCTTTACAGATATCAGAAACTTCCATCCAACCATCAGTACCACCACGGCTACAAAATTTTGTAGAGGGAATACTGGATTAGTATTAGGGGGGGGGAGGGGGACAATAGAATTAGTTTCAAAGTTAAACATAGGAACTGCAGTGTGGGAGCAGTCTGAATCTCTGTCTAAAAGACAGTACAGATACTTTTATATAGCCTGTTGAGGCATCTGCTTTCATTTATATGGTATATTTTTGTTGCTAGTTTTTCTTGTTTGTTTCCAAAAATTACTAGCTGGCTGTTTTGCAGGTTTTCCCTGTTTGTTAAATATTTTTTATGGGTAATTTTGTTTACAGAGACTACATGATCATTTATTGTTTTTAGTTGTGTTTGATGATTCATTGATAATGGGACTGTGGAGGAAATGTTATTTATTCCACTCATTCTCAGAAAGTAGTTGTGCCTGAGAAAATCTAATCAAGTCATCGTTCCTGCAAGACCAGTCCACAACTTACAGCTAATCAAGAGACCAAATGTCTGTGCCAAAAGGCAGACACTGAATATTGTTTGCATGCAGACGAAAGACCTCTGTGATCATTTGACTCAGACATCTCCAGTCTTATACATAGGTTGACACCTCCTGTGAGCCACTCAATTCACTTCCCTTCCTGCCTCTTGCTGCTTGCCTCTTCTTTACATGCAAAAGACGTCTGTAACAAATACACATTTACCGTAAGACTATGTAAGGGGAAACTTCTCTTCTGTAAATCTGAATTCTCATACAGATGCTGTGTGCATCTGTGTGACAGCTCTCCTTATGCATAAGTTCTTAATAAACCTGAATGGACTTTCTCATGTGGATCATTGTCAGAAGTTCTTATTTCATTTTTTCCACAATAGGACTGAGAGTCCGTTTAATTTATTGTTTTTAGTCATTTAAGATTTCTTCCAGTTCCAGTGTAACATGGGATAGACAAGTCGCGTCAGGTCAGAATGAAGGGGAATCTTAAACATTAAAGAGCTGGAACTTTTTTTTAGTTTTCCTTTTTATGCACTTCAGCTTCACATTAAGGTTTTCTTCAGTAATTACAGAAGTTTAAGAGATATCTCCCAGTTCAAGCTAACTGAGGTTGTACTTGGTATTTACTATCTCCATGGCAACCCCTACCTGAACTCAGGAAGAGATAAGTGTAAGAATAGCATGAAATAAATAGTTCTCTCATAGTTCATTCAGAAACTGGACTGTCCTGTTGATTCTGTATTCATGACAGTTTTATTGGCATTTCGGTCTCAAGCGGTCAAAGCATGAAGCTCTTTAAAATGTCTCCTGTGCATGTTCCTTAGTAATGGATGTCATGTTGGTGTAAAACATGAGTTATTCTGCTCATCGGCTCCCTCCTCTTCTGCCAAACCCTCCTGCTTTCGCTCCTCGTGTTTCATTGAGCCTGGTAATGGTGCGCTTTGAAGGAAACTGATGGACTGGTTCGAGTAAATTCATCAAATCTCGGAAACCTTTCCCATCGACGACATTTCTGAGTAACATATCCACTAGAATCATTTTACAGATTCCCTCCGTGATTTTGTCTGCCTGCTTTGCATCACAGCCGCTCCGGCTTCAGACTGAGGCAACGGTGGTTGAACAGAGGATTCGTTACCTTTAAGCTCGGTCGGATCAGCGTTTTTTAAATGGTACATCATGGGAGTTATCGAGTTGTTTTTATAAAACGTGTCGCAGTATTTACAATGTGAGGTGTCATTTTCTTACGCAAAATGGTCCCACACCAGGCTTCATCGTGCTCGCTTCATGTTTAGACAAGCCTTCTGTCAGCTGCTTTGACGAGGAAGACGGCAGCTCGCAGGCGGCTTTCTCCTCTGTCTTTAGGCTACATCGCCCCCGCTGGTAGGATATTTTATTACCGCCACATAGTGAAGTTTATTACATAGCTTCAACGCGTACACTACATGAATGAACTCTGTTTTATAACACCATCAGATGATCGGAAAAAAAAAAATGTGATCAAAAAATTCTTAATGATTAATTATCGATCATTGATTGCAGTAGGGATGGGCCCAATTAAAGTGGCTGGAGGTCTGCAGAGATCCAGGCACCAGGTCCTGGATTATAAACTGTCATTTTTGCTGTTACACACACATACATCTTAATTTTCTGAACACACATAAAATCTGAATGGCTGGCAATGTGGCGACTGCAGCGTAACTGAATCTGGAATCAATAACCAAAAGACAAGTTGGACAATGAACAGACACTCGTACTCTATATATAGAGCAAGCTGAATGCATGAACTCATCTCCTTCCCTAGTAATAATAGTCTATCCGGACTTTGTTCCTGTGATCTTTGTGGAAAAGTGAAAGTTGACATGAAACAAACTGAGTTCAACTGTTATGATCAGCCACAGCCACAGAATATTCTGACTTTTTTTTTCCTTTAATGTTAACATCACTGTTCAGTCTAGCAGACACAGGATGCTGCTTTTTATTTACTTGAATCAGACTTGTGTTTAAGGTTTAGGAGGATTTTATTGCAGGGCTACTTTATTGCTTTAGTTTGCCTCTAAAAATGTAAGTGCCTCAGTGTCTCCTGGTTCGGTCCTGTCTGGTTGCTGTTTGCTGTAAGTATTCAGCACCCTCGGTTTGTGTTGTGTAAACGTCCTCCTTCAGTGTCAGCTGATGAATGTTGACCCATTAGGATTTGATCGGACCTGCAGTTTGTGATAGCTGCAGTTTCTTAAGTATCGCATGATTAGCAGTCAGAGCTGGCATCTGCATTGTTTTTATTTGTTTATTTTTAAATCTGAGTGGAGAAACAAACTTTTTCTGAATGTTTTTCATCATTGGAGCCACATCTCTACAGAAGTGATTCAGACTGTCTTTATTTGAATAGCCTATCAGCTGCTCTTCTGAGCTGTTTGATTAGGTCCAAAACTAACTGTACCTGCCCTGCACACAAGGTTAATGGCTCCACAGCGTTTTATTTACATTGACTGTTTTTGTGGCTCTCACTCTGTTTAATGTGCTTTTAAGGGATGTAACATGTCAGTTACAGAAAGGGGAGCTGCACTGATTCAGTGGCAGCAGTGATTCAGTGCACTCAGTGCATGTGATGCTCACACTTTCCCTCCCACACAGATATTCTTTATTCTGTCTTTTAAATGTTGGCCCAATGCTCTGTGTTAGACTAAGTGATAATTAAACAGTGTGTTGGACTGCTGGAGTTGGTCTGAACATGTTGGCTTCTTCAGTGGAGGTGTTTTTAAGTAAAACAGTCAAACAGTCAGGCACATCACGAGGAAGGAAGGAAGTGTGTGTGAAATGAACAGGTCTGCCATTAAGGTCTAAAGATAGGAATGCTTACCTTTGGACTGGGTTGGGCGTGGTAGTGTATTTTAACAAGGTGTGTGTATGAGTGTGGATATTGTGAAATACTGCCAGAACTCATACTGCTCTTGTTTGGT
Organism: Atherinomorus stipes; assembly: GCA_023101725.1. Taxonomy (NCBI): domain Eukaryota; kingdom Metazoa; phylum Chordata; class Actinopteri; order Atheriniformes; family Atherinidae; genus Atherinomorus; species Atherinomorus stipes. Next base: position 468,001 of record JALJCO010000734.1, on the reverse strand, counting down.
TCCTTCATAATCCTTGAATAATAAATATCAGGTTCCCAGGCAGTGATTTTTTGAATTTTTTTTATTTATTTATTTTTTTTAGTTACCACACACGATAAACAGTTTTTCAAATTATGTTAAAGCCTAGAATATAGCTGAGCTGCTCTTAGAAGCTTTGATCTCTGCAGACGAACAAATAAAAACTCAAAACACAGCCAAGTCTTTTGTTAATGCAAATCTATGTAGTTGGCTTCGAAATCGGTATTTATTTGATGTTGTTGTGAAATAGTTGTACGTTTCCCTGTATATTTCCAAACACATCAGATTAGGTAAAAATGTATCAAATATGAAGTTCATCGTTGAGATGTTTTAGTCATTATTTAAATAATAGAGGAAAAAAAAACAGAAAACTAGGTCTTTCCAGCAACACCAGCTGATTCAGTGTGTGTCTGAGAGAAGGACAGTTCATTTGATTTATTTTTATTTTGTTTCTGTTTTATTATATTTCCTCCCAATGCAAACTCCCTGTCTGGGGTTTCCTGTTATAAAAAGTTAGTGATGATGTAATGAAGCTCCATCTGTGAGCCTGGCTCTGAACACACGGGGATTCAGCTGAAGCAGCCAATATTACACACAGCGTCTGAGCAGAGCTTTAAAATGACTGTCTGCTGCTGCTCGGGTCAACTGTACTACAACACACTCCTCAGAGGACACCTGACCCCATCTAGCAATGTGTGTGTGTGTGTGTGTGTGTGTGTGTGTGTGGGTGTGCGTGTGTGTGTGTGTGTATGTTCGTCTCCAGATCACTAATTGCTAAAAAGTGGAGGACTGTCTTTGATGTGCTCTTACATGATCTCTGCTGATGGGTTGGAATGCCACAGTTTGGCCTTGTGCTCTCTTTTACACTCACACTGGAGTTCTTTCATCTCATTGGTCAATTGTTCTTTGCTGAAAGCTGATAGGCTCTCATAGCTGCAGTGTTCGTTCCTGACCTTTTTGTGCAAATACAACTTTTACAGCACTGGTGGATTGATTATTGCATCTAGTTTTAGTCTGATTTGTATGTGCTGCTATGGTTATTTGTTGTCATATCTTTTTTTTGGTTTTAAGGCTTCTGCATTCCTTCATCGGGGGGGTGCTTAGCCTGTTGGATTGTTATGTAATCAAACACATAGTGAGGTACTTGATCTGAATGTTTACGTACTGAGGTGCTGCTGATGCTCGTATTTCATGTTGTGAAATATGACTCACTATTAAATAAGGAAAAGGAAAATTCCATGTTTTTAATGTTTAATGTGATTTCCACTCTATAATCATAAATCGTGAGATATTTCAGTGATGATAGACATGTAACAATCATAAGTCCTGAAAGAACAATGAGATGCCGATTAATAACTTTCTATTCTAAGGATATAACCTCTGATTTAAGGAGCCCCTTTTATGATCTGAGATGTGAAACTCTTTTAATTGGCCAAATTGGTCTCTTTGCTGTTAATTAAAAGAAGGGGAAAAAAGGGAGTCCTGACCTGATTTCTGTTCTGGTGTTGCTTTGTGTTCAGACTATTTCCAGTCTCCATCTGATTTCTAAAAATGTTCCTGTTTCCATTTCCTCTGCAGTGTGAAGCCAGCAGAACATGTTTTCTCCCCTGTTTCCATGGTGATCAAAGGCAGCATGCGCGTCAAGGTCAGGAGTTAACCTCAGCGTTTGTCTCCTCCACCTGCCCTCTGTGAGAACTACACTACCCACAATCCCTTGTGAACTGACATAGTCAACATTCAGACCACTTCAACAAAGACACTGAGTGGAGAAACGCTGCTGTGAAGAGGACTAACATGGCCAACAATACGGCAGACCATCCTCCAGGAAATTCAGTTGCTGAGGGCAACCATGACGGGGACTTTGGGTTGACCACGGAGGATCTGAGGTCTCTCATGGAGCTGCGAAGCGCCGAGGCCGTCAACAAGATCCGGGACAGTTATGGAGACGTGCAGGGCATATGTCGCCGCCTGAAGACGTCGCCCATAGAAGGTAAGATTCACTCTGTTTACCAAACCAAACTAACCCGGTAAACTTGGAGGCTTTGATTCTTACACACATCCACAATTTGTGAGGAAATGCAAGCAGTGAATTTGTTTCAAAGAGCTTTAAAACCTCCTCAGATCACCTTTAAAATTATTACGGGCAGGGGCGGTGATTAGCTCAGTTGGTTGAGCAGCCGCCCCATGAACAGAGGCTACAGTTCCTCAGCGCAGTCGGCCCCGGTTCGATTCCCGGTCGAGGACCCTTTGCTGCATGTCACTCCCCACTCTCTCTGCCCCTTTCATGTCACTATACACTGTTGTATAAAGGCCACTAGTGCCCAAAAATCCTTAAAAAAAAAAAAAAAAAAAAAATTATTACGGGCAATGTTAGATATAGGTTGTATTTTTGCCAAAGTATCAAACATTGAAGTTCTGTCATCTTTAACAAGACTTGATACTCTGAAGTAGAGATCGACCAATACAGCTTTTTTGGGGCCGATACCGATATTTTCTTATCAGACTCAGCCGATAGCCGATACAACCTGCTGATATTTGGGGCCGATATTATGGGCCAATATTGCATTACCAGTAGCCCCGTATAGTATACCAGCAGCAGGATTTTCTTATAATTTTTCAAATCAAAGTATTTTGACTTTTTGAGCAGTAGATTTTTTTTTATTTAAATTTTTTTTTTTTTATTTGATTTCATTTTGATCTCATTCTCAGTTTTACTTGAGGTGAAAAACTTCTACATCAGCATCAGGGCTGATTTACTCTACAATGCTGAGGGAGTAGAAGTCCTGCTGCTTTCTGGTCTCTAACACACTATTTGAGTTTTGGGATAAAAACGCAAATATCTGACGACCTTTTTTACAGTGTGACTTTTTTTTTTGATGGTGCACGTGAGTCTGGAGTCTGGACATATCTCATGTCATCCTACACAAGTGCTGTCAGACCCGGCGGGTCTGGTTCTGTAGAACAGTTTCCCTGCCCACTGAAGACCCGACATGCCTCCATTTCTACTTGTTTGCGTTTTCCTGCATGGAGACAGTTTCATCCACTGCTGCGTAAAGGGGATCTCTCTCTATCTCTCTCTCTTTTTTTTTTTTTTCCAAAAACGCAAAGAAGAGAGTTTTGAGTTTTCCGTGGGTGAGTAACCAGAGCGCGCTGGTTCAGGTGGTTTTGCCTCTGATTCTCTTCATCAGGAGAACCGATGGTTAGCCTCAGGTCTGAAGAAGCAGCAGCAGTAACTTTCCTCCTGCTTCTGTTCTGTAGCCTATTTATGCAAATCTCTATTTACCCACTGTAAATAGAGATTTTTTTAATTTTCTGTTCACATCGCGTTTGTCTTCACCGCAGCGCGAAGTCTGACACTTATGATCCATCAGCTGATGGATAAAAGAAGATGTTTTAAATAGGGCTGCAATGATTACTTGAGTAATTCGAGTAACTCGATTCATAAAATTGCTCGAGGCAAATTAACTGCCTCGAGGATTCGTTAAATTCACTCTTTGCATTTTGCGCATCCGCCCGGATGGTTTTTCTGTTGCACAATGTTAACGCAAGGAACGTTCCGCCCGGACTGGTACGCGCGTGATCCATGACATAGAAATAATATTTCCTTTATTTATTTGTATAATCCGCGGATTTGGCTGCGCCTGGTCAGTAAAGGCAGTTCAGAGCGGGTCCGTCTGCTCTGCCCTCCGTGTGCAGCGCGGCCTCCGAAACTTAACGAGACCGTTTTAATCAATGGTTTAGTCGCCACCGGGGACCCGCAGCTCGAGCCAGAAACACGCTGTCGCAGCTCTCCTCTAAATATAAGTCCGTTTTTGACAGAGCATCTTCCAGAATCAGCTCTCATTAGTTCAGATAGGAGGAAATCAGACGTAGAAGTAGCAGAAAGCATCCGGTGACTTTCAATATAAAAGCCCCTTCAAGTTTACAGTCGCTGAACTACATCAAACGTTACATTATCAATGATACCAGGATAAAAGTCTATCAGAGGGTCCCAGCAGTTTTTTTTTTTTTAATTTTCTCGCGTTGTTGTGTTGTGGACTTGAATATGTATTTAGGTTCTCTAATGAACGGCCAATTGTTTCCATTTCAGTAAAGCAGAATTAAATGTGCAGATGTGGAAGCAACAATTACGTTTTTGGCTGAGAAGCGGGGGGGGGGACATCAGTGCTGCCTTCAGAGAAAACTCAGCACTGTAGAACTCTGAAAGCTAGAAATTCTAGCTCTTATAATCAATTTAAGTTGTGAAACTTAAAAAACTTGCAAAATGTCCAATTTATCCGATTACTCGATTAATCGTCAGAAGAATCGCTAGATTACTCGATTACAAAAATAGTCAATAGTTGCAGCCCTAGTTTTTAAACACATTTGAGCTTTTACCTCCTAAATTATTTTTATTTGATTGTGTAAAATCAGGCGGCGCTTTTCACTGCTGTCAATCAGCTGGTTGCGGCTGCGGCTGAATATGATGGACACTATTAAACTAATTTTACAACTTTTAATAGGAAAGCTTCGGCAGGCCAGAGCTGCTGTCAGTGCAGGAGAGAAGAGGAGGAGAGGAGGGGATTTCAGCATCTCCAGCAACTGCTGCCTGTATAGATGCTTGTCTGATAATTTTGCCGAAAGGCACGTATCGGCCAATGCACCCGACGTATCAGCTGATGCCGATACTAGCAAAAAACGCAAATATCGGCCTAATATTGGCCGGCCGATGTATCGGTCGATCCCTACTCTGAAGCAAATGCACAGCACAGGCATAAGTCAAGTCCAATGGTACGATCAGGTGAAACTCCAGCAACTTATGGCAATAAACCAACTCTGCACATCTTGTGCTGTTTTTGGTTGGAATCTGTGCTACCAGAAAGCTGCTAAAAGTTGTTTTTTTTCTAACATCTAGGGCTGCATAACCCTAACCGCATCGATATTGAGGTTTAAACTACTGCGATAACCTAACCTCATGTGCCTGAGTTTTTTTTTGTTTTTTTTCTCTGACATTTGAGCGACAAACCTATTCGCCAATCAAAATAGTCGCGCCCTGCGTTTCTGGCTTGCTGGCCAATCAGAAATGGTGATACACCGGCTGCAGTCAGCGTTAACAACAAACACCGCACGTGTATCTGACGTTGCGCTGTGAGTGAAATGTCTTCATGGTGACTGATTAACTACATAAAAACGGCTGAAGGGACTTCTTTGGTAACAGGAGAGGAGCAGTTGGTAACAGTGATGGAATAATGGCGTTAAAAGAAACGGCACTAGTGGAGGCGGAGTGATACAGTTACACCTGGACACTCGTCATGAACTCCTGAGCTGGTCTGCATGTGATAACTTCAGACTGGCTGCACGGCAGGTTGGAAGATGTTCGTGTGGATTCTCTGCAGAGGAGCAGCGGCGTCACAAACCTGACGGAAGTGCACGACTGTAAATCCAGTTTATAAAACAGCGACAATCAAGTGATGACGGGGACTGATGAACTGTCAGCAAACACGAGTCGTCGTGCACACCGCGCATGTGAACACAGGTGCACACACACACACTAGAGACACAGCAACAGTGAATCCAGAGAAAACAGGAAGAATTATAAACTGGAATCACAAACGTGAGTTTTCTCTCAGAGATAAAAGACACGAACAACGTGAAATGTTCATTAAAACTACGTGTCTCTACATGTTGGCTGGAAGCCGGTAGAAGCTGAAGCTCCTCTCAGACATCCATCAGTCCGACTGTCCAAGATTCTGTTAGTAATTTATTCTGTTAAGTTTCTGTTTCAGTCATTAGTGAGATCTGATATTCACATTTATCAGGAATAATTCAACAGAGAGATTAAAGTTAAGCCAATGGGAATATTAATGGGAATATTAAAGTAACAGAATTATTACTTTTCCAAGTGATTATTTTTACAAAACTGAAACTCTGTTATAAATGCTGTTATTTTTGGGAGATGGAGTTAGTACAGTAACTATAATTAGTCACGTTTGTAGTAATCACAAAACATTGAACAAACTCACTGTGTAGTTTTTATTAGTGATTTCTCAGGTTCAACATCCAGGAGAGGATGCTGGACACAAATAGTTTTTAAAGTATGTCATTGTTGTAAAAGTAAAAACTTCTTTAATTCATAATTTTAGTTTTATGCATTTTAAACTATCAAATGTAAAAATCGCAATATTTGTCAGAAAAATTGCAATTAGGTTTTTTGTCAAAATCGTGCAGGCTTACTAACATCAGCCTCACCCAGTTTTCTCATGTTTATTGATCCAAACTGATAAGACAACATGTCCTGTTGTGGGAGGTGTACAATTAGGGTGAAAGTCACTATTTTGATCGGGATAAGATATCATATTGATTCGGTTGATATTAATTCAGTGGATAACAATTATGGTTTAGATTTGATAAGATTCAGGATCCAGAGATCAATATGAGACAACATCAAATCATCATGTATCAAAATAACTTCGATTTGAGGGTGCCATTAAATTCCTTTTATTTCTTTTGTCAAATATGTGTTTTCCCGTTTTTAAATGTGGCTTCACATTTCACTCGTGGTTGAAGCAGAAGTTGTCCTGTATTAACTGATAGATCAAGTTTCTTTTTCACAACAAACATGAGAAACCATGACACACATTTCCACTTGGAAAGTAGTAATAGTCAAGCTGCCTCACAAGGAAACAAATGCATCAATAATCATTTTATAATCTCATTGCAACCATCTAACTAACAGTCAAATGGAGTCATGAGTAGGGATGCAACGATATGAAAATTTAATATCACGGTTATTGTGACCAAAATAGGGCTGGGCAGTGGGCAATTAGTCGAATTTTAATCGTGATTTCAATTTTGCCTTTTCATGATCATAAAACACTGCAATCGAAGAAAAACTATTAATCCTGAAGTGAACAGACTGGTGGAGTTATTAGGAAGCAAACCGCAGGGAGTACAGAACAGGAATGCATGTAGACTGAGTATTTATTTTTATTGCTATTATTATCTTAAATAATATTCTTATTTTACTCCTTTACTTGTTTCAAATTTTTTCCGGTTTTATTTTTTTTAAAGTTGTATTTAAAGTTGAGTTTTGGTGGTTCAGTAAACACTTTTTATAAAATCAATGAATAATCGTGTATATTAATCATGATTTCATTATCAGTCAAAATAATCGTGATTATCATTTTTTCCATAATCGTCCAGCCCTAGACCAAAATGATCAAGGTTATCATTTTTATCACGGTATTATAGAAATATCCCCCCAGAATCTTTAAAAATATTCAAAATGGGTCTAAATGTCTACTTTGTCCAGTTTAAAGTGGGAAAAATCTCAGGAGGTATGTCCACATTGTTGCCACCGTTGCCTTCTGCCATGTTTCCATAAATTAAACATTGCTATCTCTGACTGCTGCTGCTTTTCCAGCTAATGAGCCGCATCACTGGGAGTTTTTCAAAGTGGAGTAATCAGTCACGGTTTTAACGATAATTAAAATTTGAAACGGTATTACTAATTGTTGGGAATTTTAACACGGTTAACTATTTTACTGGTAATCGTTACATTCCTAGTCATGAGGTGCTTAAAGAGTCCCACCTCTCGTCAAAATGCATTAAACTCTCATCCAGCTTTTCCTGTTCATTTGGACTAAGCACTGTGGAAAAACTCTTACACTGGTGGAGATGACAGATTACACCCACATATAAGCAATTCCCACTATTCCATGTTTAACAATTTGATTCCAAATTCTATGATTCCACCCGTTTTCTGCATCTCAGAAATCATAGGGTCCTACATTTATACATTTATGAAAATTTGGATCATTGCTATTGTATAGTTGATAACTGTATCAACTGACGTGTTTCATCACAGATTTAGTTATGGGTTGAGGAATTCTTTGTGCACTATAATTGATCTGATCAGCGAGTTGTTGCAGCGTTAATGCTGCCAGGTTCTTTGTCAGTTTGTGTTGTAGATTGAATATCTGTTCATAATACAGGACTTTTAACCAAGGCTGCTGGGAACCAAATGTGGTCTCAGCAGTTCAACTGAGACCCAACTGCAGACTCCAGGAGAGCAGAGCAGCCCAGAGGCTCGTCCTGATGCTGAACTCCTGCTCTCTGAACTCCTCCAGTCCTTGACGCTGGTTAATCTGCTGCTCTCTGTGCAGTCAGCACTTGACTTTCAGCACTCGGCTCTGTGTTGGGATTTTATCACTGAACTGTGACACAGCAGCAAACCAACTCTGCAGGAGACTTCAGGGGAAGGCAGACCGTGAATAATGTTTCTTGTGATTCTTGGAAGCGGATAAGTGATAAACTGACTGAGCCATTAGAAGAGATGACATGTCTGTCAGAATAGACACATTCCTTATTTTGTGTAAAAGATCATCTGTTTGAGTTTCAGACAGCGCTCCAAGTGAGACCAGAAAATGGCCGACATGCTGCTGTTTGTTTCCCCCTCCCTCTCTCATGCTTTGATCCCTCTGTTTGAATGTGCGCGTGTGTGTGTGTGTTGCCATCGGTCCATTCCAGGATTGAAATTAGTTCCAGCCCGTTCCCCTAATGGCTCCATAGATCATTGCTCTGTTCCATTTAGTAATCAGAGGACATTTGTAGTCGCGTCCTCCATGTAAGAATTACTCATTTTAATGAAGGAAGTGTAATTATATTTTCTCTGCAGATAGTGGGGGTGGGGGGAGACCTGAATGCAAGATTGAGGGCAAACACACAAAATGAGACTGTCAGCGTGTTAACTGTCAGTCCAGATAGAATGCCCTGTTTGTCTACCTTTGACAGAAAATCCTAAATTGTCCTAATTTTCTGAGGTTACTTCACTGATTCAGTCTGTGAGTAAAGATATTCGATGTGCATGAGACAGATTTTCAACTGAAATCAGAGGCTGTAGTACTTTAACTTCTGCTCAACCTTTGATAAGACTGTAAAACACTGGATGTCCCACATTTACATTGGATGGTTTCCTAACTATTCTGTTACTGGAGATGTCAGAGAACCTGGCCTGTGCCACTTACTGGGTGGTGAAAAGTCATCAGTCAGTCATTTTCTTTACCGCTTGTCCAGTTCAGGGTCACGGGGGTCACTGGAACATTCATACCTAGGGACAGTTTAGAGTAGGGATGTAACAATTACCGGTAAAATGGTTAACCGTGATAAAAATACCAACGATTAGTAATACTGTTTCAAATTCTAACTATCGTTAAAACCGTGACTGATTACTGCACTTTGAAAAACTCCCAATGATGCTGCTCAGTGGCTGGAAAAGCAGTAATAGTAGCAGTTTGCAATGTTTAATTTATGAAAACATGGCAGAAGGCAACAAAGGCACCCACATGGACAGTTCTCTTGAGATTTTTCCCCCTTTAAAAAGGACAACGTAGACATTTAGACCCATTTTGGATATTTTTAAAGATGCTGAGGGGTATTTCTATAATACCATGATAAAAATGATAACCGTGATCATTTTGGTCACAATAACCGTGATATGAAATTTCCATATCGTTACATCCCTAGTTTAGAGTGACCAATTAACCTAACATGCATGTCTTTGGACGGTGGGAGGAAGCCGGAGTACCCGGAGAGAACCCACACAGACATGGGGAGAACATGCAAACTCCACACAAAAAGGGCGCTGTTGGAATTGTTTGAACCCCCTCCCCAGCCAGGAATCAAATAGCCACCTTCTTATGTGAGGCTGCAGTGCTAACCACCACGCCACCACATAATCAGCGTGTAATACATGTATTTGTTTTTGGTTTTTGGTTGGAATCTGCGCCACCAGAAAGCTGCTAAAAGTTGTTTTTGTTGTGTTAACATCAGCCTCACCCAGTTTTCTCATGTTTAGTGATGCATATTGATAAGACAACAACATATCCTGTAGTGACACTGTGTTTATGTGTAATTTAAAAAAAAAAAAAAAAAAAAAAAAATCATATACTGTTATGTGGGATGTTCTATTGTATGTTACTTTTTTTTTTTGTTTGGGATTGGATTGGTTTTAATTAATTTAATAAAAAAAAATTTATAGATTGATTCAAGATCCATAAATAAATAAAAATCAAATACCAACCCACACATATAAAAATAATCAATCATTCAATTTCCCTCCCTCCCATCCCAATCCCGAGGGCGCGGGGGGTGCCCCCCCCCCCCCATATTTTGTGAGGAGAGAGGGAACACCCTCCACACACCACCCATCTCTCGCCCGGCCCACATAGAGAGACAGACACCCACACACACTCACATACATACCTACACTCAATTTATATTGATTAATTAACTTACCATGCATATCTTTTTTTTTTGTGGGGGAGCCCGAGTACCCCCAGAGAACACACCCATACACGAGGAGAACATGAAAACTCCACACAGGAAGGCCACGGTTGGAATTATCAAAATACTTAGTTGCGAATTCGTTGTAATTGAGGTAACATGTCCAATTAATCGTGATATTGATTTGAGGTCGTATCGCACAGCCTGACTTTACTGATCAACAGAAATTGCTAAAAACATGCATGGCTAGATTAGTGGTCATTCTGAAAGTTTGAGCCTGTCCACAATAATATTTTTATAAAATTTCTCCCTCCCCCATCATATTTTTTTCTTTATTTTTTTTTTTTTATTATTTCCTAATTTTCCCATTCCCATTTTATTTATCATTTTCTTTTATTTTTTTTTTTTTTTTTTTTTTTTTTTTTTATTTTTTTTTTATTTCCCTATTTATACCTCTCTTTTTCCTTTTTCTTTCCTTCTTTTTTCTTTCTCTCTTTTTTTCTCTCCTATCTATTATATTATTTTCCTTTTTTTCCTTCCTATTTTTCTTTTTCCTCCTTCCTTTTTTTTTTTTTATCATTTTTCCTTTTCCATTTATCAATTAATTTATCTATTTTAGTTTTCTATTTTTCCTTTTTTTTTTTTGTTTTTATCATTTTTTCTCCTCTCTCCTTTACTCCTCCTCTTTCTTCTTCCTTTTTCCTTCCTTTTCTTCCCCTACATACCACTACCGCCAACACCCTTTTCCCCTTTAACTATGATATTTTTCCCATATCCTCTTCTCTTTTTTCCCCTTTTTCCTTTTTTTATTTTTTTCCTCTCCAATTACTCCTTCCTCCTCCTCCATTTATTTTTATTCATTTCATCTTTCTATTTTTTTATTTACCTTCCCCTTCCCTGATTGTTGTTGTCTGCTTCCCGTTTCGGCTCTCTTTTTTTTTTTTTTTTTTTTTTTTTTTTTTTTTTTTTTTTTTTTTTTTTTTTTTTTCCCTTTAAAATATAAATAACTCCTTCACCCCCCCCTTCGATATTACATCCCAAATTAAATAAATTAACTATCCTATTTCCCTCATAATCTTAACTCCCTTATTACCATTCAATTGCCAATATATATATCCTAATCTTTTTTTCCCCCCTCCCCCCTTTTTTTAATTCAATTTTAATTTTCACTTCACCTTATTTTTATTAATATTCAACATATATTCAATTTAGAATATTCTTACACCCTACTCCATACAACCAGACTACTGTATTTTGGGCTCCTTCTAGCATCTCATGAATAAATTCTTCTCTGAAATATGACCAGGCTTTGGTATGCCTTCAGACTCAGTTTTATGTTGATGTCCTCCGGTTTGTTACATTGTCTCTGTGACATGACATAAATGAAGCTTTGTGTCAAACCAGTTAAATGATGTTCCTCCTGCTAAAGGAACCTGAACGGGAGGTCTGTCCGAGCCATCTGGATACACCCACATGATTCACAACTTTTTGGCTGGTTATTTGCTGGCAGAGCATTTAATTAGATTAATTTATTCTTCATATTTATCAGTTTGCATTGGTTAATTTTTCTGTCTCCTCCTGCCAACATGCAGAGCTTTGGTGCCGATGAGCAAACAGGTATTAGTGTTGTGCCACATTTTCTTTGGTGTCAGATGGGATTGAATTTCAATATTTTATCAAGTTGATACATAAATGTCCAAATATTGCGACCATATTGGGCTTTAACTGGATTTGTTTCTACTGCACAACATTATATTATATTAAATGCCACATCAAATAGCTTTAGAAAACCTTCAGGTTTCACCAGTCTGATACTTAAATGCAGAGCCACAGCAGCAGGAGGTGAGAGGTTTACATTAGCATTTACAAGTGAGCCCTGCCAGCTTTTTGTGCCCGTTAAGGTTATTTGAATTTAGAAAAGTCCCTGGAAAAAATATTGATCTTCAGTGTTACTGAAAATTAAACTGAGTGGTGCTGAAAATTAGATTAGCATTGTCATTACAGTTCAAATCATTATGCCTGTGTGAGAACAGGAAAAGAAAATGCATAAAATCTAAGTTTGACCCAGGGTTTATGAGTCACTGTAAAGGGTCAGTATTTGCCTGGACTGTATACTAAAACTAAGATGAATAAAGTTTCTCACCTCTTATGTTCTGACCTCCAGCTGTTGACCTGATCTCTGCAGTCTGTTTAATAATGTGAGGTGTGTAATGACCAATGATCACATCTGATGTCCAGAGGCTTTCAGTTTCAGTTTGTGAAATTAGCCTCTAAGTGGACACTGAGATGGTTGTTAGCGGCCCAGGTTAAATCCCAAACACACGAGTTGCAGCGGTGCATCCTGTCAGTTACTGTGTGTTTATCAGATTTCAGAGGCATGCCATACTGAGAGGACATGTCGTCCCTGGAGAGGAGACAGAAAGTTTGTGAAATTATTTACACATTTCCTGCTCTACAAACACCTTCATAGAATAAACATACAGGCTTAAAATAAAGAGCTATTTTAGGAGTATTCCAATTAGTAACGGATGTTGTCACTGCTGGCAAGAGAAAGACGGGACAGTGGTGCTTTTATTTCATCACATACAGGATTTGGATGCTTCAAACGGACCTGAAGCTGGCAGATAAAAACCAATAAATCCTGACTGTTGCCAGCTACTGATGACATGTTCAATTTGAAACATAAATGATGTGGATGCTGCTCAAATCTTAAATTAAGATTTAATTTAGTTTTCATGAAATGCAGAGAAAAGCGGAAAATCCTGCCAGCAAAGAATCTGAAACTGGAGTGTGGTGATGGCGATTGATGAATGACATCAGCTGTTAATTGATTGTCAAAATGTATTCTAATGTGATGTGATTTGTTGTTTTGGGATGGTGGCAACTCTCCCTGTCTGTCTGCAGTTTGTGGATGTAAAGACACTTAAGTGGGTTGATATTAACATTTAGGAGGAACAGTCTCAGAGTTTGTGATGTCACAGATTGCACTCAGCTCCTCAGTGCTGTAGATGGTTACAGCTGCGACACCGGAGCTGACACTGAAACAGATAAAACCTCAACATTTTCTTTCAAATTCCTGGAATTTGCTCCTTGAGAAACAACTACCAAGATATGCATTGACCTAACACCTTATCAGTACACACACGCACACACTGCCTCAGGATATCCATGTTTGGTCCAGCTGAAACAGAAAGCTTCTCTGAGCGATCACGGGAATAAAAAAACTGAAACTTGCAACACCTTATGTCATTCCTCCCATCTTTCTCTTCCTCATTTCTATAATTAACTAAAATTGGACATCTGTTTATTTTGCTTTCTACAATTTTCTGTCCAGATTTACATAAAAAGAGCAAAAAAGGACAGGCCAGTGTGAAATATGCAAATTATTATTTTATACTGTTCAGGGTTTGTTTCAAAAGGATGAGGATGTATGCACTATGCAGCATTCTGCAGCAGAGGCTGTTTATTAAAGGCAGGTTTATTTTCTGTAGACATCAGTCAGCTGTCCTGAGCTCATCCTCTACCCTCTGTGCTCTCCTTTTCTAATTAAAAAAAGCTATTTGTCCCCTAGGGGCAATTTAAATGCAAGTTAGATTTTTCTGTTCAATCTGACATTCTTTTATAAATGATAATCTTCGTCCTCCTCCATTATTAGAAACATGGCTGACAACAGCATCAGAGCTGCTTTGAACTACAGTAGATGACACTGACACACCCGTTGGTTTGTAAATTATATTATTTTGCTTTAATTGTGGGATCCGTTTCCTTCATGTTGTCTTTATCTAGTTGAATGGATCAGTTATAACGTGAACCAGGGCTTTAATTCTATGTGTTTCAGTGTTTGAATGAGTTGGAGAAATAAGCTGCATTCAGATTTCTGGCTCCATCACTGAGAAGATTTCAGATGAGGCGTCGTGGCACATCAAACCATAGCAGGAAGAAGTTAACTGGAGAATTCTGAGAAACCCAGAGAGTTGAGAAATAAAACATGTAGGACTTATTGCCGGGGTTAGACTACAGGTACTACCCAAAAAATTAGAATATTGTGAAAAAGTTCATGTATTTCTATGATTCAACTTAAAAGGTGCAATTTACATATTGTATAGATAAATAATATGCAAATCAATACATTTCAAGCTTTTGTTTAAATGCTGCTGATTAGGACTTGCAGCTCAAGAAAACCTCAAATCCTAAAACTCAAAAAATGTGAATATTCCATGAAATCAATTTAAAAAGGACTTTAGGAGAACTGACACTTTTGTATTTAAAGTAAAATCTTGCATCTGTACTTAGTACTTGGTTTGGGCCCTTTTGCATGAATGACTGGCTTAACCCGGCGTGGCATGGATGCAACCAGCTTGTGGAATATCTCAGGTGTTATGGAAGACAAATTTGCTTCAATCACAGCCTTGAGCTCTTCTTTATTGTTTGGTCTCTTCCCGTTCAGCTTTCTCTTGACAATGCCCCACGTGTTTTCGATGGGGTTCAGGTCACGTGAGTTTGCGAGCCAATCAAGCATGGTTGTTGAACCAAGATTTTGTACTTTTGGCAGTGAGGGCAGATGCCAAGTCCTGCTGGAAGATGAAGTCTGCATCCTCATACAGCTGGTCTGCTGAAGCAAGCATGAAGTGCTCCAAAGTGTCCTGGTAGACGGCTGCATTTATTCTGGACTTAATGAAGCTCACAGGTCCATTCCTTATGAAGCAGGGCTGTACGCTTAGCTTTTTCACTAGGAGCACTAGTGCTCCCAAATGAAAAAATTTGGGAGCACAGAAAAAATTTAGGAGCACTATGAATTTTCTTAAATAGCACATTTAAATATTAATAATAATAACCTTCGCACAGGCAATAGGCCAAATGATGCATTACACCGAGAAACAAACCGTTTTAAATACAAAGAACTTCCCTGTGCTGCAGTTTTTTGTTGTCCAGTCACCTGCCACACTTGACTGTGTCCATCCGGCAGTCCACAGCAGGATTTGGTCTGGATGGGGGTTGGTCTGGGTCAGGTGGGCTTTAGTATGGATGTTGATTTTGCATTATGCATTGTTGTTAAAAAGGGCACCAAACCGGTGTTACAGCAAAACCTGTGACCCATGAAAACCAATGACTGTAGGGGGCGATAACACCTGCTCCCTGATTCTTCTTCTGCAGATACTTAACTGTCAGCAGCAGGTAACCTCTTCATTTAATCTTTGTTAAACAGCAATGTGGAGAGAAGCTGCCGTGTTGTGACCCCCCATATCTGTTCTCATGACTGCAAAGGTTCTCATAAAAACCCAGAGACTCATTATTGGTTTCACTACATGGAAGAAAAGCTGCACGAGCCATGCTAACGATGTAAAAGAGACGTCTAATGGTTTAGATTACAGCTGTAACCAAACATCACCTTCAATCAGAAAATCTCCCAGATGTATTATTATTAATATGATGATGATGGTGATGATAATAATAATCATGACTATTTATTATCATTATTATTTAAAGCCCACAAAGACGCTTGCAAAGCTAAGCTTTGACGTCACCAGTTTGGTTGGTGCAGCTCTGAAGAGGAAACCTCTGACTCCTGATCATGTGTGAACATTTTATAAAGAAAATGAGGAAAATGATCTGAAGACTTGGAGTCTGGTAAACTAGAGGCCCGCAGAGGAAAGCCTGAAGCTGCTCTGAGTGATTTTAATATCACCAGCGGAGCTCCGTTTACCGGTATCGGTATCTGCGGTATCGGTCCTTACAAACATCGCTGCGTAATTCACCAACTCCGTTCCTCTTTAAGCCTCTTACCCCGGCTTCACACCTGGTCCGTGACGTGAGCGCAGCGCGGCGGCGTGCCATTACGCACCGGATCGCGCCCATGTAATCAATGGTTTGAAACATATTGATCACGCCGCGGTGCGTGAGCGGTCAGTCGTCGCTCCGGCGTGCCGCGCCGCTGCGCTACAGATACGCGCCAGCTCTATTTTTGACGCTCCACGCACCGACACCGCGTTAATATCAGTAGTTCAGATCGAACCAGACAGGAAGTCAGACACAGGCTCAGCGTAAAATATCCGGTAACTTCCTAAACACAAGCCACCGTGCAGCTTTTAAACTGCTGAACAACCTGAACATGACAGCATCTCCGTGTCCACAAGGTTACAGTGAAATAAGAAACCATGACGCATGAACATGTGGACAAAATGAACCATTTGGATGAGAATCACAGGCGATCTAGCAGTCCTCTCGTGATTCTGTGATGTCACGAATCTAACAACAGCTGGTGCGCTCGCGGGTGCGCTGCACGGCCGCACAGTCAACGATGTAAATGCTCGCGCCGAGGAAGTCGCAGCAAAGCCGCTGCGCTCACGTCACGGACCAGGTGTAAAGCCGGGGTTATTAGAAACACCTCAATCGGAAACACTCATAAATCCCTTCGCTACAGTCCGATGATCGGAACAGCTCTGCAGCAGGTTTCTCTGACATGACCGTCAGCTGTTTCTATCCGGGACTCCCCGTAATCAGCGGCAGGTCCCGTTATACCAAACGTGGCACTCTCCCTCACCATCCTGCAACCTGGATGCGCTGAAGCCGCTCCCACAGCTGCAGCCAACCCGCTCCGCTACAGATCAGCCCCGGCTTCCTCTCTAGTCACGCGGCCTACGGACTGGAAAGCATCTGCAACAGGATCTGGATGCTGGACTGGCCTTTCAGCTTCACCTTTCATTATGTCCATCTTCTAAATTGTGTTACGGTTGTTAGTTGTTGTGTAGCTGGTGATATCGATGGTTCAATGTGGAGCTGGAGCAACGCGGTGACTTCAAAGCTGCCGCATGGCGGCGTCCTGACCATAAAAACGTCGCTACATTTTTCTCTTATTTGCTCATATTTTTTATGTATTTTTCAACTGGCAAATTAATAAATTTAGTTTGGTTGGCAGTTTCATTTCCATTTTAAATCAATCCTGACTTATTTAGGAGCAAAGTGTAAATTAGAGGGATGAAATCTATACTCGCACGCGTGCTCCCATTTTTTTTCCGGTACTCGCACCAATATATTTTTAGGCGCATATGCGAGTAAAACGCTCGCACTGTACAGCCCTGTGAAGTCCTTGTGAATTCTTCTAAACCAAGACAGGGACTTTTTTTAAAGGCTAGGAGCACTTATGGAGGGGTTTTGGATTACTTGCCTGATTAGAATGTGACACTCTGAGCCTACAATACTGAAGATTTTTACAGTATTCTAATTTTTTGAGTTTTTGAATTTGAGGTTTTCTTAAGCTGCAACTTCTAATCAGCAACATCCAAACAAATGAAAGCTTGAAATATATTGATTCACATATTATTTGTCTAAACAATATGTAAATTGCACCTTTTAAGTTGAATTACAGAAATACATGAACTTTTTCAGGATATTCTAATTTTTTGTCATCAATCGTCGTGTTAACACATTGCCAGTCAGAAATATCTCATTATTCGAAGTGTCAGATGTCAGTTGTGGGTGATTTGTTGAGACTTTAAGCAAAAGTACAAAAGTAATTGAAAAGATGGCAGCAAAGACAGCTGGTGAATAAATGCAGAGGTGATGAAGAGAACAGATCTGTCAACACACACATCAGAGACAGACCTGTCTTTATTGTTCAGGGAGAATGAATGAAAGTGAAGTGTGTGTGTGTGTGAACAGATGAAACTGCATGTTGGCTAAAGGAGCTATGAGTTGGATAAGATTCCGCTTTGGACCAGTGAGGTCCATTTCTGCCGGAGGCTGAAATTAATAAACATCTGTGACAGCAACATGGTGGAGTGAGCCCTCTTCTCTTATTGGAACATCATATATATGTTGGAGCTGTAATCTGCATCTCCTCTGGGACCGTCTCCACCAGCGAGCTGCTGCCAGACACTAGATCTGCCATCACAACCGTAACAGTAAACCAGAAAAAATAAAAAGACACAGCTTTGTGTTGCTGAGCCAGTGAAGATTTTCTGTGATGCTGTTTTTCTTTATTTTAGCATGACAGCAGCTTCAGCATCAGTCACTGACATTAAAATGATCAAACCAGACTTTGATCTGAGCCACCGTGTGGAAACGAGGAAACGTTGATTATGATGTCTTTGACAGCTGGTGTATTTTTAAAACCTCGTCATGTTTCTTCTCCATTTCCGGACCACTGACTCGGTCCAATACCAGCCTGCCTTTTGAGCAGGGGTTGGCAGCCAAAGTTTTTCCAGACCAGCTGAATGTGGGCCAAAGTTACATCTTCACCATGCAAAATTTGTTTTTTAGAATAAAGTTCTTCTCATCTATACTTTTATGATACTTTTGCAAAAACGTAATTTATTTAAAATCCATTGCAGTGGCACAGAGAGGGCCATCTTAAAAAAATACAAACAAACTCCTTTCTCTTAGAGCACATGAGCTACTTAAGTTTCAGCTTCAAGCCAGTTGGTCTAAAATCCAGAAAATTCATTCGATCATATTTTGCTAGTTCACAACGTGGGATTAAATGTTGTGAAATCTGTGTGAAATTGGCATTTTGCAATGGCAGATATTAAACTTTTTTTTTTTTTATTTCAGCATTGATTATCTCCAAAGGGGAAATGTGTCATAAAAAGTGAGAGATGTTAGTTGCAGATGTGTTTCAAACACAAGAGTTTACTTTTATATACATATTTTTGACATTCTGTTGGCTCTAGTGTGCTTTATTGTACAGCATGTAGAGGAGAAACTTGGTCAGGGAGTCGTTGAGAGTTAACCTGGTCTGGCTGCATTTACATGGTGGCGGCTGCTATGTGACCTAAACACCGCGCCCACAGGAGCATTCAGTAACAACAAACCACTTGTTTTCCTCGTCTTTCTGGTCTTTTTGCTCCTGATGCGACATTTCTGTAAGTGTTTAGTAACTGCATTGCTCTGGTCTCCGTACCAGTGAAAACACCTACTAATCAGCTTTAAACTCGCTGCTTCCGCTTCCAAACAAGGCCGGTTAACTCGCCACTTTACCTCGCAGCGGTGAAGCAGTCGCGGGACTCTGCTGCCACCAGAAGAGATGTGTGCTGTTTATTGGTGAAGCTTGAAGCAAAACATTCAGAGCGTAATTGTTTCCTCTCACGGCTAACTTTCTCCGCTCCGACAACACTTTCCTGCCTCTCCATCTGACTCGTGTTGTCAGATCAGCTGACGTGCTGGGCATCTCCGACCTTAATGGGACAGCAGTGACACATGCAGTCGTCCTCAAAATTATTCATACCCTCCAGTTAAAGAAAAGGCTAAATTCTTAACAGTAATTCAAATAACAAGAAACTGAAGAAACTAATTTTTTTTTTTACAAAATTATAATTCAGTTAAATAAATATTGCTTTTGATTTGTGGTTGAAAATAGTAATAAAAAAACAAACAAATAAAAAAAAAAAAAAAAAAAAAAAAACTGTCCCAGAGACATTAGAGCACCTTTCCCATGAACCAAAATAAAAGAATACCTGAAAAAAACCCAAAATGGCTGTCAACAGGTGTAGAAGTCTTTTTGGAGATTAAAGAAAACATCTGATTGCCTTAAAGTGTTGCTTAGCAAAATTTTTGCTTTGGAAACCCATCATGCTTGCTTGTTTTTATTTTTTGTGCGTTTGTTTTTAATATTTCTTTTGAACCACAATTCAAAATCAATGTCATAATTTTCATAAAATTTCCATTTATTATCACTTTTGTCAATTTCAACTTATTTCACTCACAGCTGATTTTTTTTTCTTCTTTAGTTGAAGGGTATGAATGATTTTGAGGATGAGTGTAATTATCAAAACAAATACAGCCAACTTTTTAAGAAAGCCATCTATAATCTGGCTGGCCAGATATTATTGGAGGTGGGCCAATTATGGCCCGTGGGCCGCCAGTTGCCGTCCACTTCTTTAGAGGTTACCAGTAAAACACACATCAGTGTGGTGGAGTAGTGAGTCACTGTGGTTTAATCAGAACTAAAAGTTTGAATGAATCTCTGCTCATCACATTCTTCACCTTCTCACATCCCAACTTGAACTTTTCCTTTTATTTGTCACAAAGGTGAAGGTCGCCTCCTCATCCTCTTATCATACATGTATACTTTCACCGTTTATTCTCCCAACAGGAATCTCAGCTAGATTCAGATTCTACTCAACAACCATCCCGATCACACCATCACCTCATCTCATAAGCTTTTGTTTTTTTACCTTCTTGTTCATCTCTTTTTATTCACTTCCCATTAATCACTCCTGACCCATTTTCATCTCATTTCAGGTGTCCTCATACCACCTTGTTTTACTTAATTTCATATCACCCAAATGTCATCTCACCTGCCACACCTAATGTCTTCTTTTCTCTCTTTGTTCAGCTTCCTCTCATCTCTGATCCCTTTAGCGTCCTCTCGTTAGCTTAGTCTCAATTCTCTCAATGATCAGAACCTAATTATCAGAGTGAGAACACAAGAGTCAGTAATGAGAGCGTATGAAGACAGAGACCTGAGCTGATGCTCATGTAGACTTAATCAGTTGACATTCACATCATGTTCCACTGCACATGTCCTGATTTCACCACAAGTCCACAGAGGCTGCGGTTCTCCCCACGCAAACATTTACAAGCAGGTTTTACTCCAAAATTCACACCATTATAGAAATGACGTTCAGATGTGTGTGTATGCTTAGATTCTTCAAATTCTTGTATTAAAAGTAAATTTGAACTTTAAACTCTGTTGTTACCTGTTCAAGTGTGTGGCTACCTCACCACCGTTTCATCCGTGACGTTCTGAGACGATTGTTTTTTTTGTTATATTTTGATTTTTGGTTATTTCTTTTAAGATCCAAATGGTTGTTTACAGCGACTTTATTAGCTTCCTGCCAGCTCGCTGGTCCCGACCTGCTTGGTTTGATCAGGTGGTGCAGTGTTGATTACTGGCTCTGGTGGAGCAGCAGATTGAGTTTTCAGCAGGAGAGCGGTTTGGGTCAGTTCAGGTTGTGATGGATTCATCACTACTGCAGGGACAGACTAGTGGTCTCAGACCCCAAATCTGGTAGCAGAGCCCACACAAGGGGCCTCAGCAAACTTCGCATCCTTGTTAAGTTTAATTTGTGTTTATATCAGGGGAAAAAAAAAAAAAAAAAGTCTTCCATGAACAGTTTTATCATTTCAGCTTCATAAGCCCCTGAAAATAAATAAAAGAAAACAAATATTTAAGTTTTTTTTTTTGTTCTTTTTTTTCTCATTCTAAACCCAACTGAAAGTTGTAGTTTTGAGGAAATACAGATTTGTTTTATGCTGTTTGCTCTGTGATAGACAGTTGCTAGAACGTAGCTTTTGATTTGACATTTGTAGAGACATTTCAGTCAACCACAAAGGCCTCTGGGAGACGAGCTTTCTTTTGTTTATTTTTCTGATTTATTTAATTTGACCTTTCTGCACTTGTGATTTATTTGTAGTATCATGGAATTTAAGGTGTTTTTATTTGTCTATGCTATGGTAAATACAGGATTATTTGAAGGATTTCTGTTTTTGTAATGATTTGAAGACCACTGTTGCCATATTTGTTTCTCACCAGTATTATCCAGTAAACTACTCTCCATTGTCAAAATAATACATTTAATTGTCCAATGAAAAATGTTAATGAATCATCATCCTTTGTTATAATAACATAAAAAAGGTCTATATGTCATCCTTTTGACACATAAACATTTAATTTATTACACTAGAAAGGTTTCTTTTCACCTCATAATTTTAATTGAAAACATATTAAACCTTTTATGGTCCAGTTTTTTCAGATTTGTACCAAACAAAAATGTCTTTAAGTCCATACAATGTTATCTTAAATTTAGGTAATCATATCAGTTTGTCAAGTTAAGACTTTGATAAAATTCTAAGTAATTATGTCGCCCAAGTCACCTGCCTGAGCATCTCCTTCTCTCTCAGCTGTAAGTCCAACAGAAAATGGTAGGGACAACTGTGGACATTTGTAGGGACATGTCCCAATTCTACGCCAATTGACAGATGTCCGAGGATGTGTACAACCCCTCTCTGAGAGTGGAGTACTGGATTTTCCCATAGACGGAGGGGAAAGTGGCTGGGACATATCTAAGTTGTTGACTTATCTACCATCGTCACATCTTCTGTCCTCTGTGTAGCAACTTGAACTTGAAGCAACTTTTTGCATGTGTGGCCTTCCAAACGTCCCTGTTGCAGTTTTCAGGGTTGCTCTGTTCTGCTGGGACAGCCTGATGCTGACAGTTTCCTCCTCAGATGATGATGTTAATGTCTTGTGTTTGTATCTGCAGGTCTGTCTGGAAACCCTGTCGATTTAGAGAAGCGTCACACAGCGTTTGGGATGAACTTCATCCCCCCAAAGAAGGCAAAGACATTCCTACAGCTGGTGTGGGAAGCTCTGCAGGATGTCACTCTTATTATCCTGGAAATCGCTGCCATCATCTCGCTCGGCCTCTCCTTCTACCACCCACCAGGGGGCGACAGTGAAGGTCTGTTCCAGGTTTAGATTATAAATATTTATATAAATATTTAATGGTGTATATAGAGATTATCTGATGCTAGTTTTTTTTTAATCTGATTGTGTATAAATATGTTTTACTCTTAAATTGTATCCGCTACATATCTAAAAGACTTTGACAATGAGAGCCGCTCCTACAGCAGGAAGCCTTAGCTCTTCCCTGTTCACACAGCTTGTTCTGTCCCCCCCCTACAGCATGTGGCCAGGTTGCAGGAGGCGTAGAGGACGAGGGGGAGGCCCAGGCTGGCTGGATCGAGGGTGCAGCCATCCTCTTCTCTGTCATCATTGTAGTCCTGGTCACAGCCTTCAATGACTGGTCCAAAGAGAAGCAATTCCGTGGGCTTCAGAGCCGCATCGAACAGGAACAAAAGTTCACAGTTATCCGCAAAGGTCAAGTGATCCAGATCCCTGTAGCCGAGATCGTGGTCGGAGACATCGCCCAGATCAAATACGGTACGGAGCACAGACTCCAAACTCCTGGGGTTTGAGAAAGCTCCCTGTTTTCCTTCTGCAGAGGCTTTTTACCAGGTTTATATCAGTGATGTCTGTTCAGCTGCAGTTTGGGTTCCTGCTCATGCTGCTAATGATCGATCTGCTCAGAGAAGATCTGTCAGGATCATTCAGCACCAGCCGAAGGAAATTTTTCAATGTTGAGACGAGGAGGGAATATTGGACTTGAGTTGTCTGTACTGAAACTGTGGGCCCAACATATCCCACATATACTGTAGTCCGTCTAGAATTTTCACAAGTTATGATGATTCATCATTAACACATTTTTAATGACCCCAAAAAGCTGCATCTGCATTTTAGCTCAGTAACAGCTCTGAATTTAGTTCAAATATCAGATGATTATTTTGACCATCTTAACCAAATGGGGCAAAGTTTGATTGTCATATTTTGTGTTTTTTTTTTAACCTTTATTAGACTTTGAGTTGGTGGTGAAATCTGTGTGTTTCTGTTCTGAGAGATGAATGAAGCTTGAGTCGAGTGTGAGACCCTCTGACCTCTGACCTCTGCCTGCAGGAGACCTGCTGCCTGCTGATGGGATTCTGATCCAAGGCAACGACCTGAAAATTGATGAGAGCTCTCTGACCGGAGAGTCTGACCAGGTTCGGAAGTCTTTGGAGAAGGACCCAATGTTGCTGTCAGGTAAGTTCAGCCTCAAAACACCGATGTTACGGGTTCAAAACTGTTATGTTTGTATGTTTTATTCTGTTGTGTATAAGTGGAAATAAGATTTCATTCCTGAGGATACAATGTTAATGCTGGCTGAGTCTAGTTAAAGTATTCAGAAAAAGAATGACGAGAAATGACAAGGGATTTGTCAGTGATGTAAAGTGAAAAGAGATGACAGGAATGTACTGACAAAGAAAGAATCAAGTTTCTAACTTTTTAAATATTTCCTCAGGGACCCATGTCATGGAAGGATCTGGCAGGATGGTGGTGTCAGCTGTCGGTCTCAACTCTCAGACTGGCATCATCTTCACCCTGCTGGGCGCCAGCGAGCATGACGAGGAGAAGAAGGTCAAGAAAAGTAAGACGCGAAAGAGAAGCTGTCACACATGCTGCACAAACACAAGCCGTGTTGAGGGTCATATGAGGGCTGGAAGCCGGAAGTTTGAAACGATTATCAGTGTGACAGTCTGAATATTTCTGCGCCACCATTTGAAGAATGCAGACGGGAAATATTTGTAAGATTTATCAGCTTGTGTTTGTTTGAGGTTTTGCAGTCGTCTTGGCCGACTCTTTCAGAAGGCAGAGCTTCTCCAGTCTGGACTGATAATAGCAGAGCTGTTTGAAGGACATAACTGTAGCCTCTTAACGTTTTTAACTTCATTCTGAACACAAAAGCTCAGTCAGTGAATAAATGAGACCAAAGATGAGCTCACCAGTCACCTGTGATTGTGTCTGCTAAACAAGTTTCTTTCCCCAAGTAAGTCACATCTAATCTCTGCTTGGCAAACAAAGTTTTCAGGGAAAGGTCTGATATTATTCAGAGGGAATTATTTATAGAATACTTTTATCAGTTAATTTAGTCAAAACTATGAGAGAAATGTTTTTAATCAGATTCTCTGAACAATAATAATGACAAATATCTAGCTGTTTTATGTTTAGTATTTTGAGCTTCACAGGATTCATTTGTTCACGATTTGATGTGCCTGAGAAGCAGCTCAGGGTTCGTGTTGATGCTGAACTTTGGAGAAAAGCTGCATCTCATCTCTAGTTAATCTGCAGCTGTGGCAGTGAATCGTGACACACACATGAAAACATTTTTGTTAATGTTTCTATGCTGCGCTCCCACACAGACCTAAAAGAACAGAACGATCCACCAGTTACAGCATCCCTTGGACTTTCTTCATCGTGGTCTCATTTATTTGTGGTTTGTCCACTGACCTGAGCTACTGATTACACTGACATGACCCTCATTAAACATGCAAAACACACTTTTGTTGCTTTGATGAGAAACCCCTGAAAAGCCAAAGCTGACACGATGCTTGTACTGTGTGAGAGCAGACTGATGATAAACCAACAGGCTTCTGCAGTCAGTCTCTATTGCTTTTGATTTGCTTGTGATCATGCTAACTCCCTTTTACTCATGTTGTTTCCTTTACTTTGTTTTGTCTGATCATTTGTTTTATTGGCTAAAGTTTGAGTTTGTCAGGCATTCATTGTGAACCGGCTGAATGTACCAGCTCAGCGGAGAGAGACACTCAGGTTTACAGTTTGGCCTCCACTCAATGAATCCAAAAGCAGCAATTATATAAACTACAGAAGTCCTGTTGAGGAGAACCATGACACAAAGTCTGGCTGAAACTCAGCAGAAGAGCATTAAGTTCTGTCTGGAGTCTCCTGACTTTATTCATCACTTTCCAAATTTAACCACTTGCAGTTCAGGATCATGTGAACACCCACACACACCCACAACAGTAACACCTGTGTTTATTCCACACAGTGAATAACCAAGGAGTGTGTGTGTCAGTGTTAGTTGATGACCGACCAGCATCTGTGAGACCTTTGACAGCTGATGATCAGTTGCAGAAACTATTGATCATGTAAGAGAATTGGCCTCCAGCGGTCATAAAAACCATCTGTCCGGCCTGCTCACAACAACCCAGTCCCGTCACATATGATCACATCTGGATACGTCATTAATGACTCTTTAATTTCATTATTCACTGAGAGGGCAGAAATAACAGGAACAACTTAGAACCACACAGGAAAGGTTCCCTGATGGGAATGATTCAGACTTCTGAGTCAACCTCCTATTTTAAACTGGTTTTCTCTTGAATCCAAATTTAGATGAGTTAATATTAAATGACAGTCAAGAACATCAACAATGTTAAATATAAAATCTAAACCCAAGGGGACCAGCTCATCAGTCCCTCCAAGTTCAGTTTTATTTTTTAATTTAAAAGGTCCTGCACTCACACAGTAGCAGTACACACACACGCACACACGTATATTGACACACAATATCAATCAATTCTACAAAACACATTTTATCTTTTTTTTTTTTTTTTTTTTTTTTACACCTTGTTTGGAAAACAAAGAAATGGTTCTCCACAGTGGGAAATCTCGTGTCTCTCTTCTCTGATCCGTCCATTCCTGCCCACAGCACACACACGACACACACACACCTGTGGGTTTCTGTCAGTTTGAACTTTGTGTTCTCCCTCAGTTTGATTTGATCTTCTTTTTCCTTTGAGCCATTTTATCAGCATTCCGCCCTCTCTCTCTGTCCGAACAGGTAAAAAACAAGGACCCCCTGAAAATCGCAACAAAGGTAACCCCTCCATTCATCCATCTGTCCCTCTCTGTCTACACATCCTCCCTGTTTCTCACTCACCCCTCCTCACCCCCCACCCAGCGGCAGGAGGGGGGTGTGTCCTGTCCATCTCTCTCTCTGCTGTAAAAAGGGGGACGTTCTCTCGCCTTGCTTTACCTGTCGAAGGGTGCAACTCTCAACCTTCAATTCTCTGACAGCCAGTCAGATCCACAGTTGCCATGGTAACCACCATTGCAATATTGTGGAGTGATGACCATGACATAGTCCTAAAATAATTTGTCAACAATTGTAAACTGTTGACGGATTATTTTCAAAGAAGATTTAAAATACGACAGACACTGAAGTATTTCGGGGTTTTTTTTTTTGTTGTTGTTTTTTTTTCTTTTCTCCACAATTGTACACGGTAATAGTCTGTTTCAGTTTTACTCACTTTCTCAACTACCTTCTTAACCACTTAGCCAGGAGAGGTGAACATTAATGTCGCTCCATTTAACAAAAAAAACACACAAAGACCCTAAAAATCAAATGTTAAACCATGCTGCTGCTGATGAGGAGGTGCTTCTAATGCACTTTGTAGCTCATATAACAAATGAAGTTCTTCAGTCAGCTAAACTTAAACATTTTTGTCATAAATTTGAAACAGTTGTAATGGTGGTCCAAAAATGGCCCCCCCTAAAAAAAAGTTTGGAGTTTTAAGGGTTAAAGCTGCTACGTTTTTATAAGCACATCAGCGCGTGCTTTGAGCCTTTGAGCTTTTTACCAATATCCGATATTGTTCAACTCTTAAATTCCGATATCCATAATTAACCAATACCGATCTATGCAGACAACTGTGAGGTTGTATCACTCATATTTTCAGAAATACAACTATATACTGATCTGAGAGCAAAGATCCCAAAATATCCTTAACTCAGCCAGAGGAGTTCATTTTGAACATCTGGTTGCCAGATATCAGATACTAGCAGGTATTCGCCAACATGTGGCTGATTATGTTTTGACAACTTGGTAACTTAACCAACAGCTTAAAACCAGACATATAAGCGGCTTGATCTCGTTGTTCTGTTACAAATTCTCAAGAGATTTTGTTATTAAAAATATCAGTTAAAAAAAGATGCCGATCTTTTCTGATATCACATTTTAATGCCGATATCGACCGATAATATTGGATATCCCAAGTGAAAATGCAGCCAAAACTCTGTAAACTGCTTTGGTTTGATTAAACCTGAAGCACCAGAAAGTTATTGAGCTCAATACTTTGCTTCCAAAATATAACGACAGCATTTACCAAACTGGATTATCAAAAGCTCTTCGGGCTGGAAAATGAGGCACACCCTTCACTCTTAACGCACTCACCCGACCTCTCATGTCCTTATTTTAATGGACGTGATGGCTTTGTGACTGTTGATGTCATTAGTTTATATTCTGAAATCGGCCAACTGTCCTCCGTGTTCCATGTGATCCGACACATGTCCAGCTTCCTCTGCAAGCTGCCTCAAAACACACACACAGACACACAGCTCCCCTTCTCCCGACCTCCTGTGGTTTAAGCATCTGCTGCAGACAGAATGCTTCTTGATGTACCGAGAAACACACAGCTCATCACACACTTCCACACTGAGATAAATCTCTGATCTGCAGTCAAAATATCCAGAAGTTCTGAGCCCACCTTCCACCGAATCTGCAGCTTTCATGAGCTTTTTAACCTCCATTTGCTCCAAAGATTTCTATAAATAAGTTTTTGTCCCTGTGCTCCCATCAGACGTGTTTCCAGCAGCAGCAGGCAGCTGCTTTCAGGTGACTGGAACAGGAATATGCTGCTTTGTCTGCTGCCTGTGGCACATCTTGTTTTGGTGCAAAGAAATAAGGTGTGTCTCAAATTTTTACCACCACTTTTCTTTTTAATTAGTCACTAAAAAACAGCCATCGCATAATATTTATTAATACATCTTGTAATTGTTAAACTCTGAACAAAAGGGAAGGGTTTATTTTTCAGTAGTTTTGTCAGTAAACCTGCCCATCAGTTTCCTAAAACCCGGAGTGACCTCTCTAAAGTAAGTTTAAAATATGAAGACGATGTCATCACTGTCTTATCAAAAGCAGCAAATCCTCACGTGAAAATGAGAGTGAGTTTTAAAAGCTGATTATTTTGTTGATGAGTTTATTGACGGACGTCTTAGCTGCATTTTGAATCTGAATGTGGACGTTCCAGCCACTCTGACACGTAGAATCGGAACACGAGTTTATTTCAGTGACAAACGTCTGAGAAATTCAAGCGGATCCAAACATTGTGTGGCGTCCTCTGGCTGCAGCAGGCTGTCGGTGTGGGAGTTGCATCCTTGCAGCATCGGTGGGCTGTGGGCTCCTGTAGCACCAGTTCTGTTTGTGTATCTTCAGTTTCTTTCCTTTTGGCTTTTCTCCTCATTTCTCTCACTGTTGCCTTCTTGCAGGGTGTTGCTCAGGACTTCATGTTGTCTCGTAATCACTGTTTGAATCTCTCCTTCTTCTCTGTTCCTTCCTGTCTTGCCGAAGTCTCCTGCAGCCTCCACAGCTCTGCAGCCTCCACCTCCTCCTCCCGACTCTGTCGTGGTTCTGCATTGCTGTCTTTTTTTTTTTTTTTTTTTTTTTTTTCCATTTTGTTTGGGGTGATCCTTTGAGTTGATCGTTTGTTTGCTAAGTTGCATTTTCTTTTTTTGGTTGTCGGACACGCCCTCCCCTCTGCCCGCCATGCGTTCTCCCATGGTTCAGTGCTGCGCCTGTTTCCAGTTCTGTCGTTGGTCAGTGGGTCTCAGTCCTGTTCATGTGAAGCTGTGTCAGTTAGTTTTATGTTGTGGCTTGTCTTCAGAGTGGACCATGTGCATAAAGCTCCGCAGCTTCCTGGTTTGACACATGATTCATTCCCACATCCAGAATGTTAAATGTCATGTTGAGGTCATGTTGTTGTGAACTGACTTTCCTTCTGGTAACAATCTGTGTGGTGACTAATGATTAACCTGACAGAGGTGATGATGCTCGCTGCTTCATGTTGATTTTGCCCCCCCAAGTCCACACATTTAAGATCCCCAAACTGTCTGAATGTTTTCTGCAGAGATAGCAAAAACAAGTTGTGAAGCATAAAGTCAGTGAGTCTTATGCAAGACATTTTCCTGTTTTTATGTCAGGTTTGTGTGAGGATGCATCAGCTTTCAATATGACTGCAGTTTAAACTGTTTGTTATGGACAGAAAAAAAGACATTTAAAAAGGATTTTTAAAGGACTAAAATTAAAATGAAATGGAGAATTAAAGGGCTGCTTTGTTTAACCTTTATTGCTCCAGATTAGACGTGCAGTCGTGGAATTTTTTCCTCATTATTGATGACTCATGTCTTCCATTTATGTTTTACAAACTCTGTTCTCATGAATGTCACCCAAGAAGTCAGCTTTTAAAAAAACGAACAAAGTACTGCTGAACAATCAAGCACATCCTAAAACACTTTCATCTCAGGTTAGATGGTAAAAATGTTATATATATATATATATATATATATATATATATATATATATATAACATTACAGTACAATTACATTTGGTTAATTTGTAATGCAGTAACAGAAAATATAAACAGATAGTTGAGTCGGTTAACTATTATTTGCAGTCTTTATCTGTGAGTAATGGAGATGTCGTCATTATAGATTTTCTTGGTACGATTATTGTCAGAAATGATCACAATATTGTAATAATCTCAATTGTTATACATCGATTAATTTAACAACATTATAAATGTGTAGAACCACATTAAAATTCCTTGTAGGTCTTTAAATTTTATTTATTTTTATCTTTTGTTGCCTATATAACAAAATGATGTAGAAGCAAAGTCACAAAAAAGTCCTATTCCAACAACATTCCCTCTGCTCTATAAAGATAAAATAAATACTACATATTATTATCTCTTATTATCTCACAATAATGAGTCATAGTGCAGAGCTTCATTAGCTGTTGGATCTGTTTAATTTGAGTCAGGTGTGCTAGGGCTGTGCTATTAATCGAAATTTAATCGTGATTTCAATTTTTGTGTCAAACAATCTCCAAACTCATAATCGAGTTGAAACAATTATTATTATTATTATTATTATTATTTGCCATTTTTCTTGGCAAAATTTCTAGAAGTTATTCTAAGGTTATTCCATGCAGTTTCTTGGCTGTCATTAACAAAAATGTTAGATTTGGAGAGTTCTAGCCTTGCACTAAAGCTTAAGAAAAGTTTATTTTGCAATGTTTTTCTATAAATAAGTACATGTATAGTTTTTTAAATATTGAGAAATTGAAGAACAGCTGGATACATAGTTTATTTTGGATATTTTTTCGATACAGCTGTAAGGTATATATTTGTAGCCTATATTTATTTTTAGTGCTAGATACCTTTGACAGAAATGTTAAATTAATGCATCGTCTAACTAGAAAATAATAGTTTGAATAATCGTGATTTCAATATTGGCCAAAATAATCGCGAAAATGATTTTTTCCTTAATCTGTCAGCCCTAAGGTGTGCTTGAGCAGGGAATTGTTGAAAACCTTCTGGACACTAAACCAAGAGGTTTGGCTTTGGTGATCATGGTATAATCACGTATACAAATGCGTAAGTTCAATGAATCGTGTTTAAGTTGTCAAGTTGTAAGTTGAGCTGCAAGCTCAACTTGAGACATAGAAAAATTATACATGAGATATTTAATTTCCATGTTCCTTTATGTAAACAATAACATCATTTAACCCAGTCACTGAACATTTACGAAGCTGCCAGTTTTTCCCACTTTTGTGCTTCACGTATCTTTTCTGGAAAGTGGCAATATAAAAAATCTTAAATATTAATTAATTGTGGTATCTAATAGGTTTAGGTTTGTTTATTTAGCACACATTCATATTCTATGGTGCAAGGAGGGAACAAAGCTGATTGGCTTGTACATATGTTCCAACCCTGTCACTAGATGCAGCAAGAGAAGTTTCTATTGCTAACAGAGAATAAAGAAAGGAGATAAAGTGCATACATTATCAACTTTTGAATGGCAAAAATGGGCCAAAACAAGGAGACGGAGAGCAAAACGATAAGTAACAAAGACAAAGGAAATAAGGTCAATAATAATAATAATGTGAATAATTGTGAAATCTAGTAATTATGACATCCCTAGGAGTGAAAAATTCTTTTAAATTGTCTCAACTGTATCTCACAGACTTCCCATCAGACTTTGTCTCTGGTTTTTGCAGTAACAGAAGTAGGGCAGTAAGTTAAAGATGTTTGAGTTTGGCAGTTTTATTTGTGGAAACATTTGACCGATTTCATCCAGGAATCTAACGTATATTTATGTCCATCGTTTTGTTGCTTCCAGTTGTGATGGGGATATTGT
Organism: Atherinomorus stipes; assembly: GCA_023101725.1. Taxonomy (NCBI): domain Eukaryota; kingdom Metazoa; phylum Chordata; class Actinopteri; order Atheriniformes; family Atherinidae; genus Atherinomorus; species Atherinomorus stipes. The sequence goes on along the minus strand of JALJCO010000734.1, from coordinate 436,067 downwards.
TACTTATCAGACTGTTGAGCGGATATTTGCGTTTAAAAAGAGCCTGCAGATGATTTGCAGTATTTAAAGTTAATAAGGCATCAGGCATCATTGTCAGCTCAGACAATTATGATGACACATCAGACTGATCTGTTTCTGTTCATCACCTGCTCGCCTTTCTTTGGTTTGCAAATATAACAAACAGCAGGATGGAGGGAGCTGAGATCAGACTGATCAGAAAGTTCCAGATGTACCTCTCCAGTCCAAACAGGATCCCAGCTGATGAAGTGAAATGCAAATAAAAAGTTTGTTTATGCAAATGAGGAGCAGCAGAGTCCTTGAGCAGGAAGTGAAACTAAACAGCGTACCAGATGTTAGAGCTCAACACTGATGGGGAAACGAACTCGGTGTGTCTGTGATTGATCTCTGCTCTATCTGCTGCTCCTCATTACCAGCTGCTGCTCCCAAATTATCGATGACATACTGAAGCTACCTGAACCTGCTCATGGATGATGTTTGAAATGATGAAATGCCTCATTATTCTCTGCATTTAACCAGCGGGCCAACATGTAATGATTAAAAGTCAGAGGTCTCGTCTATTTCTGAGACTAAACCCATGCGCTTGTTTCTAGCTTTGACTCAATGTGTAACATTTTCTCTGCCTCTTTTCCTTCATTCCCAAACCACCCCCGTACCCCGCCCCTCCTTCTTTTGTTATTTGTTGATATACATTGATTTATTTCATTCACCTTTCTCTTCATCTTTTCTCTCTGATCTTGCCCCAAACCCTTGCCCTTTTCCATCTCCCTTCCCGAAACTATCATTCCCATTTCCACCATCACAACTGCCACCCTGACCTGACCCGTTCTAACCTACCACCTCCTCATCTGTCACTCATCCTCCACCTCCCCAACCAGCTAAGACTCAGGATGGCATCGCCCTGGAGATCCAGCCGCTAAAGAGCGAGGAGGCCGCTGAGTTAGAGGAGAAGGAAGAGAAGGAAGAGGTCAAACAGGTCAAGAAGGTCAACGTGACTAAGAAGGAGAAGTCTGTGCTGCAGGGCAAACTGACCAGATTGGCGGTACAGATCGGGAAGGCAGGTAAGAGGGTCACGCGCACACACATACACACATACAGAGTACATGTCTTCTGGAACATGTGTTCACTGCTGGGAGCTGGAGGGAACCACTGCCTTTTAACAGCTTCAAAGTTCAATCTTGTGATTTTTGCACCATTTAAAAACAAAACAAGTTTACAATGAAATCAACTGTACAAAGAAACATAAACCCGTAAAAATGTAAAATGCAGCAACCATGGCAACATGACTGAAAGTGGTGACCCTGAAATGTCTGCATTTCAGCTTACCTGACACACGTCAACACTGATTCAATTTTTTTGCCTTTTTTTTTGCCCCCACCCACATTAATGTGTTAAATAACTTCTTTGAGTACAAAGAGATGGCAACACTCTGCTCTGATACTGAGGTGGTCACAGAAAACATTGTTAGGAAATGTGGGACTATTTCTTCCAAAACCTGCAGCGCAATCAGGAGGTGACAGGATGGAGAGTCCGAGGTTCAAAATGCACTCAGTCTTATTGGATGGAATTTTTATTTATTTATTTTCTGGGAGCACAATTCATCCCGGAACTGAAGGTGTTTTCTATGTCATTACAATTGACCTTAATACACTTTGGTGTTTTCAGGACAGTGTATGTGGGGAGGGGAGGGATGGTCATAGACAAGCCTGACTTATAAAACTCCCGTTATACGACAGAAAGTGAAATATAGGTCAAAACACTCTTCGTAGGGGACTAAGAAATACCTGTTACTGATTTTACATTCAGAAAAAAAAAAAAAAAAAAACTTCAGCTTTGTCAGGTGTTGGGCTCTCTTTCCATTTTAATCTTTGCTTTGCATCCAGACCGCTCAGCCTTGATTAAATTTAAACAAATAAAAATATCTTTGGCTGCGGTTTAGCTGTTAATTATTCTGTGATTTCAGTGAATTGTAAGCCTCATAGAGAAGAGGGATGCCTGTCAGCCTGGAGTATAAACAAATTTAAGAAGATGAAAGTCTGCACGTTAACACTTGGTTTTGATAGCTGACAGAAAGAGAGGAGGAAAGGGTGAAGGGGGCTGTAGGCAACAAAGAGGCTTTTGTTGAGGAATCAGACCGAGGAAAATGTGATTACATGTTTCTCAGACAGCTCGGACACAGCAACCGTCTGCCAGCAGGACTCAAGCAAACCACTGTTAGTTACCGGACATCAGACCAAGGGCCTCATTTATCAACTGTGCATAGAAAAGTTTTTAAATTCTTGCATAGGTCTAAAATTTAGAATGTGCTTAAGTACAACCCCACCCACCACCTACCCTTTATTTATCAAACATCCATACACACAGCTGTACATACTTTCTGATAAATCCCACCTGTTCTAAACTAACCTGCTCGTGCATGTTTGTGGCTTATTTGCATTCAGAAACTCCTCCAATTGACCATATATGGTAGCAGGAATCCCACTATTGCCACAATGTTGCAGATTGAAGGACATTGACACTGCATACTGGTGCAGCCTGGTGAAGCAGTTTTCAGCTCATTATACACAAAATTGTCCAATCACTGAGCTGAATTTCTGCTTTGTCCAATCTACATTTGGTCTGGAGGGGGCTTGTCCAATCAAATGGCTAGACTAGTCATAGCAGGAATCTCCTGAATGAGTTGAAATTTTGAATATCTGAATGGTTAAAGTGGCACACACAGTGTAGGAGGTAATAAGTTTCTAAATATGGTATATACGTATAATACAGAGAAACACGAAGTCAATAGTCCAATTCAATCCATTTTATTTATATAGCACATTTTACAAACAAGAAATTCCCAAAGTATTGCACATTTAGGTAGAACTAAAGAGAAGACAATGCTGAAATTTAAAGGTAGAATCCCGAGTTCCCCCTGAAAACAAACGCTAGGCTTGTGCAAATGAAATCCATCTCGATCCGCATCTTTGGGCCTCTACTCCAGTAGATAACTCCTAATGCCTACAGGATGCCGGCCCGCGTGGACCAGAGTTGCCCACCCCTGCCCTATAGCATGAATGCCTAAACATGTTCACAGTAACTATTTTCAGGTCGCCCTGTCACAGCTGTCTTTTATAACCAGTTAACCTGTTGAAGTAACTCTAACACCGTGACTCTGAATGCATTCTATTTGTAGTTCCCCTGTTCCACCACTAGGTTTTTTGCGTACACATGGTAGGAATCATGTTTGATTAACACATTTTCCTACGCACAAGTACAAGGTGATATATCCCATACTTTGCATGAACATGTTTATACACACAAATTAAGCACACTTCTGTGCATACACACAGTTGATACAGAAGGCCTCAGCTGCAGGCGGCTCTTGTGCAGAAATATTTTAGTCACATGAAGAATTTTAGTTCATAATGAAAAGCTTTCAAAAAAAGTTTGCTTTTTCTTTATAAAAGAATTCTGAGTCGTCAATTGCTTGAATACAGAAGTTAAATTTATTTAAATCCATCTACCAGCAACTTCAGGCTCCATAAAAAAGATAAATATATCTCCATTCAGATTAACTTTACAAACCCTCTTGAGAGTGTTTCATACAGTGTAGCTGTGATATGATGAAACTATCTAATTTTTGTGATGATCTATGCAACAATTCTTAAAGGAAAAAAATAAATTATATATATATATATACATATATATATATATATATATATATACTTTTTTATACTTTCAAAAAAAATATCGTTTTTATAGACTAATTAAAATTGAAACAGAACTTGATAGTCACATTAAATCCAGACCTTGTGTAGAATATCAGCGGGCTAGATACTGAATTTTTATATGAAAACGCTGAGTAAAGTTTTCCCAGTAAAAAAAGGTAAAGATATCAGATCACTGTGTCCTCCCTGTGCTGCTGCTCCAGATTCACCACATTCAGGTTGTGATGCTGGAGACGGAGGCGGCTGCTGGCTCAGATCCATTTACAGCAGGTTGGCATATTTGTGGAAATTCAGTTCAATTCAGCTTTATTTATCAACGCTGATTTACAGCAGTCGTCTCAAGGTTCTTTTACAGATAGAAAACAATAAATGGGATAGAATTAGACTATTTATAATCCAATTAAAACAAATCCATTATATGATGCACATTAGTCCAATTTATAATAACTGAGTTCACATAAACCAATTCATAAAAATAATTACAGAAAAAAGAAAACCAGCTGATTGCATCGACAAAGAGGTGATGTGTGGCTTACTACAGCCTAATGAAACCTTGCACTGACAACAGTAATAATGACCTTGATAACGATATTGTTTACATAAACTGATTTGGTATCGGTCAATATCCAAATTTCAGATATGTGTATGATTGTAATCCTAACAAAGCGGGCAGGTGCATCTCTATTTTCATGTTTAAGGTGCAGTAATTTATTTTTAAAAAAAGAAAGCGAGCATATACAAATTGACCGAAGACCAAACCATCTTGGACAATCTGTTATTTATGTCTCATTTGAATAAAGCTTGTTTATCTTGAGTGGGATGTTTTTCTTATTTCACCCAGGTCTGTTCATGTCAGCTGTCACCGTCATCATCCTCATCCTCTACTTTGTGATTGACACCTTTGGGATCCAGGGTCGCACCTGGGTGACTGAGTGCACGCCCATATACATCCAATATTTTGTCAAGTTCTTCATCATCGGTGTGACAGTGCTAGTGGTGGCTGTTCCTGAGGGATTGCCGCTCGCTGTTACCATCTCTCTGGCCTATTCTGTAAAGGTACACAAGAAGATGCAAAGCGGTGGAACACTGAACTGCTCTGAGAATCTTCAGTCTTCGTTTAGTTTATTTTTAAGAGGCATTGCTTTCTTCATGTTTTAGAAAATGATGAAGGACAATAACCTGGTGCGCCACCTCGATGCTTGTGAGACCATGGGCAACGCTACTGCCATCTGCTCAGACAAAACGGGCACGCTGACCATGAACCGCATGACCGTGGTGCAGGCATACATCGGAGATACTCACCATAAAACTGTCCCCGAACCTGATGCCATCAAACCAGAGACCCTGGAAATTATGGTCAACAGCATCTCCATCAACTCAGCGTACACCACCAAGATTCTGGTAAGACTGCCACAGTTGCAGCAAAACCACGTTCATGTAAGACTAAACTTTCTGAAGAGACGTGTTCTGGAGAAAAGGTCCTTGTGCAGAACGGACCCTTTAAACAATAAACAAGCAGATGTGTTCACCTTTTTAATGGTACAAAAATCCACTTTTGGCCCTCGTTAGTGCTTCATGACATATGGAAAACTCACCTTCATCAGCATATTGGCTCACACCATGCACATATTACAGAAACTGTCCTAATTGCGATAAATGGTAGTCCCTATTTGTGTATTTTAAGGAAGTGACGTACATGAGGCTGATCCAACGCTGCTGTGCATTCATGCTGTGTTTGCGTCAATCGGTGAATCAAATGAGCTCTTGCTGTCGTGGATGTTCCACGTAGATGCTAACAGTTGTGGCAACAGTGCACATGAAATGAGGGGTGTGGCGGCGGTGGAAGGCAACGAAAGAAGCTAGGAATATGTGGCTAAACGGAACAGTGCATTTGCTATTTGGAACTACGTTGGTTTGAAGAGATGACACACCACAAACACAGGTACTCTGCAAGGCATGCCAGATACATGTCCCAACCGCAGGGGGGACACATTTAATCACTGCTGCCACCTACCGCACATCTTGTGGTGCTGCCATTACCATGAGTTGTCATTACCTCGTATCTGCCGACATGAACAGCAGGAGGACATGTGGACGTGTGGTTACAGTGGTCTACAGTTGATGATGAGGGGATCTTATCTGATCCTATTTGACATCAGTGCATTAATGTAAACTTCATTTGATGTCATAGATCAGATGTGCACGCAACCAGGGGGCAAGAAAACACAGGAAAAGTATTATTGAACTTATGAGAAGACTTGTGTTTTACATGCAAGATTCAACTTTAAATGCAGATGCAGTCATTATATGACATGGAATATTGGGGAAATGTAATGTTTGAGTCCTGTTATTTGCTCGTTTACAAAAATCAAAATGCTGCATGTAAACAGTTGAAAATGGTGCTGATAGGACAGTAGGAGTGAATGGTCTTCAGAAAACCCTCGCGGTGGCATAAATTGTTGCCGTGTTGTAGTCGGGAGACTGGTAACACCTCCAGTATCACCACCGCAGCCAGTCATTGATCATGAACCCGCTGAGTTCTTGGCCCACGGCTGCATCACAATACACTGTATATCCTGTAGCCGTGTGTGATAGCGGTCTTCTGCTCAGACACGGAAAATAAAAATAAAAACTGATTGTGGAGCCGTTAACAAGCATCCACGTCACAGAACACCGCACCCTGGAGATTAAACAAAATACAGAGAGCATCTATAAATCAGATGGCTTTGAGTTTATACTGTTAGCTTGTTAGCAGTTAGCTAGTCTGTCTACTGTCAAGCAGAACGTTACACAAGCAGTGAGACTTACCAACAGCAATGCAGGTGAGTCCCTAACCGTTGGAATCGCCTCCTTTCCAAACATAAGGTTGATGTCGTTTTGATCTGGTTTAATCCCAAACTAGTGAAAGTTGCTCCTTTGTGGAGATGGTGTAGACGACACTGGAGCAGAGCCTAAACCTGCTGTGGACAGCGGACTGTTGTGGCTTATTTTGGTTTGAACAAAAAGCCTAAATGAAATGTCAAGCCACTTTCAAACTCAAGTTTTTTAGAAAAAAATCATCAATCAAGTCCAATCACTAATGATGTCCACGTTTTAACAAGAAAAAAAAAGCCATTTCCAGGTAATGACTCCTTTGCCAAGTTAGTATAATGGTAATAGAAACACAAAACTGCAACGCTGAGTTTGTATTTTTTTTATTCGTCGTCAAAATCAGATTTAATCAATATAATTTAACAGTAATCTCTGCTTGTTTTGTCTTTTACTTTATCTTTTTGGGAATGATGAGTGCATGTTTAGCCATAGACTGCCTTACAGGCTCAGGCTTTTTGCCCCCTGGTTGCGTGTGCAACTGCCAATGTTTGTAAATGGGAAACCCATCTATAGTTCATCAGAAGTTGGTAAAGAAATGACTTCAAACTTTTGTAAAGGCCAACAATTTTCTATTTCATCTCTAGTCTTTCGGCTGCAGGACACCACTGTACATGATCCGTTTGTGCTTCTGGCCAAATGATTACTAAGAACAGAAGAGTTCCTAAAATCTAGTGTTAGCTATGACAACAATGCGAACATTATTATTGCAAAGCTATAAAGTTCAGCAGATGTTGGCATGACAGTTTTGCTAGTGGAACTCTATGAGAAAACATAAAAGCTGCATCAAATTTGATTTATTGTGGACCATATTGTCATTCCAACTATCAATGTGTGTCCTCGCATATCGCATGTTTTTACTGATATCGTGCAGCCCTATTCCTGGTTAACCATGTCAAAGAAAACACTGGTGCTTTATTTTTTTATTCAGTTTCACATCAGTTATGGTCAAACTTCAATATACTTGCAGCCTCCAGAGAAAGAGGGCGGCCTCCCCCGCCATGTTGGCAACAAGACTGAATGCGCTCTTCTGGGCCTGGTGCTGGACCTGAAGAGGGACTACCAGCCAATTAGAGAAGAGATCCCTGAGGAAAAACTCTACAAGGTTTACACCTTCAACTCCTCCCGCAAATCCATGAGCACGGTGCTGAAGAACGCTGATGGAGGCTTCCGCATGTACAGCAAAGGAGCATCAGAGATAGTCCTGAGAAAGTAAGACATGACTCAGTCATCTGTCTCAGGCAGAGGTCTGCTGGATGAATGGAGTTGTCATGGACTTGCCAGCTGTGTGGTAACGCATCATAATCTCTGTTTCAGATGCTCTCGTATCCTGGACAGCCAGGGTCAGCCTCGTGTGTTCAAGCCAAAGGACCGTGACGAGATGGTGCGTAAGGTGATCGAACCCATGGCATGTGACGGCTTGAGAACCATCTGTGTGGCATACAGGGACTTTCCTGCTGAAGCAGGGGAGCCCAACTGGGACAACGAGAATGACATACTCAATGATCTTACCTGCATCGTTGTGGTGGGCATTGAGGATCCTGTCAGACCTGAGGTACAGCAAATTCCACCAACCAACAAGCTGAAACGAGTCCTTTTTTGTTTGTGTTTTTATGTATTAGGGGTGGGACTCGGTTATAGAAAAATTAATCTAATTAAATAAAGGCTTTGTATTTAATTAATTAATCAGCATTAATAACATTTTAATTGCATTACAAAAAAATTGCCCCAAAAAGTAACATTTTCTTTTTTTTACAGGGCTTTAGTGGATGATTAAATGAAATGATCAACACAGACATTAATATTGTAAACGTCAGCTGTATTCTTGTTTGACCAAATGCATTAAGCTGTGTTTAAAATTAAAAAAAAAAAAAAAACTAAAAGAAAAATTATTCCTGGCCAAAACCGAACAGTCGTAAAGTGAAAGTACACAATTTTAAGTACTTTAACTGCCAAACTGGCTGTTCTCTAATAGTCTACAATTTGTTACAGTACTTTTACCTTTTTAAATGTGTCTGTCCACACTTTTGATTAATATTTGATGATCAGTGGCAGCTTTGAGCTCCTTTTCAGCCTGGTTCATAGAGCAGAGGTGAATCTACTGGTGTGTCTGCAGCTGGACATTGATGCTTCTAGTGCAGGGCTGTTCAGCTCTGGTCCTCCAGGGCAACTATCCTGCAGGTTTTCTGTCACCCTGCTCCAACACACCTGACTCAAATTCAGGATTCACTGTGCAGAACTTTATAAACTGTACAATTGGCTCCTTGTCTAACAGGTGTCAGCTGATCAGTTCTTCCTCGCCCCTCTAAAACCGCGGGCTGCAGACAGCAGGACAGAGCAACTGTTTTAAAAGCAGTGAAGAAGAACAGTGTCGCAGCTAACAGAGCTAATCAGTAAATAGATTCCTATTTTGATAAATTATGTGGAATTGGATCGGTGCCTCAACTTCAGTACTCGCAATACTAATACCAGGATTTTCGGCAGTTTCAGAGACATATCAGAATAGCTCTGCTGACTACCACCGTGCATCTTGGCTGAGTTGTTGTAGAATGAAAAACTTACACCTGGGGTAGTTTAGTCTGAAGGTGGGCTGAAGTTGGAGGCTAAAAATCTAAATCATCAGCTGCTATTGGTTCATGTGTTTATAAAAAGACTTCACCCTTTATCAGCAGCTCTTTTCATGTCTCGACATCAGGGGGACTCTACACAACAGCAGATGTGCTCAGGATGTTCTGATCGCTCATTAAATGAGCTTGACCAGGCAGATGGTGTTTGTTGACCCAAAAGTGTCTGAATCTTAGTTTGTTCTCTGATGTCAGATAGCAGAATCCAGCCCCTTCACTCTGTTCACTCAGATCCAGCTCAGTTCAAAGATGTAGTTGTGTTTACATATTTCTAACCAAACCCAAAGAACCCCGGATGTTCTGTGTATCACATTGTATCAGAGGAGCCACCTGATGAGCAGACGAAGCAGCCTCCAGCTTTTCTGACTCTTAAACAGCTGTTAGTCACCAGCTCTTCACAGGTATCTCTGTGTACAGATCACAGACGGGAAAAAAATGGATGTAGCATCCGGTCACGTCTGAAGAGCTAAAAGTGAAGTCAGTTGGGCATTTCCCACCGTCGACATCTTGTTGTGATGCGTGCATCATCACTCCCTGAAAATACTGAAATGGGCAAAGACAGGGCTGCTCCGACCCACGGGGCAAATTATTGACAGCCAAGCAAAATGCCAACCGAGCTAATCTGAAGTGATTAGGAATAGAAGAGGATAAGTGATCTAAAGTCTGGCCCAAACTTCGTGTTCTGACCAAGGGGCAAACTCCGCCTCAGAACAGTGAAGCTCGCTAGCTTGTTGGAAATAGTGTAATCCTCCCTTCATCCACTAGGGGCTGGCTCCAAGAGCGAGCAAATCCCCATAGACTCCCATGTTAAAAACGCCAACTTCACAGCAGAAATAAACAGGTTTACAGCCTGGTTCAAAAAATCATTTTAGGTTTATTAGGTCAAGTTTACCTTCATGTCAACTTTGAGGGTGAATTTTTTTATAACTCATTCGTTTAGATGTTATTTATTCTTCAAATTACACATAATTAAGGGTGTGTCCTTATGATTGACATGCGGCAGACCGAAAGCTCCGCCTGCCGACCGGAGGCTCCTAGTTAGCTCCTTCTTTGCTCTTAATAAGGTCTCAGTTTGTTACAGAGTCGCACAACGGCGGTGTTTAGTCAGCGAATTGCAAGTCTAAGCATTTCTTACCTTAACCATGCTGCTTAGGAGCCTTATCTTTGTTAGCTCCTCTTAGTTTTGTGTTAGCTCAGTTAGCGTTTAGCCCACAGTACGTCAGCTGTCAATCATTTGCACCGCGGCCGCGCTGTGCCCATTTTAGTATTTTCCTGGAGTGACGACGTACCTGACACGGCAAGATGGCGACGGTAAGACACGCCCACCTGGCTTCACATTTCTCTATTCAGAAGAGACCGGAAGCTACGTCCAGTAATTATATACAGTCTATGGTTCTGACCCAGTAAGGCACGTTCAGACTTACTGTCAACCAGCTAAAAACAGCGGTTGTGCTACTCTGCTACAGGCTGAGGCCTTCCCGGGAGCAAACGGGGAGCTAACTGTTAGCCTCCACAGCTAAAACTGGCACCCGGTCTGCTGCCTGTCAATCAAAAGGACATGCCCCTAATTATGTGTGATAAGATTAAATAACATCTAAATGAGTTATTTAAAAAAAATGATCCCCCCCCACAGTCGACATGAAGGTAAACTTGACCTATTAAACCTAAAATAAATTTTTGAACCAGGCTGTAAACAGGTTTATTTCTGCTGTGAAGTTGGTGTTTTTAACATGGGAGTCTATGGGGATTTGCTCTGTTTTGGAGCCAGCCCCTAGTGGATGAAGAAAGAACTACAATTTTAAAGGTTATTTCTAGATTTCCGGGGCTTCTTTTTCTCCAGCAGAGTTTGCCCCTTAGTACAGATGCTCATCCTCTCCCACTCTGAGATGACTACACTCAGTTAGGACAGGGATGAAGGTTTCTGATAGAACGTGCTGCTGCTGGTTCAGAACAAGCTGGACTCTGAGCAGACCTCCATGTTGTAAACTTAAAAAAAACAAACATCCTCTTGGTTTCAGGAGAATTTTTTTTCCTCAGCATCACCTAATCAAAACAAAGCCTGCAGACAAATTTTACCTTCTGTGGGAGACGTTGTCATTTGTCTGGAGGAGAGTGACAGGCTTCAAGTTGTCAAGTCATCTTTAAACCAAGAAGCTGACAGCTTCCTCTGTCTCTGACGATTTACAAATCCCTCTGTTCCGATTCCCATCCAGGTTCCTGAAGCTATTACTAAGTGCCAGCGTGCAGGAATCACAGTCCGTATGGTCACTGGAGATAACATCAATACCGCCCGCGCCATTGCAACCAAGTGTGGCATCCTGCAACCTGGAGAGGACTTCCTGTGTTTGGAGGGCAAGGAGTTCAATCAGCAGATCAGAAACGACAAGGGAGAGGTAAGACGGGCTCAAAGACCCCTACAGTCAGCTGAGACTGAAACTGAGCAGGTGTAAATGGGTTTTAACATTAAGTGTTTCATTGACAACACTTTAAAATGGTAGAAATCAATTAAAGAAATCTGGTTGTTACCATATTTCTGTATTTATCTGTGAAAGAAGTCAGCTGTCAGGAAGTTGCAGAAGACATTTTATCAGTGTTCTGGACAGTTTGTTTTAATGAGATTTCATGTCACTGGTTTCTTTTTCTCCCTTAACAAGGCTGGTGCTCTGTGTGAGATGTCTTTACTTCATTGTGGCTTCAGTACACACACATCCCATTTTGAACACAATGGAGCCGGCAGACTAAACGTACCATCTGTGGCAGACGGTGTTCTCGTTTGTTCAGAAGAGAGAGTGACATGCAAGCTTTAGTCATCAAATTGCCTTTAAACCAAGAAGCTGACAGGTTCGTCTGTCTCTGAGCTTTGTGATGTGAGGATTGACAAGGCGCTGGCTCTAGTTCAGAGCTGGTTCAGTCTGGAGCTTCCAGAGAACCCGCTTGCTTTTCCGCGGGTCAGAAGGCCTTTACATTCTGTTCATTTCAACTCCAGCAGCGGCTGTATGTGGTGTCGGAATGAGGTAGACCCAAACACAAGATGCACTGACTGGAGGCAGATAGACAAAAGCTAAATAAACTTGATTTAGGAGACAGGACTTACCATGAGAAGAAACAGTGATGTGGAACCTGCAGAGAAGGAAAACCAGAGCATCCTGCTGAACCACAACAGGACATCCCTGCAGTGTAACGTGAATTTCATTGGGGATCACCGTTTTTCTCATTTCCTGCAGCTTTGTCTGTAAACCTTGTTTCAGAAATCTGTTTGTATTGTGCATGAACTATTTCTAAACACAGAGCAGCGTTTATAAATGCCATTGTGAATGATTATATGCAATAGCATTGGAGAACATTCACAAGCTGCAGAAATGTAAACATGAAAAGGCAGGAGAACGAGAGGAACAATGCTGCTTCAACTGTCTGTCCACATGTAGTTATTCTGTAATAGATCAGGCAAACACCTTGACACTGACTCATTTTCTTTTTTTTTTTTCTCTTTTTAAGCATTAAAGTTCTACCTCATCCCCTTATCTCAACAGTATAATACTTGTAACATCGAAGCTTTGTTGCTGCTCTGGAATTGGTTCCCCCAACCTGTCTGACCTAAAAGCAGCCCCAGATATAACTCTGTCTAAAAGAAATCAATATTCAATCAGTGTAAATATGTATGCACTCATTCAACGATCCTTTTTCTCATTTACTCTGAACTCAGTTTTTATTAAGAAGAAAAATCACTTTGTGAATGTTTGTTTTAACCAGTTTAAACTGGTTTCTGATAAAGTAAAAGCAGTTCTGAATACAAACTGCTCTGTGCTCAGTAGTAAGTCTGCTCATTTTCCCTGATACCTGCCCTCAGCTGGTTGTCCTGCGATGCTTGCAATGCCCATAGGCTCCACTGGAAGTAATTATTCTGATTATATTTCATATCTAATACTTAGCTTTACATTTCCAGGTGGAACAAGAACGTCTGGACAAAGTTTGGCCCAAACTACGTGTTCTGGCTCGATCATCACCGACAGACAAACACACTCTGGTCAAAGGTGAGCTCGTTCTGATGGGATTTAATGTTTGTATACGGACATGTTCACTCGTCCCTGCTCATAATGCGAGCTGAGGGTAATCATCTGCTTCTAACGCAGCAAATGGACCCTTCATGTTTCTTAAAATATCCTTGCAGTCACTGGAATGAATATTGTTTTTGTTCCACTCTGTTGATCAGGAATCATCGACAGCACAGTGGGAGAAACCAGACAGGTGGTGGCAGTGACAGGAGACGGGACTAATGACGGCCCCGCCCTCAAGAAAGCCGATGTTGGCTTTGCCATGGTAACTACTTCTTTTTCTTTTCCTCCTGCTTTTCAGTTTTCTTTGTTTATTTTGTCGGCTCTTCACCGCTTCACTCGTCTGCTGTCTCAGTTTCCTCTGCTCCATTTGCAAAAGAAAAACTAATCTCATGGGTGAATTACATTTCTAATCCAGCCATGAAATGCCATCCATGATATAACCGTTGGGTTTAGTGCCATGGATTCACTCAGCACTGCATGGTCCTCCTCTGCATCACGTTACTGCCTTTTTTCTGGGCAGATCTACACACACACTGGGGTGGTTTGTTATTTATGTACTGATATACAGCAACACGAATCATGTTTAACATGAACAGTATCCTGATCAGTGATCTCAGTCCTCAGTGATTTTACTAAAACTGGTCCCATTTGGCAATGTTTGCACTTGTAAACATTGAGAAGTGTTTTTACACATTTTGATGCATTTCTGCTCTAAATTCATTAAATTTTAAATGAAAGTTTTAATGTTGGCCTTTTGATTTATAAGATTTGAAAATAAAAGTAGCAGTGACAGCAGCTCAGAAGGAGCTGTTTGCACTGTAAAATTAAAAACTCTCACTGGAAAAACACCGGCAAAAATATTTTTTGTATATATGCATATATGCTGCTGGAATTGGTTACTCATCTGCACGGTGAGCTGTAAAATCGGCACCGCCTCCATGTTTAGCTGCTGCATAAATGAAGAGAAAGCATTCCCATCATCATTTCAGTTGGGTGATTTATGAAAGTTTTACGAGTGAAAGCAATAAACTAAGCTCAGAATACGGCAGCCATGACTATAGGTGATAAAAGAAAGGAATCACAACTCACATTTACAACCAGCTGGCTGAGAATGGTGAAATAATTTCCTCATTACATCACCCAAAGCATGACTGGGCTGTAATAAAGTCTCAGCCTTTCTCTGTCTCTTTAGATTTCACCTATTTGTTGTGTAATTTAGAGATGCACCGATCCAGTTTTTACAATCCTATCCGATACAGATGCTAGGTTTGGTGTATTTGCCAATACCTGATACCTGATCAGATACTGTTGAATGAATGAAACTTATACCTTGCTATGTGAGTGAAGGCATCAGACTCGACAAACATTTAGCCTTGTTAAGAAAAGGTAACAAATTAAAGGTAGAGTCTGGAGTTCCTCACCGTTTTTGTTTGTAAACACTATTCAAACTGAGCTCCCCTCCCCTCGGGCTAATGGCCACATTGCTCTTCAGCCTATTCAGCTTCAAGCCTCTCCTTCAAAGCTCAGAAGCGGGTGAAAGCCAAACCCATGTTAATCCTCATTTTCCAACGTGTACTATCAAAAGCTCCATTTGTTTTTGTGTGGCTGTGTTTTTTGAGAGTTCGAGTGACTGGCGTCTGCTTCAATAATGAGCTTATCCCCACAGAGTATCATCATGCCCTCAGCTCTGTCATTGGCTGGCGGTATATACAGAAATTTCCACCCAGAAACGTCCTGAACACACCAAAACAAAGGGAACTCTACCTTCAACACAGATATGAATGTACTTAATATTATTTATTAAGAAATAACAAAGTGTGCATTTATTATGATATTAATAAAAACAGAAATGGCAGGATCTGCCACATTCATCTGATATGTGATCCAGCTAATTTGTCAACATCAGAGCCAATATCTGATCCGGGTATCGGATCTTTGCATCTTTAGTGTAAATATGATTTCAGTTGGAGAGCTGAAAGGAAGTTGGTTGTAAGTTTAAACTTGATTACATCTAAAACATAAAATCCGAACAATAATCCACTGGGGTTTCTCTCGCAGCCACGTGTTTTTCCTGTAGCCAACATGTTGTGGACAGAAAAATGGGGTTTCCAGATCTTGAGACATGAGTATTAATCCAATGACAGGAACCGTGGGGAAAAAAAAGGCAAAAACAAACGATGATTTAAATTTTCTCTTTAATAATCTTGATTGGGAAATTGGGAAATGAGAGCACTGAGCTGCCATGCTGCTGTTTGACACATGTGTTTCGTAGTACGCTCAAGGTTGGTCTGTTCCACACTCATTTATTCGGTTTTCGTTTCTTTTATTCAGTCAGGTCTTGGTTCGGTTAACTCTGGAATATTGCAGTAAATCTGCCACCTGAAGCAGCTCCTCTGACTGGTGACGGTCAGCAGGAAATGATCAGTTACTGATCATTATTAGATGCAGAAAAAACCTCCATTGTCAGGGGTTCCTCCCAGCTGGTGTTGGAACAAACAGTTATATTGGACAGCAGATCTGCTGATACTAAAGCTTGATATATTTAAAAGCACATTAGAGGCGAGTGTGTGAGTCCTCTCCCATCAGCTGGCTCCTGTGTTGTTGTGACCTTTGTTTTTTGAGGAAAGTCATCTGAACAGCAGCGTCTCCTGCAGGCGGCTGAGCAGCTGCTGTGCTGTCAGACAGCAGCCTGGCAGCAGTTACTGTTCCTCTCCTCATCACAAAGCGAGCGAACCCTCAATCTTAATACGTCCTAAATGATTACTTTCAGGTTGCACTCGAATGTCCCTGTTCAATTCACGCCTGTTTAGTCTGAAATCAGCCAGCGATCCACCTCCATCTGTTTGGGAGCGTCTGACTGCTTACCGAGACACAGCAGCTCACATCACTGCTTCTTTACAGCCATTCTTAGTGACAGAAATAAACAGGACAGTCAGATTTGAGCTGTGTGAAAATGGTGAGCATGAAAATCTGACTGAAAGCTCTGCTTTCTAAAATAGGCTTAAAATCAAATCTCTTCTTGGCCATTGGCCCAGTTGTTCTTGAGGCAAGAAGTATTTTTTACCATCTTCCGCAGCTGGATTGTCCTCCTCTTCACCCCTGTATTGTTCATACAGCTCCTGATCAGCTGAATGATGCTGTTGAGGTTTTACTGATGGAGAGCTGCAGCTGAGACAGGAAGCAGTCATAAACACTGCCCACCTCTCAGGACTTGGTTTGCTTTTGTGTTCCGGCTCCTCATGTTGGCGTCTGAGTAAACCAGAGTTTTCCCAAAAGATTCGCTGCAACACCAGAGTTAACAGGTTTAAATGTTACAAAGGTGCTTTTAAAACTGCTTAGATCACCATGGTAACGTGCTGCAGCTGCAGAGGAGGAGCTGCTCAGCGGCGCACCTCTCAGGTCTTGGCTGATTGATGTGAATCAGCTTTTTCTCCTTTTGTCCTTCTGTTTTATTTGTTTTTGTGGGTGTTGGAATAAGATCAAAGATTCCAACCTTAAAAGCAGAAATAAATATTCCGCTTTCTTCCTTGTTTCTCATTCTCTTGATTTATCCATCATTCTTTTGAAAACCTCATATTTATCTAAATATAACATGTAATGTTTTTGTATTTATTTATTTTTTTAATAAACTGAGTGATTAGTGTAAATGCAAGGAGTTTTTCTTTTTTGCAATAAGTATTCAGATCTGTTTCCTGGAACATTTAACAGCTCTGCTTTAAACCCTTTAAGAGAGCAAGGTTCAACTGAAACAGGTTATGATGAAAAAAACAAGTCTGATGGTGAAAGGGAGCTTTGTTCATCCATCTCTCATCCATCACTATGCCAACAGCATAACTGGGTTCCAGATAAAGATGAAAATCATTTTGAGAGCTTTGTTACTATTTACGGCTGAGCTTTGACTGATTCACGGCGATTTTTAAAAACTACTAAACTTTAGTGTAAAAAAAGAAGTTCAAGGACTAGGAGTAAGTAAATTTGGTATCACACAATGTTTTAGAAATATGTTTCTTCCTGGTTCTGGCTGCTTTTGTGGACTCATTGACATAAAAGGAATGTTGTCCCCAGCTGCTGATCATGGGAATCCTCGTCTAATCATCTCTCTGGTTTCTGTCAGGGAATCGCTGGCACAGATGTGGCAAAAGAAGCATCTGATATCATCCTAACTGACGACAACTTCACCAGCATCGTCAAAGCCGTCATGTGGGGGAGAAATGTGTACGACAGCATCTCAAAGTTCCTGCAGTTCCAGCTGACTGTCAATGTGGTGGCCGTGATCGTGGCGTTTACTGGCGCCTGCATCACACAGGTAAATCTTCTCTTGAGCCGTACATACCAGGTTGGATGTGAGTAATGATGCAGAGTCGCTAATATGAGGCTTGATCACGTTTAGTCTAAATCAGAAGTGCTCTTAGTGCTGTCTGCATACAGACGACTAATTTTAAAAAAGAAACGGGACGTCATCTGGATTTTCACTGACTATGTGACTGTCACTTGTGTTTTCTTTTTTGTTTTTATTGCATCTTATGAAGAAACTTAACTCCTGACTTAATAGAGAAAAAAATCTTGGGGCTGTGCATTAATTGAAAGGCTCACAGCTGGCAGGATGGATAACCAACTTGTCTAACAGCACAGAGAATATAAACTAGGCTAAGATTCAGCCTGAAACCATGGCAACTCGCCACTATCGTAATCCTGAAATGTAACAAGGCCTCAGCAGAGGTCTGTGGGCTGTGATCATACTCACTGATCATCGGGCGCTGGTCTGTGTCAGGCCGCTGACATGTTGACACAGATCATTAAAGATGATTCATGTCTTTGTTGTCCATGCTGAGACGGATGCAGGGGTGCAGGCTGTGGGGGTGGGGGTTGGAGGATCCAGCAAAGTGTGTTTGCGCGGGCTGGCAAACATCAAACATCACTTGCGCCTCCTTAAGCTGTTTAAGTTCTGAACACACACAACCAGTTAACCGACTTACAGGTGCTGCATGTGTACACAATGTACACACCATACACACACTTACCTGCACGTTAACATGAGCATTCATGTCACGCAAACACTCTTCACCTAAAAATGAGACATCAGAGACCAGTCAATTTAGCAGTTTTTCACATAAACACAACTGACCCTTAGCTAAGTCCCGCCCTAGAACTGCCACTGACCAATCATACGTTAGCAACGGTTACTAAGAGAGGAGCTTCTGGCAAACTTTCACTTTCTGAGCAAAATGTCGAAGCAGTACAGGAATTTTAAAGGTGTCATAACCTTGTGTTTTACATACACAATCCTTAAATTATCTTCAAATGAATTTTTAATTATAGTTGGGTGGGACGAAAATTTAATGAGCTCATTTTAACGTCTTTTTATCCCCAACTTTTGTTTGTCGCGAGAATACGCACGACAGTTAGACCTGTCTGTAAGCGCGTTCACGAGGCAAACATCAAAGTCAAAACAAAGTTTTATCAGGACAGACCAAGTGAAGGAAAATGATGTTCCAACAGAGAAAAACGTGATAAAAACATAATGGTATGGTTGATGGAGAGGATCCGCGGAGTAAAAGGGCTGGACTCTGATGACTATAAGGAGCGGATGTCTGACGTGAAGTTAACCAAACAGTGTTAGCTTCTGTAGCTACAGTAGCAGCTTGTCTGTTCATCTACCATCGTTTACTGGTCTCTGACACAAAAGATAATAAATTACACAAGCAGCAACACTTACCGACTGCACATCCTCACTGATAAATATAATCCACTGCTCCCTGGTAGTGCTGTCCCTCCTGTGAGAGCACTGAAAACTCATGAATTTCTCAGCTCAGCACGGCAATTACACACACACACCCCTCCTCCTCCCCCTTGTTGTCGTCCTCCTCTCTGACAAAGCTGGTCATAACTACTCAGCGGCAGGTAATCAGCTGCTTTCAGGTGGTGCTAAAGAGGCTAGCTTAGCAGCTAGCAGCCTCTCTAGTTCACGTCATTAGGAGGAAAAAATCCAAACCGCGTACTGTGGAGAGCGTGCTCTTGTGGCCGATTCTGGTAAGAAGAGAGAGCCCGCATTCAAAGACGAAGTCACTTTCACTTTCCGGAGTTTCTGGCACGTTTTTACTGAAGTCCTGTTCCAGTACACATGTTTTAACTTGGAAAAAGTGGGACTTCCGGGTGTTGACTCTAAGTCTGATGACAGATATCCACACGGTTTGGGTGATGTTGCTATTTTTGCCTCAAAATCATAAACGCAACTGGAGAGATGTCAAATATGGATTAAATAGTGTGGAAGACCTCACTTGCAGCTGAATCCATCGAAGATGACAAACGGAAAAAAAAAGAATCTACAGCAGGTGAATAGGATCTGAAAGTGATGTCCTGTAGACATGGGAAGAAATCCAGAAAAGACCTGACACAGGACCTGGGAGATGCCTCTGGGCCTTCAGCTGATCCATCTACTGTTGGCTGAAGCCTCATCAGAAATGGTGTCTTATCAAAGGATGGCTGACGGGAAGCCATTAAGGAAGGGAAACTGGGAGAAAAAGGCGGAGGTATATGCCACATGACACAAGAACTGGATTGAAAATAAGTGACAACAGGTCTGATGGAGGGATGGATCCTCCTAGAAGCCTGGAACCTCATCATTGTTGAGGCAGTGTGGGATCATCTGGACAGAGAAAAGATGATCCAGAAACAACCAAAGAACAGCTTTGGAAAATCCTTCAACAAGTCCGGAGACCTAGTCCTGAAGAAATTATAGAAAGCTTCTCTAAGAGAGTTCAGAATGTGTTGAGGAGGTTTTGAAAAGATGAAACTTTAGGCGTCAGGTTTTGATAAAGCAGCTTTTAGACTTGCATTGCTGAATATTTGCGGTAATGTCCATCTGCTCTTTAACCGAGTTGTCCTTTCAAACACATGGCTTCCTTGCAGGCTTCTTGCATCCTGGCCGCGTTCAGATACAAGGAAATGTTCCGCATAGGTCAATTGTTGAAGCAGTCTAGAACGTTGTCGTACTGGAACACTTCTTGTTTGTTCAGCCAAAACAACATGCCGCCACATCTCTGCTCTTATAGCGTGGAGACTAGCCGCTTCATATCCGCTAAAGCTCCAAGGTTATAGAGAGGAACATTTGTCTGAATGCAAACTGTAGAAAAGACAAAGTTGCACTCTTACCACTTCCAGAGCAAGTCTGAAAGAGGCTTAAATGTGAAGTAAAAGAATGTAGAGTCTCACGTCAGATGTCAAGACACAGAGAGGAAAAAAAACTTGAAAAGAAAGATCTGTTCATATCTCCGTTATCATCAAAAGAAAAGATGAAAAGGTGTTGAGGAATAACAATGAATGAGGTCTTCAGGCTCTTCTGTGGTTGGTTTGGTTGAACTTCTGATGGCATCTCCTCCTCATCCTGCAGGACTCTCCCCTGAAGGCCGTCCAGATGCTCTGGGTCAACCTCATCATGGACACCCTGGCGTCTCTCGCTCTGGCCACCGAGCCGCCCACCGAGTCCCTGCTGCTGCGTAAACCTTATGGCCGCGACAAGCCTCTCATCTCGAGGACCATGATGAAGAACATTCTGGGCCATGCTGTGTATCAGCTCATCATCATCTTCACCCTTCTTTTTGCTGGTGAATTCAACAACCCACAGCAGTCATGAGGATCCTGTCCATGTTCAGAGATGCTGGCGTGTGTGTGCTGCACACTCAGAATTACTCACTCTTTTCTTTGGGTTCTTCTGTGTGATTGTTTCTCAGGTGAGATATTTTTTGACATCGACTGTGGCCGCAACACTCCCCTGCACTCACCGCCGTCTGAGCACTACACCATCGTTTTCAATGTATTCGTCATGATGCAGCTGTTCAACGAGATCAACGCCAGGAAGATCCACGGAGAGAGGAATGTGTTTGAAGGCATCTACAGGAACCCCATTTTCTGCAGTGTGGTACTGGGGACCTTCGCCCTGCAGGTAACTCCATCATCTTCCTCATCCTCTGGTGCGGAAGCTCCCAAACTTGGTCTGTTAAGTCTTCTGATTACAGATAAGCAGATTATTTAAATACTTGCTGTTAAATTGAATGGGATGGTTAGTGGTAAGTTTATCTGGACTGAAGTATCAGTGAGATGCTAGTTTGGAGGGCTGAACACCAAACCTGCACTGGAAAGTTCAGTTTCTGAGATTTTTTTTAGTTATTTTAGAATCTTTTCTGCAAACGTAATGGGGATAGACTGGACTCTACATGGAGGAAGATATAGCTTTTTTTTAGTTTGTCACCTCCTCTGACAGATGTCAGTGTTGTGAATATAGGAATTAAATTATCTGAATAAAGTTTAAAAATATTGTTTTACACGTTATTGATCTAAACTAACATGTTAAAAGGATTGCTGTTTAACTTCCTTTGTTTCCTTTTCAATGACTCTTTAATTGGAGTGCAGGAGTAAAAATAATCTGAAGTGAGTAAACAGGACAGTGGTGAAGAGAAGAAACAGGATTTGCAGTTTCAGACGGTTACTGTCTGACCCCAACAAACTGGATCGATTAGCTTCAGCCCACAAATATTCTCTAAAATAGAGAATGTTTCTCAGGAAGGAGAAAATGATGCGTTCATCAGGGACTCCTGTCAACAGACTCATCCATATTTGGAACTTGAGTGCTTTCAGGATGAAATGTGAGATTAAGAGTGAATAAAAACCATATCTGTCCGTATTGGTTAGTAAACAGTGTGGTTGGCCAAAACAACAATTCCCGACTGTTTGCGTTGATGCATCAGACTTTTGGCAGTTCTGTTAGTAAAAGAGATGTTTTGTTTTGTCTTGAGATTTATTGGCAAGAAACATAAATCATCAGCAAATGAATCCCTCTGGACCATCAGAGATGATTTCACCACTGTTTCTGTTTCCCGTTAGATCGTCATCGTTCAGTTTGGAGGGAAGCCGTTCTCCTGCACGGCTCTGACCATCGACCAGTGGCTGTGGTGTGTGTTCATCGGTGTGGGAGAGCTGCTGTGGGGACAGGTGAGCGAAAACCCAGTGACTTTAATCTGAATGAACACCCCATGACGACTGAACGGGGGTAAAACAGCTCAATATAAGAGCTTTATGGCAGCAAACTGTTGCTTGTTACGCACACACAGATGCAGTGTTGCCATCACAACCATCGTCATGGTAATGAGCTCAGCACATGAAAGCAATACAACTCCTGTTTACGAGCACTGAGGGAGAACAAACCTAGTGTATCGGTCCCTTTGTGGATATACAGATTTACTCGCCACATGCATGATCCTGTTATCATATGCACACACACAGAGAGGATGCAGAAACACAAGTACCAGTTTTAAAAGTTTTGTTTTAAGAGTTGTGGTAGGTTCAGTCGGAGGGCAGAGCTTAAGAACAAAGAGATCGAAAGATGCTGACAGAAACGGGCTGATGTGAGTGCTGCGACTTATTTTAAACGTAAAATTTCTTTTGTTTCCAACAGAAGGAGGGAAAAAAGGGAAAAAAGCTGACACACAGCAGGAAGCCGTGTCTCTGCTCTACTTTTAACTAAACAATGAACACTGATATCAGCAGAGGCAGTAGACTGGAATATAACCTGATCTAATAATTATCTGATTAATACAGAACAACATTACTGAACGCTTTACAGAACAGGTTAAGCTAATTCCACTGCACAGTATTTACATGAACTGTCTTTTATGAGAATTATTGTATTTATTCTATACCCATTCTCTCCAGCTTTAAGTAACTTGTTCACCAACACTTATTAGTACTATGGTTAATTAGATAGATGGCTTTTTGCATTTCAAAGGTGGAAAGGAATTGAATTATCAGCTGTAAACAGGAAGCTAGTTGTCAAATTTGATTAATAATAATAATACATTTTATTTGTAACACTTTACATTTAAAGTCAAATCTAAAGTGCTATAGAGACCACAGGTTAAAAACAAGCAATTAAAGCAATAGCCTATAAAAAAAATAATAGTAATAGTAGTAATAAAAATGAGTTAAAATACTGTAGGTTTTCTTAAAAAGGAATTTTTTTTTTCAGTTCATGTCTAGTTTTCTTCAGATGCTGATGTTCACTGCAGATATGAGGCTGACTGACTCAAATCACACACATTTAAACAATCTCTGACTTGCACCAGGGCAGATTTTTAATCCCTCCCTCCCCACTTTCTGTGTAAGAGGCTGCAGGAAAGTTGGAATCTGAAGCTCCACTGAAATGTGAAATGTGACCCTGATCATGTGGAGTTCATGTGGGTTTTCCATGTTGATTACGTCTGCTTTTAATTGTATACAGCTATACACACTTGTAATCATTTGGAGTTGTAGTTACATGTTAAAAGATGGGCTGTAGTGTAAAGGTATTTCCTCCAGTCATTACTTGTCTACACATGCATGCAAATTCAGTCCAAATGCAAGTTCATAAAAACTGTCAGGAACTAATGAAGTTCCTGACAGCTATCTGACAGCTATCCACATGTCCTGGATGCTGAAGCATCCAGGATATGTGGATAGCCGTGGTGGATTAGCAGTCATGCAAGATAGAAAAAATAAAATAAAATAAAAAACATTGCACCTGCTGCTTTAATGAAGGCATCTCGGAACTGGAGGTTTGCAGCTCCTCAGGAGGAAGACTGTTATGTCTGCTCCTCTAAAATTAGAAATATAATGAGAAGATGCAGCTTCATCCTCTGCACAGTCCACATACACTCATCCCTGCTCAATTTTTCCCAAAGTTATTTTTAAATTAAAAACAGAATAAACAAAAGTTAAAGTAGTGAGAACGCGGAGGATGCAGCTGCAGTCAGGCTCAGCTTTTCATGAAGAACAGTCAGCACATGTAGATGAATCTTTATCCCTCTGGATGAGTCATTGTTGCGGGTGTGGGTGAGCCACAGATAAGTTGTCCGTTTGGGATCAATAAAGTTGTCTTGAGTCTTGGTCAGCAGTGGTCGCCATGACGTCTCGCAGCTGTTTCTCAGCTGCTCCGCGGGACTGAAAATTGATCTGTCACTTGCTCTCTCTCTACCTCAGCTGATCTCAGCCATCCCGACTCACCGCCTGAAGTTCCTGAAGGAGGCCGGCCACGGCATCACTAAGGAGGAGATCCACAAGGAGGAAATGACGGAGGACACGGATGAGATCGACCATGCAGAGATGGAGCTGAGGAGAGGCCAGATCCTCTGGTTCAGAGGTCTGAACCGCATCCAGACGCAGGTATGACTTCCAGGGCCATCATAACTCCCAAACCATCAACAGCACCTGAACCCACTTTACTTATCACTAACTTATTTTTCTGATATCAGGTTACCAAGATGGTCTTTGAGAAGCTAACAGTTGCTATGGCAACTCTGGAGAATGCAGGGGGGAAAAAACTGGTTTTAAACTAATTGTGGACGTGGCTTATGTTTATACAGAGTGTTAGGAAATGACTGAAATCCAGAGCACTTTTTACTTTTGTTTTATTGTTAAATTGTGTAAAACAGGGAAGAGGTTCAGATTCATCTCTGAAAACTGAAACATACCTGTCAGAGCTGATCCAGAACCTGGAAGAACCAGGCATCCACAGCTCTGAGCCTCTGTTTGGATCTGTGTATTGTTACCGTCAGCATCAGAATCAATGATGGGGTTCTGTGTATGTCCATGTAAACCACTCATCAAGAGTTTGGGGGAAAGCGTGTCCAGACTTTTGACTTGTAGTGTATGTGAGTGGTTTGTTGTGGCTGTTAAGTCTCATCTGTTGACGTTTGTGCTGCAATTCCCTGGAATTCCTCTTTTTCTGATGCTAATTTACTGAAACAGGAAGTCCATGCTGCTGCAGTATAAACACACCAGTCTGATATGGAAATGCTTATAAATGCCTTCAGGGATGTAAGTTATGCCCATCACAATGGATTTTTTCATAAGAAAGGAGGTATTCATTTTATTTAAGTAATTGTTTGAGCAAGAATTTTCATTCAGTCATCCATTCATTTATTTATTTATTGTTGAATGAAGATAAACCTTGGAAACAACTCATTATCCCGAGCAGGTTATCCTGATATCTCTTCAAACCCTATCTGGAAGGAATTTTTTATGAAACTGAGGCAGCTTCTGGGATAGACTTGTATGAACAGAAGGGAAAAGTTCTTTCTAAGAGAGAAAACAGAAACATCCTCCTGTAACATCTGACATTGTGTAATAAGATGTGTCAAATAGTTAATATGAAAACATTCTGGATGGGGATGTCAAATAATCTTGATTCCAAATCTAATTCAACAAAGTTGTAGTAGAGAGGTTGTCTGATGTTTTGAGCTTGTTTCTCCACAGTCAGTCTTGTGTTTGTGTTTGAAAAGCAATGAAGACGCACAGCTGTGTGTGTGGAGGTAAATCTGGAGCTTTAAGACACACACACTGCAGCTGTAGACCAGTTAATTTCACACTCTGCTGCAGAACGTCGGTACAGAACCACTTCATTAAAACAGAGATGAAAGAGGGGCCATCAGCACAACACAAGCTTGTTGAGTATTTTTATTAATCTGTTGAGCAGCCTTTCAGTGAGTTTTCATCCACCTGTGAATGCATTGATGTCGAATGAAAACAGTCGATTGGTCTACTGAAAACCAAAATCAGGACTTGGGCCGTTTGTTTTCACAATCAGATCTTAAAGACCAGGGTCCAGTTTTCCTCCATTGTTCACTTCCATTTAAGGAGTAAATGTTTGTGTGAACGGTCTGATCAGTGTGTTTCACATGCAGGTTGAATTTTGGCAGGAGTTTGATTTCACCAGTGACTCTTTGTTGTACTCATAGACTGTGTGTGTTTTCCTCCTACAGGATCAACACATACTGAGCATTAGCATGTCCGTTTAGTCCCCGTAGGCTTCATTAGCAATGATGCTAACACCCACTCACAGTAACAACAGCCAACGCTCTACTCCCACACACACACACACACAGAAGGGTCAGGTGTTTTGTGTTTAGCAGTAAACCCGTTGTACTTGTTGAACCTGTGACAGTATCTCAGCTACAAACAAGAGTCCAAACGTCTGGTGGCATAAAACTGGTGTAAACTGACGAGCAGATCTTCATAGCAGCTCAGAGGATGATATGATGAGCCTGTTGTCGGGCAGGTGTGATGTTTATTGGGGGAGCTGAATTCTGGGTTGTTTTTTTTTTTATGATAACCTTCAGTTTGACCCGATGAGGCTGTGATGCGTCCTGTAAGGAGGATACTGGATAAGAAGAACCTAAACAAAGCCCTCATCCTCTTCTGCTGTAGAGAAATGAGGAAGCTTTATTTTCCCTCCTTGTGGCTGTGTATCTGAAATATCACTCTGTCGTCCCCTTGGGATGGGAGGATGTAGGATGGGGGGGGGACAAAAGGCTGCAAGCTAATTAGGTTCTTATCTCTCCATGCTCCCCTTCCTGTCCTCCTCCTCTCTAATCCTGGTGGGCAGTGTTGCACCGCTCAACGCCTCAACAGTCAGACACAGTGGGGGGATAATTGGTACAAGCAGCACCTCACCGCCCAAACTTTATCAGTCGCTCCAAATGACATTTTCCTGCTTTTCTTCTGCCGGCTCTGTATTCATTGTTCCGTTTCCTCTTCCATCCCTTCCTTCTATCAGAGCTTCTGATCAAGCCTTACTTTTACTCTGACTGCTTCTTCTTCCTCATCTTCCTCATACCCCTCTTGTCTTTGTTTCTATTTCATGTTCTTTATGCCTCTACATGCTGTCAAAGCTCCCTCTTTTCTCTCAGCAGCTGCACGTGTCAGTCTGGTGGAGGTGATCTTGCCTGGTACACCAGCCTGACTAACACCATGTATGAGATGCACGGCAAGTCAGTCCGGGCTCCCTCCATTGGGAAGTGATTTCCACGCCGGTAAAAAATTGACTGGACCAATCACAGTGCGGGAGGCGAGATTGGCAACTCAGTTCTCTAACCATAAGCAGTCAGAATGGCGACCGCAGACGAACGACGATATAACGATGCCCTTTCTGATGTCTTACTGTAAATGAGCTAGACGTCTTTTTAAAACCGCAACAACTTGCTGCTTTGAGGGCTTTCCTCTTACAAAGACGTTTACATCACTTCCGTGTTTCTCTTCCCTTGTTTAAAGTGTCTTTGAGCCTCTGTAAAAGCGCTCTATAAATTAAATGTATTATTATTATTCTCTGATTGGTTCTCTCCGGTTCAATTTGTTCCTCTTAGTCTTGCCTCTGGTCTCGAGTTGGACATCAGTCTCCAAGGGTTGAAACCCAGACTGACTTGCTGTGCATGGTGTTAGTCAGACTGGTGTGCCAGGCTAGAGGTGATCCCACTGGAAGACTGGCTGGTGGGAAGGAATGTGAAACATGCCTAAATGATTTTGTCTTTCTGTTTAATTTCAAGCTAACAGCCATGTGACATGATGAATCCTGGAAACGGGCTGTGTGTGAATGCACACACTACTCCCTGTATAGTAGTCGCACCATTTTCTAGAGGTCCAGAGAGAACAAAATAATCCACTTGAATAACCTTTTATTACATTTGACTATTTATTGGATTTGATTTGAAATGACATCTTCACATGCATTGTGGTTGCCGCGGTGACACCTGGTTATCACTTGATCTGCGGCGAGGTGAAAATGGGCTGAGTGCACTATATAGTGTGCTATACAGTGCAGTCCTGTTAGGGCTGGACGATTATGGAAAAAATTATAATCCAGATTATTTTGACTGATATTGAAATCACGATTAATATACACGATTATTCATTGATTTTATAGAAAGTGTTTATTGAACCACCAAAACTCAACCTCAATAATAACATTTTTAAAAAACACAACCGCAAATAAACTAGAAACAAGAAAAGGAGTAAAATAAGAATAATATATTCGATTACAGTGTTTTTATGATCGTGAGAAGGAAAAATTGAAATCACGATCAAAGTTCGATTAATTGTCCAGCCCTAAGTCCTGTTGTGAATTTGGGGGGGGGGGTATTGTGGACAGATGGACACAGCCTACATGTTTGATGTCTGTTTCATTGGAGGGACAAAAGCAACAAGACTGAATATTTTCTGTACTATTTAAAGCATAAAGAAGAGCAAATGTCCATGTGATGAACTAAGCTGTGAACTGTCTTAAGTGGATGATGATCTGATTTTAATCTAATGATTAATGAACAGCTGTGACAGTGTTTATGATCTTGGTTGAATAAATGTGACTGCGGCTCCATCTGAACAAAACTTCGGTTCAGTTTTCGGTCACACAGAACTCACTTGCACCCTTACTTCTGAATCTCATCACTCATCAAATTGAAGCTTTTCCTCTGTTTTCTATTCATCTTTTGTTTTTGTTTTAAAAAAGAACTCTATGATTAACCCTTCAGATCTGCACATCTCTGCTGTTTCACTTGGACTGTTGCCTTTTCTAACCTCTTCAGAAGTCTCTTCCTACTGGTTTTTGTGTGTCCTGTCCTCTGGCTCTGTCCCTGCTGTCTAAACGTGCCTGTGGCTGTCCTTCCTTCAGATGGATGTGGTCTATACCTTCCAGACGGGCCAGGCGGCGGTGCCCGGCGCCCTGCGCCGCCAGCCGTCTGTCGTCAGCCAGCACAATGACGCCTCTGCCGCCAAAACTCTCTCTAGCCCCACCCACGTAGGGCTTAGCTCCTCCTCTTCTCTCACCAACTCAGCTGGGGCTCCACCCCCCGCTGCTGCTTCCTCCTCCACTGCAGGCAGTGAGTCTGTGATGGAGGCCAGCTAACAGCACACCTCACCAGGCTGGGCTCTGTTTCTCTTTTTTTTCTCTGTTGCATGAAACACACCTTTCTTCTGTCTTCAGCAGGTGTCTGCATGTCCTGCATGTCCTCACATGAAATGTCCTCATTGTTAAGCCAGTCCTCCTGCAGCTGTTTCCTTTTGGAACAACTTGCTGGAAATGACCCAGCTGACATTACCTCAATTAGAGAACTAAGGATAGACCGATACATTGGCAGGCAGATATTTTAGGCAGCTATTTACATTTTTTGCAGGTATCGGCATCAACCAATATGTCGGGTGTGTTGGCCACCTCGGCAGAATGTTTTTAAATTACAAGTTTAACGTTTCTATTTAATATTTCTTTGAAAGTTCACTGTTATATATATATATATACAGGGGTTAGACAATGAAACTGAAACACTTGGTTTTAGACCACAATAATTTATTAGTATGGGGTGGGGCCTCCTTTTGCGGCCAATACAGCGACAATTCGTCTTGGAAATGACATATACAAGTCCTGAACAGTGGTCAGAGGGATTTTAAGCCATTCTTCTTGCAGGATAGTGGCCAGGTCACTACGTGATGCTGGTGGAGGAAAACGTTTCTTGACTCGCTCCTCCAAAACTCCCCAAAGTGGCTCAATAATATTTGATCTGGTGACTTTGCAGGCCATGGGAGATGTTCAACTTCACTTTCATGTTCATCAAACCAATCTTTCATCAGTCTTGCTGTGTGTATTTGTGCATTGTCATCCTGATACACTGCACCGCCTTCAGGATACAATGTTTGAACCTTTGGATGCACATGGTCCTCCAGAATGGTTCAGTAGTCCTTGGCCCATCTAGCACAAGTCCTGGGCCAAGCGAATGCCGTGATTTGGGCCGCTGTGGTTTTACGTTTTTTGGATACAATCCGGGTTAGCACCCGAACATCCCGTTCAGACAGCTTCCTCTTGTGTCCACAGTTAATCCTGTTGGATGTGGTTCGTCCTTCTTGGTGGTATGCTGACATTACTCTGGATGCTGTGGCTCTTGATACATCACAAAGACTTGTCTTGGTCACAGATGCACCAGCAAGACATGCACCAACAATTTGTCCTTTTTTGAACTCTGATACAATGTTGTATGCATTGCAATGTTTTGAGCAAAACTGTGCTTTTTACCCTGCTAATTGAACCTTCACACTCTGCTCTTACTGGTGCAATGTGCAATTAATGAATATTTGCCACCAGGCTGGTCT
The DNA here is from genome assembly GCA_023101725.1 of Atherinomorus stipes. Taxonomy (NCBI): domain Eukaryota; kingdom Metazoa; phylum Chordata; class Actinopteri; order Atheriniformes; family Atherinidae; genus Atherinomorus; species Atherinomorus stipes. Next base: position 405,851 of record JALJCO010000734.1, on the reverse strand, counting down.
AATTTAGCCATGAAACCTCCCACACTAAAATGACAGGTGTTTCAGTTTCATTGTCTAACCCCTGTATGTATGTATATATATGTATGTATGTATGTGTGTGTGTGTGTGTATATATATATATATATATGTATGTATGTGTGTATGTGTTTATTTGAGGTTCTTTTTTTTTTGTTTTAAAATGGTTATAAAATTACTTTTGATTGTATCAGTCCCAAATGTCGGCAGTTTGTATCAGCTGAGGCTGATGAGAAAATACCATTATTGATATTGGCCCCAAAAATCTGCATTGGTCGATCCCTGCAAAGAAGTAAAATAAGGCACTAGAAGAGGAAGGTGTTGACCAAGAGATTCTAGAGCTTTAACCAGATGATGCAGGTGTACTCGCATCTAAATGTCACAAGATATTCACTTGAATCTTTTAGGGATGCAGGATATGCCGATATTTTAAAAGTCATGTGGCTACTGATATTAAAGCTGAAAAAAATTGCAAATAGCAGTTTTGTTATTTGTTTCCCACGCTTTGAAAAATAGGGCTGGGATAAAAATGTCGATACACCGAAATATCGTGATATCTTCATATGCCGATAATAAATTGATATTTGAAAATGCCGTATCAATCTGTTTTACTTACAAAATCTCACGATATTTCATGAATTCTCGCTAGATTTTATTAGTAAAAAAAATCAGCATTTTTTAAATGTCAATATAATGTCAGCATATGAAGATATCGCAATATTTCAGGGTGTCAGTATTTTTTCCCGCCCTAGTCTAGTCTAGTTTAAAGTCTGTAAAGAGAAGTTTTTGAAGAAGGTTGTTTGTTTGTTTTTTTTTTTACTTTAGAAACAGCGGGCTGATCGGTTAAATATCGGTGGGGTGGCTGATGTCCGATACTCAATTTTATTGCTGATATAGGCCGATACCGATAGGGGGCCAATTATATCTTGCATCCCTAGAGTCTTTGTCCATCTGGGGAAAAACACACTTTTTTTTCCCTGATGGATAGGACTCACCTCCATCTTTCTTTCTATCAGGAGCTGGAGGAACGACCAACTCCTCTGCGTTCGTTTTAGATAATTCAGTTTACATTATTGCTTATTTCCTGTAATTCAAAGGAAAAGTTCCTTTATAATGACAGAAAGTCATAATTGCAGTCAATTAGGTCAAAGAATCTTCCTTGGAAAGCACAAAAGAGATTAAAAGCAGATTAACATTTTTGATCTAAATCTAAGTTTATTATTGTAATTGAGTTGGAGCTGCAGCTCTTGCAGTGTGTTGAGGCAGCATGCAGACATCCTGACCCGTCTCTTCATCCTCTACCTGGCTTCCTCCTGCTGCTGCATCTTCTCCATCTCAATGCGTTTTCTTATTTTGATCCCATCACGTCCCCGTCGGCTTGTTGTCACATCTAAGCGTACATCTGTTAACCCTGATGAGACTCGCTGCCTGAACAGTCAGTTGCAGATTACAGTTGTTTGCTCATGTTTCCAGAAGAGAACAGCTGGGAGTGCCTTTCAGTGAGGAAGGGGGAAAAAATCCAGAAATAGTTTTTTTTGTTGTTGCCTCTCTTTTCCTTGGAGGCAGAAGTCTGGTCACAAAGATAATTTTATGGGTTAATCCTGAGCAGGGTTAAGTCTGTCAGGCTCTGCAAGTCTCTCAAGGTTTAACAGCCCAGAGCTTTTTAACTTGTGTATGGTGTGTGTGTGTGTGTTGGTTGCATGTATGCTCTAAGCTGCAGTGCTCTGCCTTTAGCTCTCCTATGGTTCAGTAATAGAGAGCTTTGAACTGCAGGGTTATTAATTATAATGAAGTGTGTGTACTGGTGTGTATAAATCAGTGTGATCAGCTGCAGCTTCACTGGATTCATCAGAGGAAAGGACTTAAGGCAGAGAGGAGCAGTTAGAGGACAAAATGATTCTGCTCTCAACATGATTATACAGCAAACAGGGTGAATGTGTGTGTGTGTGGTGTTTACTGGTGTCGAGGATCATCTGGAGCATTGTTCTGGTTAAGTTGGTCTGCAGCCCACAATGGCCCACCAGGTCAGGTTTTCCTTTGTTTTGCTTTCTTTTTTCTTTTTTGTTTATTTGCATCAAAGCTTGTTTAACTTGAATCGCAACGATTATTGTCTCTACAATATGTTCTGGTGGCTATCAGCTTCTAGTACCAGGATCTCTGGTTGGAAACTTGGCCTGGAGGCCATCTGTGTGGCTTTCCTCCCACAGCCCAGACAGACTGGTGTGAGTTCCTAGTTGTCTGTCTATGATGGATGGTGACCTCCAGTCTCCAGGATCTACTTTTCGTCCCAGCAGGGACACATGAATAAACTTTACAGCGGGCTGATCCTGAACCCTGAGCACCATTAAAAATGGTTTAAATATGTACAAAAGGATGTTCAGTCCTGCAGACATTTTAAGAACGCGTCTTAAAGTATTTTAAGTTGATAAATGGGTTTGTGGGAAAATCAAGGCCCTTAAAAATTATTTGAAAGTCTGAAGTGTGATTTTATAAAGGATTTTAAATTTTGTTGGTATTTAAGGTCCATTGTTTGACTGCCACAGCTGTATTATCAGCAGTGTTGGGAACATTACTTTAAAAAAGTAATTAATTATAGTTACTAATTACTTCTCAAAAAAAATAATGGCGTTAGTAACTGAGTTACAGCTTTATAGAAATAAATAATTACTTGGAAAAGTAATTTTCCCGTTACTTTTTAATGTTCCTTTCGACGTAATTTTAAATTAATCTCAATTAACCTGTTAAATCAATCTTTATGTTGAATTAATACAAAAGTGAATATCAGATCTGACTAATGCATGAAATCAATGGGAACTATACAGAATAAATTGGTAACAGAAAAATCACGGACACTCAGACTGATGGATGTTGTGGTCCGTCTCCTCCTCAGGAGAAGAGCTTCATGTGATAACGGCCAAACACCATGAAAAAACACGAACTAATCAACGTTTCTCATCATGTTCGTGTCTTTTATTTCTGAAGGAAACTGATGTTTGTGATGAATCCAATTTATAATTCTCCCCTTTATGAGCACGTGTTCGGCTGCACAGTGCGCACATTGACTGGGATTTGCAATGACAGTCCTTCATCATCACTGTTTCTGTACCGCTCCGGTCAGATGAAGACAGATTCAATGTGCAGAACTCGTGTAATATATCTTTAGTATTAACTATGAACTGAATTCGGGCCATGGGTGAAAGAAATAATTCAGGGAAACGTGTTACTCGAACTATGATGCTGTTTTCTTCTTAAACTGGATGTAATCGCGCTGCGTCTGTCAGGTTGGTGACGCCCTACGCCCTGTATACATACAGACTCGGCTGTGAAATCACGTGTTCAAACGTCATCACGGATTCATTTTCTGTAAATGACTGAAACATTGAGACAAACACAGAAAACAGAAAAGTATTAGTATAAGTATTAGTATACAGAAAAGTATTAACCAGAGTGATCGCGTGACATCATTGTTGTGCAACACCTTTTAACCAAACCACCACACCACACGTGACAGAAACAAAAGGAGTCATCCCTGCTTTGTTTTTACGCCGGGTCATGCAGGAAGTGACAGATTTTTCAACGAATCAACGGATTGCTGTGTGTTAGCTCCACCTCTTTGGTCCGGATCAGTTAGATCAGTACCCCTACCGAAGGGTACCAAAAAGTAGGTCGGGTCGGATATAAGGGTACCTGTCCCAGTTTTTAATCTGTGGAGACACAAAAAAACGTGGACCGACCCGACCCAGACCCGCTGGTGGAAACGGGGCTTCAGTGTGGGGTGTTCTCCGTAGTGTACACCCCACCCTATATGATCAGAAGAGGATCTTCTGTAATCATCAAGTGTGTGATCTCTACATCTGTGAAGGTCTCAGGAATCCTGTAGTGTGTACCCAGCTTTAGTTCTCCGCACCTTCTCCTCGCTGTAGAGGAGGTGGAGAACAACCAGGATTTCTGTCCTGGTTGAAGCTGCACGTTGTTCTCTGCTGGCTGGAGTATGTGCACCTGCGTGTGCGCACGTGTCTGCATGTGCAGCATCGGGGTGAAACTTTGCTGCATCCAGGAGAGAAATCATGCAGTCAGTAATGAGGAGCCGTGGCGTAAACTTGATAAATAACTCAGACTGTTTAGTTTCTACGGCAAGGACAGAGAGGAAACCTGCTTTTGAGGAAACTTCAGGGTTCTGGCCTCAGGTTGCATCTTGTCGTTTGTCAGCGAAGCCGTTCATATCTCAGCTTTGCCGTCTTACATTAGATGAAAGATCAGCTCATATTTTACATGTTGTCACCTCATAAGAGGTGCAGACAAACCGAGGCACATACAGTGAATCTTAACTGGTATTCTTGTTTTCACAGAGCGGCTGGCAGGGTAGGAGGGTTACTTGGCATGACCCAAGGTATATTTCAGTAAACCTTGCTTTCGGTTTAAATCATTACTTCAAGCTTTATTCATGCCCAGCTTATTTGAGTTCAGTTAAAGATGTGTTGCTGATTGCAGCTTGAAGTGGCAACAAGGTCTTCAAATATTTTGGAAGGTAATTAAAGTCTTATAAAGGTATTGAAATTGCACCTTACCTTACTTGCACATCAATGAAACATATTTTTCTATTCACTGAAAAATAAACAAAACATATACAACCCACAAAAAGTTAGGGATATTTGGCTCTTTGTATGATGTCAGAATGACCCTAAAATCCACTACAACCTTTCCAGGTGAACTGAATTAGACTTTCTCTAAACTTTCCAATGCACATGTACATTGCTCATTGGTTAAATATTGTTTCTAAATGGTCCTCTTTAGCATCTTGTTCACATTTAGACGCCATCAGACCAAGACGACACCGAACACATAAAGTTATTGAGACTTGTCATTTTAAGGATGTGGGATGCCCCCGATTGGTAGCTTTTCTTTCAATAAATTGTTCACTATGGAGGAAATACCACATCATGATTACAGGTAAATGTCCAACATTTATGATATATCAATAAGGTGTGAACATTTTACATTTTCCTTAAATTATAACCAAAAGTTAAATATCCCTTTTGTGAGTAGTGTGCATTATAATGATCAAGTTTCAGATACATAAGTGAAAAAGATTCCAGCTTTGCTTGTATGATAGATTAAAAAGGGAAAAGATTATTTTAAAAAGATGAAAAGTAAAACAAAGTTAATAACAAAATGAAGGTTTGTTTGTTTGTTTAAAAGCTTTTTACATCAGAAAGTTAAAGAGACAAACAAATAAGATCCAGAACATTCCACAAACTTCAGTGTGGGGGATGTTTTTTCTGGTCTGGACCAGTAAAGAAGGGAAATCTTTATATTTACCAAAGTTTAGTTTAAGTATTTATTTATTTATTTTTACATCTATTTCCTTTATCAGTGTATCTCCACTGCCATGAAAACAACTCTTAAGGAAATTTTATTCCCAGTCCAGTGTAGAAAATCTGGACCGATCTCACATTCAGCACATTTAGGATGAACTCGACCATCACAATGCTGTGTGTGTGTGTGTGTGTGGGCGCGTTTTTGCAACATTGTGGGGACCATGTTCCAGATTTTTACCATCACCATGGGGACGTCTTGCCCTCGTGGAGACATTTTCCCGGTCCCCACAGATACGAACCCTGTTTTGAGGGTCAAGATTAGGTTTTTGAGATTAAGTTACAATTAGGTTTTGGTTAGGATTAGGACAAGGGTTAGGTTTAGGCAATCAGTTATGGGCGTTTGGTTCAGGGTACGGGGCTAGGGAATGCATTACGTCAATGGATGTACCCCACGGGAATATAAAAACAAAATGTGTGTGTGTTCCTGTGAAAACCCTTTTGCGTTTTTAGCCAACAAAGTGAGAACATTTTGGAAAGTGAGGACACTAAAAAAGTCCAAGCAAAACCAATTTTTGAGGGTCAAGATTTGGTTTTAGAGTTTAGGTTACAATGGCTTCTACACACGACTCCACTACTTCCTGAACTTATGCCAGCTCCTTCATTTCCTGTCTTTCATTACTGGAGAAATTGATTAATCCAGGTGTGTCTGGCCATTGTTGTTGTGGTTACTCAGGTCAAGCACACCTGGATTAATCCGTTTGTCCAGTAATGAAAGACTGGAAACAAAGGTGCTGGTTGAAGTTCAGGAAGTAGTGGAGCTGTGCGTAGAGCCCAATAGGCTGTGGTTGGGGTTAGTGTAAGGGGCTTGGGAATGCATTATTTGAATGAATGTCCTCACAAAGATGGACAGAAGATAGCGGTACAAGGAGGTGTGTGTGTGTGTTGCTGCTTCTTCACATTCAGATGTGCTTTTTTTGTTTTGTTGCTCCTCCTGCACTCGTCTGCTCCAGACTCCTGATCAGATTTGCGTTGTTGTTTTTGGTGACGTGTCAGTTTGCTGTCTCTCCTCTCAGCTGTTGATGTTGTGTTTGTGATTTTTCCACCTCCATCCAAGTTAGATGCTTGACCACCATGTTGTCCCATCAGCCCTTGCTGCCTGTTTGATGTCACACCATCATCTTGAAGCTGTACTTTCTGCTCCTCTGACACGTTTTCTTTCTCGGTTCCAGATTAAGGTAGTGAACGCGTTCCGCAGCTCCCTGTTTGAGCTGGAGAGCCCACAGTCCCGTAGCTCCATCCACAACTTCATGGTCCATCCTGAGTTTGTGCCACAGTCCGAGGAGGAGGCTCGCTTCTGCATCGAGGAGGTGGGAGAAGAGATGGATTTCCTCTCCGACTCCTCACCTGGGACCAGCGGGGGAGAGCCTCCCAGTGCCGTCTCCCACAGCCACACGACATCCACCTGAGCTCCTCCTCTTCATCAGCCTCCTCAGTCACCCTCCCACCCGAACTGTCACGCTGAGGAGGGAAGTCATTGCTCTGCCATCCCCTCATCCTGCACACTTCCATCCTAACATTTTCCTCACCTCCCTCCCTCATTTTCACCACGTTGTGTTTTTAATACTGACTGTGGTGTCGTTCTGCCTGTAAGTTGGCCCTCCGCCTCACACACGAGTCCGTGGTGGAGTTTCCACGGTGGAGGCCTGTTCCACTACATGTTTTCTTTCTACTCGATGATCCTTTTGAAAAGCTTTTCAGATGTTTTGGGTTCAGTCTTCGCCAGACTCTCAGCAGCATGTCTCGTTCTGTATTCGCTTCATTCCTTTTGTTCTCAACAACGGCACCGAACTTTTCAGCGTGCAGCGATTCTGATGTACATACGCTTCCGCTCTTCTACATAGCCGTAAGCTGGGTTTGGTGATCCCAACATTTTTAGGCAAATGCAAACCTGTAATCTTTTTCTTTTTCCTGTTGGGTTATTTTTCTGTTTTTCTGTTTATTTTGTTTGTTTTTAAAGCATTTAATGAATGCTCACTGCTGGTTGACTCAAACTTCAGAGAATGTCTTGTGACACTACAGTTGTTCCAGGTTCCCTTTATCGTCTGTTCGTGTTGGTTTTCCTTCAGTTGCTGTGTTGCATGTGGAAGAAAGGAATGTTTACTTCCCAAAATTACCAAACATGGCGGCATCCAGAGAGGGACCGCTTTTTGCTCAGTGGGGGGTGTGATTTCATCCCCTCTCCCCCACTTCTCCAGTATGTGTCCATAGGAAACAGAAGTGTGGTAGATGTGCCCCCTTATGATAGGATGCATGTCTTGTTTCGTTGGTGTTGAGTCGCATGATTCGTTAGGAATGAATCTCCTGTTTGTGTCGGTCTGCAGCAGGTCTGTTCAGAGCTCCACCAGCTTAGTTTCTGCAGAACTGAGCATCCTGCTACCAGAACCCCCCCCCCCCCCCCCCCTGCACTGGGCTCATCCACCCTCCCACCATGTGAAGGAAAGATTCAGGGCTGTAAAATGCCGATTGGCTGGCGTCTGCTCGTCTCTAATACGGCATAAAGGCAGGTACACCTTTATGGACTAACTTTGTCTTTTTTGCTGAGGTCACATCAGGTGGATCTGTTTAAATGAAGGCACTACACACACACCTGTAGACCATCAGCAATAAGACCCCAGGATCTGACCTTTTGCTCGTCTTCCCTCAGTTCGGTTCCAGCAGCTGGGCCGTCTCAACCAAGCCAACGTTAAAAATGAGAATTATCCAGAAAACCTCAAAGATCCCCACCAGACACGAGCCTCCGCGCTCTGGTCTGTTCCTGGTCGGCTTCTGCGCTCCAGCAGCCGCTAATTACTCACAACCTCGCCTTGTTTCCACTTCCTCCCTCACCAGGTGGGATGGATGGCGTTTCAGTTCAGATTAACTTCCTGCACCCCCCTCAGCCTCACTCTGCCCCCCCTCCCGCCCTCACCAAGGGCCTGTTGGCTCACGCACACAAAATATTTCTTACGCAACGTCACAAAGATGAACGGAGTAAAGGAAGCAAGCCCTGACTGATGTGGAGACGGTGAAATCATCCAGATTCTCTGCTGTTGTTTCCTGTCATGCGTCACGTTTCGCCGCAGCAGAGCTTTTAAAAGCCGCTGACTCATCAGTCTGCTCAGTTCCAGCAGGATGAAGCACCCGGAGCTTTGAACAGTCGGGACCGTCTACCTGTGTTAAAGACTAATCTTAGTACCAGTGCTGATGTTGTCGGGTTTGTAAGTGGCAGAGCGAGCAGCGACGAAGGTGTGCAGTCATCTTCAGTCCTGTCCGCTCTGCAGCGTTAGACGCCGGCGTGGCGGCCACGCTGAGGTTGACGGACCCGCCGTGTCAGCGGTTCTTCCTGCTCCGCGCTGTCCGTAGACCCCCGTTGTAAAAGAAGGAATCATCCTGCGGTTAGAGGCAGCGACGCGTCCAGCCCCCTCCAGGCCCGACGAGCAGCCATCAACCTGAACGAAGACACCTTACTGAAGTAATGTGCTACTACTGCCATATTCCCAACTTCTTTCTCATGACTCGGTTAATTCCTCCCCTCTGGTGAGCTTTTTCTATGTACTCAGAGCCATATTTTCTAGGGTGTTGTTTTCTGTCATTGTTATTGAGGTCCCCCCCCCACCCCCCCGTCCCTTTACTCCAAACACGACCAAAAAGCAAGGAGAAAATGTTCAGTTGTCACTGCCGATCCACGTTTAAGGACCTCTACAATGTTTACATGAAAAGTGAGACGCTGGCAGTTTGCCTGCGCTTCTTTCATCCGACCACTTCCCTCCTTCATTCCCTTTCTTTCCTGAATCTTAGAGTTACTATTTAACTAAATGGGAAATCTTTCTTGCATGGTTTTCATATAAAATTCAATGTTTTGCTCATTTTTTACAATTCTTCTGTATTTTTATATTAAGTACTTTTTAATATTTTGGAGATATATGAATATATATGTATAGGCTGAAGAGTTTGGTGACAGTACAGTACATGAATGAGATGAATCTACCGTGGACTCTGTCTTTTTACAGCTCTGAATATTTATGCCACGTGTTGTCTTGGTCACCTGATGTTAGGGCTCAGAAACCTGCAGTGACTTGTTTACTTCCTGTTGGCAAATCTAAATTGGAATCTGAACAATTAAACCTCATCAGCCCCCTTTTAAATAAAAATCTAGTTATGAGATTTTGTGACAAACCGCACACTATGTGATTATTCACCTACGTTAGAGTTCAGCAAATGCAACTTGAATACAGCTAACTGTGTCAAACATTAAATGGGAGTGTACAATTATTTATCCAACACCTGGGTTTGTTTGTTTCTCTGCTTTGAAGCTTCTAAAACAAATGTTCTTGAATGAGTGGGTTAATGCTGTTTTCCAGCTGGCAGGTGTCGGAGCGATGACTTCAGAGCGGATTGGAGCTGCGTCCTGCCTCAGGCCCCGCCTCCTCCCAGACACCTGCCCGTCCTTGACCAAAACACCCCCCCAACCCCGGTCTATAAAACGGAGGAAGTGATGTGTTTACAGTCTGCTGCTGGTTGCAGCACAGAGCAGGACCAAACCAGGAACCGAACTGGACCCGACTTACGTTTTAGGTTTCACGACTTGCTAAGTTGTTATAAATTTAGTCATAAATCCAAGAGAAGCGCCAGGCTGGTTGGATCTGGTCTGGACCAGCTGTGGGGGTTCTTGTACACCAAGCTGATATCTGGAGCATCGGTGAACTAGTAGCTTGTCTCGGTTCGGTTTGACCCATTTCCAGCTGGTTCATTTTCCTGGGTTGGCTTTGGGGTTTTTATCACTGGTTCTTGATGTTGGTTTGGTTTACAAGACCCAGAGTACCCTAAAAGAGCACTTTCCCCCCACATTAGACTGAATGTAATTGGAGCCGGTCTGACTTTGGTCCTGGTCCACACCGGCTCATTTAAAGCTTCTTTTTTCAGGGATTTAAGCAAAAACCTGCAAATTTTTTTATCTAGAAAAGTTCGTGTTTACATACGATGGACGTGGAGTCTCGGCCACGGTTCTGGACTTCGGCTTTGTCCTTTAAATTGAGCCCAGTGAGTAAGAAGTCCACTCCTTGGCTGTGGGGTTCGGACCCGGGGGAGGCGGAGTCTGACAGGACCCAGCTCCAGCTGCAGAAGTCTTCACCGCGAGCCTCAGAAACTGTCAAAGCGCTCGTGACATCACTTCCTCTTCCTGCCACGTGTCCATTGGCTCCAAAAGGGACACGTGGGTTTTTTTTATCCTCCTGCTGAACACCTGCGCTCCCACAGCCGGCAGGGCGGGGGGGGCGGGGGCTGCCAGACGAGCAAATGCAGCATTCCTGCTGGGCCAGGGGGCAATCAGCCAATCATCAGCCAGCGTAGTTTTAAGTAAGCCCCCCTCCACCACCACCACCTCCTCCTCCCGTCACGGCTCCGGAGCTCCGTTGGGCTGATTGGCCTGGTTGCCCTCACGGCCGGCTGTGACCCGTTGGTGTTTCTGGTTTCAGCCGCTTCACAGATCAAACCGCCCGGACGAGACTCAGCAGCAGACTGAAAATTTTCACCTGGATTTTAGTTTTCTGAGAGAGCTTGTTTGAACTTTGAAATGTGAGTTTGCCAGTTTTCCATCAGGACTTCTGTGTGGGAAGAGTTCGCTTCTTATTCAGCCTCCGTGTTGCTTCCTCTTCAGAGCACTGCCTTTCTCACAACAGCTTCCTGTCGGCGTACGTTAAGGAATCCTCCCAGGATCCTTCAAAATTCAGAACAGGTTCAGACTAACTGGAATTTCACGGTTGGAAGTCATAAGCACTTATATATCTATATATTTATATATTCTATCTGTATGTTTATGTCTGACGTGTGTTAGATATAAACTCACAGATATATTTGGTTCTCAGTTGAACTTCATTGCAAAAAAGACTGAAAAGTTTTTGTTTCTGTAATTACTATGATACCAGTACTCGGCGTTGGTGTTATTTTTGTATAAACATGATATCATCTATGTGGCATGCATGACATATATACAGAATTTGGTGGTTTAAAGCAATATGTCCAACCTGGTGCGATTGGTTCCGTCGTGTTCTGTGTAGCCTAAAGCCACTCTGTACGAAAAAGAGGAAAAAAAAAGAAAAAACTACAAAAAGAGAAACTGCATTTGGAGAAAACTAACTGTTCAGTATCCGTGTTCAATGTTCTGTGTTCTGCATGTTTTAGTATGGAATGAAACATCCCAAATGTTGACTTGTTTCCAAATTAATTCCAGACACGTCCCAAACACACTTCATCTCTCTCACACACACACACACACACACCTTTGATTTGCACTGAGGTGAAACACACTGAGGAAATCAAACCTGACTTCTGATGGATGGATTGATGTTTTTTTTTTTCATCATGGTCATGTCCACTCGTCCACCTCCTCTTCCTCCGCCTGTCACGTCACTCAGATCTACAGACTCTCCCTGAACTCATCACCACCCCTCAGCTTCCCACCTTCACATCCATCATCCCTCCTCGCAGAGGCAAACCAAGAAAACCAAATGTTGGATTGATAATCTTTGATCAGCACAATGACTTAAAGACAAACTTCATCCATCTGAACTAAACAGTATTAAATATTCTGCTTTCAGTTTTTTATTTGTTAGAAAATGTTTTTAATTTTTCCAAAAGCCCCGCCCAAAACAATCTGAACTAAAAAAAAAATGCTTCAGTGTTCATACTGAAGCTAACACATGAGTAAAAGCAGGATGTGAAATACTTGATTTTTCACAGCATCCACCTTTATCTCATAAATGTCGACTCTTTTCCTCTCTGCCTCTGAGCGAGGCTAGCAGCGTCCACCTGCTTCCAGTGTTTGTGCTGCAGCTAGCATCAAACCAGGAAAAAAAGGTGAACCGAAGCTTCTGCCAAGTAAGATTCTGCCTCTCAGATTCAGCGGCCAGTTTTTTTTTAATCCAGCATCCATGAATAAATCCTAACTAGCGTTTGCCGGAGACCATCATCTCATCTCATCTCATCAGTACAGTGGAGCTGAGAGCCGGGCCGCTGACGAACCCTGAAAACGAACCCTGAGGTCATGAATGCAGGTCGCTCCTTACAAAAATGTTTTAATGAACTCGTCCTGTTTCCCTCATTAATGAGACGTTCATGTACTGACTGCTGTTATTGTTCAGTGCTGCAGGTTTTAGTAGAACATTATTAAATTCCTCTGAACTCTGGAGCACTGATGTTTTCCAGCATCCATCTCTACCGACACAAACGGCACCGGGCAGCCGGCGTGGAACATCTGCTGTTTTATCCAAATTACAAACGCAAACATGAAGGAAACCCTGAGATTTAAGTCGGTTCAAATATATTGCAAAGTTTAATATTTTAAATTTTCTTGCTAATTAAAAAAAGTCTCATTTTTTAAAGGACAACTTGTGTGATTGAATTTGATATTTTAACACATTTCCCAGAAAAGTTTAATTTAACTTGTTGAGCTGTTTGTTCACTTCTTTATCTGAAACCCTCCAGCATGACTTTCCCGGACTTCCCCGTTTAAACATGGAAGTTTTTCCTTCCTTCAGCGTTCCGTGTAGCGCCACCGTCAGGCCGGACCTGGTCAGCATCGCTGCATCCAGAGTTCGTGACCTCCGTGTCTGTCGGGTCTCCGCTCCTTCTGCCAGACTCTGAGCCTCGGCAGAGATTTGCTTTTGAGCCAAAAATAGAACTTCCTGTGCTTCCCTGAATGTGTGTGTGTGGGTGTTGAATCGGTGGTGGTGTATTTCCTCAGTGTGTGCGTCACCTCCCTCCATCCCTCTCATCCTGTCTGTTTCTGTCAGACGTTCTCCTGTTTGCTTCAATCTATGCAACAGATTCCTCCTGTTCGGCTCCAGCTACAGCTTCTGGTTCTTCACCTCCTCTTCCTCACTCTGTCTGCTCGTCTCAGTCCTCATTCTTCCTTGTGGGTTTCAGTTCTTTGTACAGACAGAACCACGACACCTGTACACTGATGTATGTATGTATGTATGTGTGTGTTTGTATGGCAGCTGCACACACCTCGTTTTCTTTACTCTTTTGTAAGATATGATCATGTGGAATGCCCTGGTCTTAGTGTCATGTCGTTTGAACTTAAGCTGAACAAAAGATGATAATCAAGCAACTGAGTAAAAGTTGTTCCATAAATATATATATAATATATATAAATATATATAAATCTATATACATAAAATAAAGCCATTGGAATTTGAATTAAATTTGTGTTGATGTGTGATTTTTTTTTTTTTTTTCTTAATTTAAAAAAACTATATATTTATGTATTTTTTTAGATAATTTTTGGATCTTTTATCCTGAGTCATGCAAAGAGATGAGAGCTGCAGCTGCTGGACTTTGTAGTTTTTGCGTGCTCTGATGTCTTCTTTTTGCCTATTTTAGGTGTTTACCCTGATTTTAATTGAGAGCTGAGGAGTTTTAACCTTTTAACACTTGACCTTCGAAATAATACACAGAATTTAGATTTCCTGAATCTGAAGTTTATTTAACAAAATGTTAACACAAGAAAAGAGTTGCAATACTTTTATGGTATCTATACCAGGGGGGTCCATCTCCGGTCCTCAAGGGCTACAATCCTGCAGGTTTTCCATGTATCTCTTCTCCAGCACCCCCCTGACTCAGATTCATAGGCTTTTAGATTCATTTAATTTGAGTCAGCTGTGCTGGTGCAAAGAGGCACGGAGGCCCGTCAGGACAGCGGCCCTTGAGGACCGACCTTGGACAAACTGTGTCCACCAGGAGGCAGAAGACATGCATTCAGTGATGGGAATTCAGACTCTTTGGTTCCCAAATGTCTCTATTTAGTTTCACCCAGAGCTTTAATAGTATAATTTAACACTTATGAATGTTTGCGAGTTGCTGAGCAATTTGTTCTCATAAAAGGCTCATGTTTAAAGTTACTAATTAATATTGTCAAAGACCAGTCTGAATATTATGCCACTTAAAATTCACCACTTTTTCCCAACAGACATTTAAACCAGTGTCTGCCGTTCTGTGTACTGGGTCTGAAGCACTATGATCCCAGTCTTGCCTGGCATGTGATTGGCCATTAGTGGTTCATTCTGAACATAATGATATGCAAGTGTTTTGAGGGGTAGTTAACCATAAAGTGATGCAACGTACTGTAATCAACAATGTGTTGAATGATGTGGGAAGCAGCGTTACCATGGAGATGAGTTGTGCTCATTCACACAAACTTGCTGGTTTCTAAATATATTTATAGAATACTAAATGATAGAAACTAGTTTCAGCATTTCTTTAAATGTCAGTGACATTTTCTGAACAATAACTCAATCAAAAAAAAAAAAAAAAGAAATCGGGAAAAAGCCTTGAAGTACTGCAGGGAAATGCTGACCTGGTTTAACGGATGAACTTTGGTTGAACTTTCTTTGATTTTTTTCTTTTTTTCTTTTAAGATAAATCTCAAGTGAGCTGTTCATATTTGCAGTACGGCTGCATCCCCAGTTAAGAGCAAATTTATCCTCTTCTTCATTTAAACAAAACTTCAAGTTAAAACCAGGCTGGTGTTTTCTGTACATCATAAGTACAAGTCAACATTTGTGTTTTTCTATTTACAACAAGTCCGTCAGTAGTTTAATAGTTTTTTAAAAAATACCTGTCAAGTTTTGGATTTGAAAATAAGAGGAAAAAAAACACTAAACCAACTAAAATAACCACTTAAATTTACTAACATTCAGATTCTGATCATTTCTTATTGATGAGCTGCTGTGAATGTTCCTACATTATATTACAGCCTAAATAAAAACAAAAAGGTATATAAAGCACATTAATTTCACATATTTTCAGTTCATTTACAAATTTGCTTATTTTACATTAGGCTACTTGTCTTTAAGTTAAACCATTTCGTTTTCAGAACATTTCTTGTAATTCCTCATTCATCCATTTGGCTCCCTGGCATTCACTCACGACTGATTTCCCTTCACTGTCTCCGTCATGGTGGGCCACCACGGCTATAATACTGTATTACGCCTTCAAAATGCAGAGAAATGGATTGTTTCACATGGATGCAAGAAATTCAGAAGTGCAGCAGTTGGATACTCTGTCAGACATCTGCTCTGAACATGAAAACAGGATGCAGAGAGGCAGAGGCGGGGCCTAATTAAACACCCGAGTGATTTGACGGAAGGCGGTGCACCTGATGTAAATCAGCCGTAGAATTCATATGTGCAAATAAAATAAAATAAAAATTGTAAATACGGGATGACTTTTTTTTTTAGTGGTTTTGTTTCACCGCACCATCAAAGCACCCACATGTCCAAGGCACAAACCAACTTCCACCCAGATTCCTGAGGGCTGCAGTTCTCACAAATATATATATATATATACAGTACACAGACGTTTGTTTTTCTAGCCCCGTGGGGTATATCCGTTGACTTACTGCATTCCCTAGCCCCTTACCCTAAACCTCACGCCCATAACTGATTGCCTAAACCTAACCCTGACCACTCAAGTACACCATACACATCTGTTTGCGAGCTGCAGATAGTTAAACACTGCTAAGAGTAACTAACTTCCGCTTGAGACTTCCTGTATGGATTGGATGTATGGCGGCGCCCTTGGCGGCCATTGTAACTGCAGTTAGGTACTCTTGCCCAGAATAGTCATTAACTCGCAGCAATACCACAGCTGTCTCTGTTAGCATTAGCTAGCGTAATAACGTTATGTGGTGCGTCATATTCAGGAGCATAGATACGTGAAATAAAGTGTCAGATTAATGAGCGTTCACCATAATTTACCATGTTTTTGTTGTTGGGGATTAAATCCAGTGTTTTTTCCCGCTGTGGCAGCAAGTTATTCCTCCTCTGCTCTCTGTGTCCGATATTCCTCCCTGTTATAAAACACACTGACATCAGTGGACGGAGCAGCAGCACTGTCCACTTTTGTCACAGACAGCAGAAATCTTCATGAAATAAATGTCCGTGATCATCTTCACTTAATACCACAATTAAAGTTTTCCACCGCTGTTCCAACAACCAGGAATGTGACAGTCCTTCCAGATTTGCTCCATGTTGTTAAGAAAAAAGTCCAATTCTCATCTGTTCTAATTACATGTACGGAAATGTCCCAGTGGCAATGGCGGATGGTCTAGTTGTGGCATTTGGCCGGATTGGTCTATAGCAGCTTAACTAAGGGATGGCTAACTATAAGACTCATCAAAAATGGTTCGAGCTGATAGAAAGGCAACAGTAATTCAAATAACCACTTGTTACAACCGAAGTATGCAGAAGAGCATGTCTGAATGCACAACACATCCAACCTTGAAACATGGGCTACAGCAGCAGAAGACCGCATGGGTGTGTCACCCCTGTCAGCTGAGAAGAGGAAAATGAGGCTCCAATTCACACAGACTCACCAACATTGGACAATAGAAGATGGAGAAATGTTGCCTTGTCTGAGTCTTGATTTCTGCTACGAAATTCAGATGGTAGGCTCAGAATTTGGCGTCAACAACATGAAAGCATGGATCCATCCTGCCTTGTATCAACGGTTCAGGTTGGTGGTGGTGGTGTAATGGTGTGGGAGAGATTTTCTTGGCACACTTTGGGCCCCTTAGTACCAATGTGGCGGTTTAACCACCACAGCCTACCTGAGTGTTGCTGCTGACCATGTCCATCCCTTTATGACCACAGTGGAGCATCTTCTGATGGCTACTTCCAGCAGGATAACGCGCCATGTCATAAAACGTGAATCATCTCAGACTGGTTTTTTGAACATGACAATGAGTTCATTGTACTCAAATGGCCTCCACAGTCACCAGATCTAAATCCAGTGTAGCATCTTTGGGGTGCGGTGGAACAGGAGGGTTCTCATCATGGATGTGCAGCCGATAAATCTGCAGCAACTGTGTGATGCTGTCATGTCAATATGGAGCAAAATCTCTGAGGAATGTTTCCAGTACCTTGCTGAATCTATGACATGAAGGATTAAGGCAATTCTGAAGGCAAAAGGGGTCCAACCCGGTACTAGCAAGGTGTACTTAATAAAGTGGCCGGTGAGTGTATAAATCCACGCATACACATAGAGGACAGGCCGAAAGTTTAGACACCGATGGAAAAAATATCAGCTGCCAATGAAGTTGAACTTGACAAAAGTAATAAATAAAAAATTTAACAATTATGACATTGATTTTGTATTGTTGTACAACCACAATACAGTCTTTGAGTTTTATTTATTATTACTATGACAGGACAAAGGAGGGCCCGGGCAGGATGCGATCCCCAGACTCCGGGTTGAGAGACATGCGCAATAACCAGTCAGCCATAGGGACATCCCTGTAGCCAAGGCACATGATCGGACTCCCACATCTCTCCCCCTTTTCACAAACACATCCTCATGCGCCACGTAGGCTGCTACCCATCCAGAACATGGATCCCTACTTGCAAGCACCAGATTGTGGCAGGACGAAGGAGGGCCTGGGCGGGATTTGATCCCCAGACTCACAGGTAAGAGTCATGCGTGCTAACCAGTCAGCCAAAGGGATATCCCCTTGGCCAAGTAGCCAGGGTGCATGCTCAACCGGAGGCATAATGACAGGATCATCAACTGGCACATTACTTTTTTCAGTTCTAGTTGAATTACTAGTGTTTATCTACGGTATCTAATCTGAGAAATTGACGGTAAAATAATATGGCAGATTGGCACAAAAATGGGTTTAACTACGGTAGTTTCAGGCCAAAACTGGACACTTGACAGCTGCATCCCGTGTCTCCACTGCTTCATAACTGCTCTCCACAGAGACGTGATGTTGGTCATAAATGGACCAATGAGCAAACACTGCGCAGGCAGTGTTCATGGGAGTTGTAGTGTTTGTCTCACATTTAAATTTCTTTCTTATTTCAGAAGCCCTTTGACAAGACTAACCCGCCAAAGTGGCTAGTGGGAGTGGCTGTTACCCCTGTCAATGTCAAGCCCTGTGTGTGTGTGTATTTTTTAAAAGTTTTTGGTTTGTGTACTGTACATTTTTGTTGCCTGACAACAGCTTCTTATATGAAATACTGAACTGCATGTAGACACTTTCAGAGAGAAACAAGAAATGTTTTCAGCTGATTCACTAATTTAATTTTAAAGGAGTCACTGTGGGCCTGAAAACTGTCTAACGAGGATGAGGTGTGTTTTGGTGGATTATGACAGCAGCTGTGACAAAGTACCCATATACCGAAAACCAGCATCTCTCGCCAAGATGGGAACAAATTCAGAACAATTAGTGATGCTAAAATAGCGACACTAAGAAATTTTTTTCTGGACACCCGGTGATAAAAAATACTAATGTAATGCTTGAAAAATATCAGAAGGATAGTGTTTTTTGGCGGGTTCGATTCACTGCTGAAGCAAAACAATTACGTACATGCGCGGAGTCAGCTTCTCACAAAAAAAGTTAATGCCAAGTTCAGATCTTTAACATGACAGGAGGTATAATCCCTGTAAAAATTCAAAATTGCTTAATATGGGCTTTTTTGTTTTTTAAACAATGATCTGGCAACCCCCTTGAAGTATTGAAGTAGAGGCAATTTTTTGAACGATTGTTAATTTTGTCTTTGATTTAAGCTTTATTAACAATATTAAAATTTGGCTATTTTAGATCAAATTTAATTATCTTGGAAAACTAAGATGTTTTAGTGCCTGAAGATGATGTGAGTTGTGAACTGGTGCTCTTTAAACCTAAGAAATATCTTTTCATATATATATATATATATATATATATATATATATATATATATATATATATATATATCATATTATTCATTTTGATTATAATTAATATGCAGCATCCCTGAGACAAAATCTGCCCATTCACCTTTCAAAGCTTCAACTTCAAACTTCCTCTGAGCTGATCTCCAGAGCACCACTGCCACCTTGTGGACAAGGAAATTAATTTACAACATTGAAAGTCATTTCCAGAACAAACTCGCATTTACTCAAAAGTACCAAACTTAAAGGGTTAAAACAAAGTGGTTTTAGAACTTGTGTGGAAATCTGAGCAGTGCAAACATACTTAGAAGTGGAATTAACTACTGCTGTGGTTTTGCAGCAACTTGATGCAGAGCACGCACAAACTGAAATTTAAAATACTGGAGCATCTAATACTGGACTTAACTGAGGGGCTGTTCACACAAGGACGACAGGGTAAAAATGGCAAAGTATTTCATCGGAAGTGCCTTTCGTTCACACGGCAACGGCGTTATTCTGGGTTGAAGATGCAAAAATCTAAAGACTCACTCCAAAGTTGAACGCTGTTCTCGTCTGCACAGTCCAAATGATAGTTGACCTGCTCACGCCATGCTCATGTTGCATGCATGTTGACGTCACACCCAAACAGGAAAAACAAATGTACGTAAGCCCAGCGGATCTAAGGTAGATTTTACTTATGTGTGCGGACATGGAGTTCTATCACAGCACCACCTAACGGCCTGGTGTGCATATCCAATCAAATTCCACACACGCTTGAGTCCTCGTATGGATGCAGATTTCTTCATGACGCTCGTGTAAAGGCGGATAAAAAGATGAAGACGAGACGCCACTGTTGCATCTTCTCTTCTGATCGTCGCCATGTGAACATAGTCTGAGATTAGAGACGAGCGTCTCTCCACAAAGACCATGAGAGACATGACCATTAAAATGACAAACATCTCGAGTCAGACGGATGCAGCTCCAGCAGACTCAGTCATCTACGATGAGTTGGATGATCAGGATATTGAGCAGACCCTCCTTACAACCCCCCCCCCAAAAAAAAACATCAGATTTCCATCTTCACTGAGAAAATACTTTATTCCGTCAGTGCACTTCACTGTTTTGGCCTGCACCATTTCCAGATGCTCGTTGGAGGGAAAAAACAAAACAGTAATTATTTACAGGACTAAACAAAGCACATTCACACCAGCTTCAGTCATATCAAAAGCAACAGAAAAGCTGCCATGTTCGCTGCAAACACACACACACACACACACACACACACGGATCACCTGATCCTGGGTTTTTCCTGAAATCTGCTGACAAACAAAACAGCTCAAACTTTTTCTTGTTTGAGCTGCATTTCTTTACTTGACTGAAAATGTTTTGTTTTATTTCATAAATAAAAACAATTCCAACAGCTGGATAACAAAAGGGAAACTTGTAAACTGGTTTCTGGTGTTAAACTGGTCAGTGATGGTATAAACTGGATGAATGTGTTGGTCCAGCTGGAACCACCAGGCTTGTTGGCTTCATGTTTCTCCAGCTTCAGAAGTGGAGTATTTCAGGTCTTGGTCTCAGTGCGTCTTCAGTTTGTCTCCGAACAGCGTCATGAGGACGCCGTACAGGAGTCCGCCCAGGAGGAGCAGCGCGGTGCTGGAGAGCGGGCCGAAGGACAGCAGCGCCCCCATCATGTAGAAGCCGAGCAGCAGCAGCAGCGTCCTGTAGCTGGCCAGCGAGCGCAGGCTCAGCCTCGGCTGCCGGCTCCGCTCCAGGACCCGCCGGGACAACGGGCTCTGCCTCAGTCTGCCCGTGGACTCGGGATCTGTGAAGTAGTGGCGACTGAGGCGGCCCAGGAAGTCCGTCCGGGAGCACAGCGTGTTCATGTGGCCCCCGAGCTGATGGACGACAGCAAAGTTAGTCACCGAGCGCGCTCAGAAGCTCCAAGCAGAAAGGTGTGGAGGCGCCACTCACCCTGATGTTGACCAGAGACGAGAGCTGGTACAGAAGCCTGACCAGCAGGGCGTTCTCGTAGCTCCTGATCGGCTGCAGCTCCGGGTCTCCCTGGTACTGGATGTCAAACCTGCGGAGTCCGTTTATGATCTACACACACAAACACACACAGAGTGTGAGGGAGGAGCTGCTGCCTGTCGTCATGGTGCAGAGGGAACACCGACCTGCCTCCGGCCCAGCTCCGTCAGGATCAGCCCCGTCTCCCCATGGATGCAGTCCGGAAGCTGCTTGCTGTGCACGTCGTCCTGGGAGGAGCTCAGGTTGGAAATGAGCTGAGTCAGCTGACCCTGGTTCAGCTGAACAACACAAACACAAACATGTCAACACGGCGCGTGAACGGTCCACAGCAACCATTCTGAAAACTCTTTTACGTTCCCCCAACTCTTCCCCTGGTTTATTATTACAAACACTGAAATCTCCCACGAGCCTGAATGCAACGACAGCCTCAAACGTCAACAATCAGTAAGTGACCCTGAATCAGTCATAACAGGAGTTCCTCGTCTTCATGACTGAAATGTTGATTCGATTGACAAGGACCCCCCAGGATCAGAAAAATGCGACTGAACTAGAGCTGCAACAATTAACCCAATCATTTGATTTGATCAATTAGAAAAATGTTTGATTAAAATGATCGATGCTTCGTTTAATGATTAAAAACCTGTCCCTTTAATGCATCACTTCTGGTCTGTATGATCTACTTCTGGTATCACCTGCCGATAAACACGAGGTGCGCTTGTTTGTTTAACGGCTACAGCAGGAGTAGCAGACGGGAGGAAAGCTACGTACGTGGTCTGCAGCTGAAACCGAGATAAAAACAGAACAGGCAGCCATGTTCAACGTGTCCGTTTGGCTGAAGATCATACAGCCGCTACCAGTAATAGCAAACCAGTTTTCGGAATCGTTAGAAAAAAGTCAACAGCGAAACGTTAGAAGAGTTACAGTATTTCAAAAGTGCGTATGTCACTGGCTTCACAGCCTCTGGTTTTATTAAGGCTGACGCTAATTCTACGGAGTCGAGTAACATTTGAAAGCTTTTATCATTTTCCATGTACAACAGAATTTAAAGTGCAGTTTTTCTGTATCTTACAAAGTTAAAAGAAAAACCGTGCAGGAGAGCAGCATAACATGTATTAAACTGATGAGTTGTGTTCATAAAGTACAGCAGAATCCCGCTGATGAACACAATTCAATTTAAGAATGATTTGACTTTATTTTCCACTTACCTTCATGGTGAGCAAGACTCTGAACCGCTTGTTTAATATGTCAAATGCAGCCGGCGTTTAGGACGACTTCTCGTTTCCCCCAATAGAGTTCACCAGGGTCCGAGCCAAAAAGGTCCATAAAAGTCCACAAAAACTTGTCAATATTCCTCCATACTGCTCGTCCCATGTAATCCAAGTGTCCTGAGTGGGTAGCATCCAGAATTTACTTGAAACGACGTCATTTACTATATTTTTAGAGCCTATAAAGGAGTTTTGTTCACTTCCGTGAAGCACGCATATGCGCGGTCACGAAACTACGGAAGGCTCGGCGTTCAGAGCCTACTCTGCCGATAATGCAAGCGTAGAAGAAGAAATTCACTGTTTACATTGTGTTAAGAGCCCGAGAGCTCTAAACAAACCGGGACAAACACAGGAGGGGTTGGATATTGATCTAAAAGAAAGAAAGAAAAAGAGAACGCGCGATCTCGTCTGCCGTGGCTTCCGTAGTTTCGTGAACGTGCATCGGCGTGCTTGCTAGGCATGCGATGTGGTATTGTTTAGACTCTAAAAATATACTAAATGACATAGTTTCATGTAAATTCTGGACGCTACCCACTCAGGGCACTTGGACTGCATGGGGCGAGCAGTATGGAGGAATATTGACAATTTTTTGTGGACTTCTAAGGACCTTTTTGGCTCGGACCCTGGCGAACTCTATTGGGGGGGGGGGGACGAGAAGTCGTCCTAAACGCCGGCTACATTTGACATATTAAAAAAGTGTTCCAGAGTCTTGCTCACCATGAAGGTAAGTGGAAAATAAAGTTAAATCATTCTGAGGGTGAACTATTCCTTTAAGGAACATGGCTTAAAGTTACATAAAGGAGGTGGAGACTTCCATAAAATAGAATTAAAACGTACAAATATTTTTTAGTCAACTTATTTAAATGCCCCAGCATGTTCTAAATTGTCAAGAGTATTTGTTTATTTGGCACATTATAGTTTTATCTATTAAAAGACAAGACTTTTTTTTTTATATATATATACTTGTTAAATTTATTAATACACAACTGTGGTTTTATGAAATGGAGTTTATTTCTCTGACAATAATCTTGCCCAGAAACTTGTTAACTGCGACGTCTGTGCTCCTGGTTCTACATTATCCCAGGCCTTCGTACATCATTTCTGTCTCCGGCTCTCAGAGGAGCTCATCCAGGAGTCATTTACGTTCCTAAGGCTCCATAAAAACAGCCGACACACCTGAGTGTTTGTCACTGCTTCATCGCACAGATGGTGTCTGACATTGACCGCTTTCCTCTCTTCCTCTTCTGAACTGAGATCGTGTGAAAACCGAGCCGGGTCGTTGTGAAGTTCTGTGAGGGAATAAAACTACAGCCTTGTACACACGTAGCCGGATTTTTGTAAAACGTATATCCTTCCTCCTCTGACGAGAAAAAAAAAATTGAGTCCACACCACCTCGTTTTCAGAAGAAAAATCCTCCCACACCGAACTGCAAAGGTGTGTCGTTAAGCACATTCACAGGTTATGGGCTTTGTGCCTTCACCATCAGCCGGGCGAGGACCGGGGAGTAGTCCATGTTGTTAGGCTTAATTTGATGCAAGACTTCAAAGTTTGTGTATGGCGAAATATTAACGTGGATAAATAAAAAACGCAGAAAAAGAAGTGTTGGTGGGCGAGTAGGAGGAGTTTGCTGTGTAAATAGAGAGGAAAGCATTTGTAGGTGTAAAGAGGCTTTAATAAAACACATGAAGCATGGATCTGTGGGAGCAGAGTCATTTAAATAACAATAATTTGGCCGAACAGGCCCCGGATTTGAGCGGGTCCTCTGGCTGTTTTAAGCCAAGTGAAAACTGCACCGACCCAACTCGCATCTTGTTGGCTTGGGCAGTAAATATTTTGTCGCAGACGGTGATGTTTCAGATATTAAAACCCCGGTTATTGATGTCCACATGCAGTTGCATAAATGGAGGTAAACGTAAATCTTCACTTTGGCAGGAGTTTCTAAAAGAATCGTTTTTGATGCCAAAAATCTGCGTTTATGTGGATGACAAGCGGAATCGTAGGAAAATATCTTTGTTTTATGAGATACTCTACGTGTGGAGTGGACAAGGCCTAAAACGATCTTCTCTGACCTTAAAGATCTGGCACAGGTTCTCCAGAGCTCGGTCCAGGAACTCGTGGGTCTTCTTCAGGAACTCTCCGCTGTCCTCCGACTCGGTTCCGGTGAAGGTGTTGTTGGAGTCCGATGAGCCGAAGCCAAACCAGGACAGGAAGGAGTTGTTGGTGGCCACCTCGTTGGTGTGATCCGATATCCTTTTGGCTGTCTGTTGGGCTTGTGCGATGACCTGGATGAACTTCATGACCTGCACACGGGACATTTTCAGACCAGTTAGGAAGAACCGGGCTGGGACCACACCAGAACCCTCTGAGTGACGAGCTACAGACTCACGGCTCCTCTGAGCTCGGTGCCGAACATCTGCTTGTACTGACAGTCCTGCCCTTCCAGGGAATACACGTGGCTCTTCACTTTGAACACCATGTCCGTCACCACCCGTTGCCGTGACGACAGGTAGCTGCCTCCTTGGCTCGGCGTCAGGTAGCCGCGGGGCTGCCGGTGG
Organism: Atherinomorus stipes; assembly: GCA_023101725.1. Lineage (NCBI taxonomy): Eukaryota > Metazoa > Chordata > Actinopteri > Atheriniformes > Atherinidae > Atherinomorus > Atherinomorus stipes. The sequence continues at coordinate 380,938 of JALJCO010000734.1, read as the reverse complement.
TGGAGGACGTGCTCCGGCTCCAGAAACAGCTGCTCTCCTGCAGAACCAGAACCCGTCCGTTACTCAGACAGACGACGGACTCCTGCAGCCGGAAAATCCTCAAACCGTTCCCACCTTTCTGGATCATTTCTGCCAGGCTCGGCTGAGAGAAAACTTTGGCCACCCTGAACACCATCAGCGCGTTTTTGGCGTTAACCAGATCCGTCCTCACCGCTCTGTTCAGGAAACCCTGGAAGAGCTTCGTGTACATGAGCAGGTTCTCCTGCACGAATGCCTCCCTGCAGGACGGGAATTCAGGATCTGTTTGGTGCTGCTATTCGAAGGGAACCGTGAAGCTGAGGGGACTCACCATTTATCAGGAACGGTTCGGTTTTGGTCGGGCTGAGGGTTGCTCTTCTCCCCCGTGTATCTCCACGGCTGGACGTAACTCAACCACGTCTCCAACACCTGAACGCAGAGAGGATGCAGCTGAGGAGGAGCCATGTGGAAACGAAGCGGATCAGCTGGTGAAACTTACGGCTCTGAAGGAGGCGTCCAGAGGCCAGTGACCGAAGCAGTGCTGCAGGAACAAGTAGAGCTTCTGCTGCACGAAGCGCTGCACCACCACCCTGCAGGACGGACCGACACGCCTCAGGTCACAAACACAGACTTGCCAAGATGTCAAGCACATCTCATGTCAAGAGCTTCACATTAGACATTACTTAAAACTTGAAGATTAAATGAAATCATGACAAACAGAAAGCCAACACAGAGCAAGGTAGATAAATGTTTTTTTTAAATAAAAACTCAAGACAACAGGAGCAGCGTTCAAGACCAGCTGCAGTTGTCTGACGGACTTTTTAAGGGGCACCTGCAAGAGCAGCGTTACAGTTGTCTAGTCTACTAAATCCTGCAGAGACATCAGTCCTTTAATCCTCCAGCTCTTATAGTGAGAACAGGGTGACTTAACTGTCTTCATATGATGCTGAAATTCAGGTTCGAGCCATGACTACACCCAGATTTCTGGCTCAGTTGTCGGTTTTTATTTAACATCGTTTGAAGCTGAGCTGAAATCTTTCTTGCTGGGCTCCAAGAAATATTATTTCAGTTTTGCCTTAATCTAACTGAAGAAAGCTCTGGCACATTCAATCTTTATTTTGATCAATGCATTTGATTATTATTTGGATCAGACTACACTCTCCTAGTGAAAATGGTTATGTTAACTTGTGTGTCATCAGCATAGTAATGGTAACATATTTACAGCATGTAGATGCTGAACAGCGGGGGCCCCACGATAGAGCCTTGGGGAACTCCACAGCCTATTTTAGTTCACTATGATTTATAATCTCCTACAAAATATACCCTGTCCTCTAGATGGGACCTAACCAGTCTACGCTCTGTGTAAGAAAGTCCTAACTCCCTCCTTGAGGTGTAAATGAAAGCAGCAGACCTTTTGAACTCCTCCAGCGGGCTGGTGTGTGTGTGTGAATGGGCGGAAGGCGATGAAGTCAGCTGTTCAGGCTTCAGGCTGTTGGAGAAGGCGTGCAGATGTTTGACCAGGAGACGCACCACCAACACGTGCTCCTCAGACGGACTGAAGGGCTCCTGAAAAAGCAACCAGTCACACGCTGTTCCACGAAGCATTCAACCCGCCCACCTTTTCAGAAAGCAGCCAATCACAATGCAAACCCAGTCCAAAAGCAGCCAATAAGCAGTATGAACACAGAGGTCCTCAGGAGTTTCTTTGCTCTCTAAATTAACGTTTTGCTTATTTTCTTTTTTCCGGTTTTCTGTCAGGAACTCAGAATGATGCAAAGAAAACTCAGAACAGCAGCTGGGACCTCTGTGCTCATCAACTATCACCAAAATAATGCAACTCTTCTGCAGGACGGCCAAGAACACAATCATCAGCCCTGCAGCCAGTTTCTAAACGAAAATCGGGATTACATTTTTCATTTTCTTTTCATTTCAATTTTATTAAAACAATTTTTGGAATAGTTAACTTTGACAGTAGTAATTGTTTCTGCTTTTCAAAAAGTAGCAGTGTTCATACAAAGAGACGCCATTACCAACACAACAGTGCAAAAAGCATGCTTTAAAACACAGCAGAGAACCACACCCAAACAAGAACAGGTCTGCTCAGATTCATTTCCAAAGCTTCATTCCAGGATTACGTTTCCTGTCAGGGATACTTCTCTCATTTCCAGTCAGACAGGAGGGAGATGTTGGGACCTTACAGGTACAAAAATAAAGGGGCCTTGATCCAGGATCAAGATAAAAAAAAAACGAACCTGCTTCCTGTTTACAGGCCGTTTTCTTTGATGACTGAGGTCATTCTGAGTTCACCAACCAAATGTTTTGGTTTGCAGAGACGTTGATGCCCTTTTGGACCAAAAAAGCTCCTGTTCTGGTTCAGATTAAGTTTTATTCTCAAACCAGTTCTTTGTAGCACCAACTTTCATTTACTGGAACCGATGGCATCAATTTTTGGGGGGACGAGACACTGAAACACTCAGTGATGGAAGAACCGCAGCCAAACTCTGCTGATGTGTGCTATGACTCTGCCTTTATTTTAAATGCATCACAAAGGTCCCGTTAAGTTTCCACAAAGATGAAAGTGATTTAGAATGAAGTATTTACTCTTCCTATCGTATACCATCTTTGGCTTCACTTCTTTCTTGATCCTCATGGTAATGTGGGAGCTGTCCTTTGATTCCCCTGACAGACCATTGATAGAGATGTCCATCATCAACATCGGCCAATGGCTTCCTGAGATATTAACCAGCATCACACCTGTAAACACCTGGAAAACTGCTCAGCTTCACTTTTTTAGCTTCTAAGTTTGCCAGCTCATCAGTTACTCATTACTTGACTGATTCCTCGATGAACTGGGCTGCTATCCTCTGGTATACACTGGAAGTAATGGGGTTTTCCTTTAAGAGGATATAACATTTACATTTCCTACCGTGATCCAGGTGAATTTACTCTGACAGACTCTTCTGTAGGTATCTCTCTCATTTCAGCTTTATTTTGAGACCAAGATTATGCACACAGCTTTTGTAGTTGTGAAGATTTACTCGATTTGTTTTGGGTTCATGCTTATGGACAGAAAGCAGAAATAATCGGCCTTATCATTAAAGTGCCAGTGGCATGAAATTCCCAGCAACTTTTGGTTCCTTTTTAGTCAGACTAAGTACCTCAAGACTGTATGAAAGGATCGTTCGCCGTAACTCAGCCTTGTCATAGAATAGCAGGCGCTACTAGTTAGCACTACTGTTAGCACCAGCGTACAATGACCGAGGTTCGGTGGGCGGGACCAGGAGGGACGCTTGTTACCATGTGCTTCTGTTGTCAATGAGTCTCTATGGTCCTCATCTGCTGAAACATGTGCTCTCGTGGAGAGGAGGCGGAGTGATAATGGAGATACCCGAAGACAGACGCGCCTCTCCACACACTCATGTTTGAGTAAAAAAAAAAAAAAAAAGAAAAAAAAAAAGAGTTGCCATGTCCTTTTGAACGCGGCTGCACGTCAGGCTGGAAGAAGTTTTTATTGAGTCTCTGTGGATCCATACAGGATGTACGGCGGTGAAGGATTCACCAACCTGACACAGACGCAGATGCATGAGTATGGATAGAGTTTAAGCAGAAAACAGCATCATTTTCCAGCAACAAGTTTCCCTGAATTATTTACTTCACCCATGACCCGAAATCAGTTAATAGTTAATACTAAAGATATATTACACTAGTTCTGCTCGTTAGATCTGTCTTAGTCTGACCAGAGCGATATAGAAACAGTGATGATGAAGGCCTGATTGCAAACACGAGTCTGCAGCCGAACACGCGCGCAGAATGGGAAGAAGAATTATAAACTCATCACAAACATCAGTTTCCCTCAGAGATAAAAGACACGAACATGATGAGAAACATTTATTAGAAACTTTGTGTTTCTTCGTGGTGGCTGGAAGCTGTTATAACCTCCTGAGGAGGAGACGGAGCTGCAGGGAGATTTTCTGTTAGTTCGGTCGGCACATTCCTGCAGAAATTAAATCATCCACAAGCTTTTCAGTGGGGAGGACAAAAAGATTGCTGTTGTCCTTCGTACGCCAGGTTACAGAGCAGTTCTGATGCGAACAGGATGCCATGATGTTGGTTTGTTGTCGTAGGTCTCAGAGGGAGGGACTTAGTGTAGTTCGGGGGAGGGGGGTAATTGGCTGGAAGTCATGGCGTCACAAGCTGCACGAGGAGTAAAATACACCGAACTGCCAATCGGCCCATTTGTGAATGCTAACTTTGCCATTTTGGCAGACACAGCCAGGGAAAAAGGAAACGCGAATCTATAATTTAACCCCTTAGGGGACACAGGCAGACTGGGAAAACTAAAATATATGATCAAAAACCTCAAAAAACGCAAATTTCATGCCAGAGGCACTTTGAGACGTTGAAGACCCAGAACCAGGGCAGAATCCGGCCTAGTTAATTCAACAGAGAATAGTTTACAACGAAGCGCTGACATAAACGTGAGATCAGAGAAGACCAGAATAATTATAATGTAACAACTGCTGTGGAAACGTTTATTCACAGATCAACGAGACGGAGTGAAATACAGAAACCATGACACTGCTGGTTCTGCAAGAGTGACCCGATGTTGTAGCTCAGTGGAAAACTAAACTGGTCCCAGGGCCCAGTTCTGACCCAGAGCTAACATTCAGTCGGTCTGGGTCCCAGGCCGAACCCCTGGACCACCTCCTGACCCGATGGAGGATGTTTTCTTCGTTTCAGACTTTCCAGAAACATTACACTCTGGAAAAAGTTGCATGAACCTTCAACCTGTCCTGTCAGAACCATAAACAGTTTTTTTTCTTTTTTTTCTTTTTACTTGGGAGCGTTGTGGTGACGGGATGTGTTGGTGTACATGTGGCGTGCACCATGTACACCGTGCACTGGTTCTGGTGCACTGGCCAAAAAGGAGGGTTACAGTTTCTGCACAGCAGCTTCTACTGTGCAGAAACAGGAACATACATGCAGAGTCTAAGCTGCCACATCGGGCTGGCGAACACAGCTGAACATGGCCGTCTGTCTGAGAGAAGGACCCCTGACTGGGAACTCGGCTGACTTAAGGTTTACCTCCAGGAGGCCCCAGAGGGGCGGGGGTGAATGAAAAGGTAAAAGTACTTGGTAGGTGTGGAGGGTCCCAGAGCCTGGTGGGGCGTGGGGTTGGCACGGCATGCTGGACATACTGAGGCGGTACTGCAGCAGCGCCAGCTGTTCACCCGTGACCACCAGGGGTGGGGAGGAAGATGAGGAAGAGGAAGGACAACCACAAAAGGAGGAGTAACAGTGAGAAGAAAGGAGGGGGAGAAAAGTGACAATAAGGGAGGGTGAGGAAGACAAAGGTGGCGGGAGGAAGGAACACATGAGAACAGGAGAAAAGGAAGCAGAAGAAAAAGGAAAAAGCAACCAGAAAGAAACATTTGGCCAAAAACATTCAGGAGGAAAGAAAAACAGGAGAGGAGACAAACAGAACAACATGTTGACTGTGGGAACACAATGCTTCAACGGACGATGAAGAGGAGTTACCTGCACTGAGACTGAGGAGAAGACACCACCGCAGGGACAGGAATTATTCCCAACAACTTCAAACCGGATTTCTTTTGACTTTTCTAATGTTTGGAGATGAACCTCCGTCAGAGTGAAACTACAAACACGCTGATCCATGAGGGAAACCAGGATCCAGCTTCCAGTTTTAACTTAAAAATGAGATTTCATCCTGAGAGCTGGGATGATTCCCGTCCCCGCTGCCCAACAACATTAACAGGAGCAACTTAGACCGGAAGATTTTAGTTTCTGATCAAGCAAACCTGTGAAGATGAAGATGAACTTCCAGAAAAGTTTGATTTTTTTTTTTTGGTAACTTAAGTCTGACACAATTAGTCTGTTTACCCAAAATCTTCCGGTTCAAGTTCTTCCGTGACAGAATGGACACACGGCGCCTCCACACGCCGTCACCATGTTTTCAGTGTTTCTTGCAGGGAAACACTGCAGCATGTTTGAGATGGAGGAGAACCGTTTCCTGTGCAGCTTCGTGCAGCAGACTTTCAAACATTTACTACAAACTAGAAATGCACAATCCAGTTTTTTCCAATCCGATATGATACCTGGGCTGAGTGTATCGGCCGATAGCAGATACCGTTACTACTTGTTGAAAGAATGAACCATATACCTTGCCATGCAAGTGGATCAACATAAAACATTGAGCCTCATTAAAAAAAGGTAACAAATGAACAGATATAAATGTACTTTACATTATTTATTAACAAATAAAGTACATTTGCAGCAAAAAGAGATAAATAGCATTTCTCTGCTCTGCATGATGACGTAACCGATGTTGCAAATATAGAACTGAAGTGACTAGATGGCTGTAACTGTATTGCTGTGTATGATACTAAAAAAGAAATGACTGGATCGGCCTCATTCACCCGATATCCGACCCAGCTAATTAGTCAGTATTGGAGCCGATATCTGATCCGGGTATGGGATCGGTGCATCTCTACTACAAACATCGGAATAACTTTTCAGTTGTTTCAAATTAATTATGATACCATGCGTGCACCAGAGCTGCAGAGGAAACAGTGGTGATGAGTGTAAAAGCATCTGATCACATTATTAATAAAGTTACATGATACATGTTATACAGATGTTGCAGGAAAAAGAACACCAGCATTAAGTCTGACTGGTTTCACCGGACAAACAGCATTATTTAACCCTTACAACAACACTTATATTGTCAACATTTCTCAGGAACAGTAGTGTGTTAGTGGAGGAAGGAGGGGATTCAGTAAAACAAATAAAAAAAGAAGCTTGGAGTTGTAAGGGTTAAATGAAATATGTGATGGCTTAGTTTCGGCAGAAGTGAAAAGCTTAAAATTGCCTCCCGTAGCCGACTTAATGTTGGTGTTCAAAAAACAACTACAGCAACAAAACAAAGATGGTGAAGTGGACATGCAGCGTGCAAAGGAGGTGGAACGGAGCAAAAGCACTTCTACCAGGATCATGCCAAATCCCTGAACGCAGCAGCAGCAAACTCCACAGATTTGATATCTGATGCTTTCAAAGTTTGGACCAGGAAGTCCTGCTGAGCACTCACACGACGAGCAGCTCAACGCTTTATCGTTATTCAGATGTTTGGTCCAGGCTGCTGGAGCCAGACGTCACTGGGATGTTTGGTTCTAGCTGCCTGGACCACCAGTACGCAACTCATCTCTAACCGCCTGCAGCGTGAGCTCACAGCTGAGGATGAAGCTGTCCCTCGGTGATGACACTAGTCGAGTCCGAGGACGTCTTCACCCTCAAAGTAACTTTGTTTTGGCTTCAAGCAGCTAACAAATCTAAAACCCCACATAAACCAGCCTGAACAGTTAACCAAAACAAAGGGGAGGAGTAGGAACGGTAGCTGGTGTCGCCGTTTCCCCCCACGGCTTGCCGAGATGGAGCAGATGAAGAGGTGAGGGAAGGGACGTGGTCAGCCAATCAGCAGCCAGCCGTGCGACGCTGCAGGAGACAGGGAGGGAGGGGGAGGTTAACGGTCTTACCTTTACCTGAGGGGACTGCAGCTTCTGGTACATCTCCAGAGAGTAGTGATGGAGCCAGATCTCCACAAACATCTGGAGAAATGAAGAAACGTTTTTAGCTTTTCAAACTTCTTCCAACAGGCGAGCATCAACCTCTGATTATGTTTCATTATGACGTCAGCCTCCAACTTCCAACGCTCATTCTGCTGTGTGGGACTGGATTAGTAAACAGAAAGCATGCTTCATTCTGAAACAACAGGATTAAAACCCCAGACCTCTGCTCCAGGTAAATAATCAAAATTGTTAATCATGACTCATCACATTGTTAGAAGTTTAATTCAATGGTTCAGAACTGGTGTGTAAACTTTTATATTAAAATTGCCTTTTTATGAGCTAAATTGCAAATATTTTTGGCTTCATATAATTTATTTGTAAAAACAAATAAGCAGCTTTAAACGGCAGTAATTATCTTTGCATAGTAGCAGTTAAAATATTTCCCATAAATCTTAACTTAAATATTGGAACATAGTCAAATATTTATAACAAAAGGAGGATTTCAGGATTTATTGGTTAAATGGGAACAAGTCAGCACGATGAATACCAACTTGGACTTGGAGTCTGCAGTTGCAGAGTTCACAAATGCAGACTCGTGTCATGTTAATTTGGGACGCAAATTTTGGGACGTCACCACCCGCGGTGCACAACAGTGCAGTGCACGAGCTGCACGTCAACATCTGAAAATAATATTGTGTTATTCTACAGCTTTTGGTTATTTATTGTTGTGGAGATGTAGTAATTGTACTGAAACAAATAAAAAACTAAAATAGTCATGTCAGTCAGTTTATTTCCAGTATGTAAGCATATTATTCCAAATAGGTAATCATGTCATGATTAGGTGATCAAAAACACCTGTGAGAGGAAAGCAGAAGGAAGAGCATGCAGACAAAAGGCCAAGAACAGTAAAGAACAGAAATGGATGCCCAGGTTTTGCTGTTGTGGCTGCCCTGTACCATATTGAAGTGTAGGAGGAGGCTGCCAAATGCTGCACGTGTGCAGATGCATGCTGGGATTTATATCTGGCCGAGTATGCACGAGTCTCTTCTGATGCATGCTCAGTAAAACAGGCTGAGGAAGTTTGCATTTAGGGATTTCCAGCAAACTTTGAAATGGAGCATGACTTGGCCCATGGGTGAGGAGTCCACGAGCACACAAGTACGCACAAGTACCAGGAAGCTCTCTCCAGCTGGGTCGACTGATGGTAAACATTCCTGTGGCTGAAATGAATCTCAGTTGTTCCAGAGAGGTTAATAAGTGGAAAGGAGGACGTAGCTGATGGGACTCACTGCAGCAGAGCTGGAGATCAAAAGGAAACTGGAATAGATCTGTTAAAGGTTAAATCTGGAATACGGACAGAACAGCGACATCACGTGTGTCTAGGTTGTAGTTGCAACAGCAGAAAAACACCTCCAGCCACTGGGATGCCAGGCTCACTGCCGATACGTCAGTGACCAACAGTCTGCAGCATGTCCAACATGTAACGCAGAGGAGTTTATAACTGACAGCTAATGTTAGCCACGTACAATACAAATTGACATTGCTCCAGCTTGTGAATTGGTTTGCAAAACATGCTATATGATCCAAAGTTTTCAACCGATGACCCGGTATACTGCACAGCCCTAATTGTAGGATTGTCCACATTATCAGCTGCAGTGGAACATGGACCAGAAATCCAGCTGTGCATTCGCTCGTCAGCTTAAACTTAATTTCATGACTGAATGCCAGCCTGCTCTGACTCTCACCTGCAGAAGCGTCTCCGACCTCCAGATCTCCTGAGCTGCAGGGTCTGCATTCACAGAGGGCTGATGGAAGATGTGATGCTTCAGGAGACTGGGACTGTGAACACCATAACCAGCAAAGGACACACTGGAGGATCTGTGGGATTTAAGGAAGGGGAGAGCAGAGTTTGTCCAAACAACAAACGGAAAAGCAGCCAGAAGCACCGTGTGTTTATTCTAAACTTGAAGCAACAACACCTCAAGACACATTAAAAGTTATTTTATGCAAAATAGTATCAAATACTATCAGTGAGTTTATTTAGAAGTTGAAAACTTTTATTTAATGTTAATGAATCTGTTCAGTTCCTCAGGAAATATTCAGGTTTCAGGAGGTTTTCAAATACTAAAATGTCTTGTACACAAACCACTGACACATGGAAGTTGAATACCTCGGTGAAGGAGCTGTGACGGAGCCTCTGGAGTCGGAGAAAGGGGATGGAGGCACGCTTCCTTCACTGGGGAGGAAGTACTTCAGGTACATATCCACCAGCACGAAGTATGCAGAGTCCGTAGAGCTGCCTTGCTGACCCTGAGGACAGTTCTGACATCACAAAGTACTGATTCACTCTCCATGTGGTGATAAACATGCTGCTCATCATCATATGAAGGCAAGAAGATAAACCATCCAGAAGCATCAGATCTGAATGACAGATGCAGAACTTAAACTGGTGAACTCACCTTTGGTGTGATGAGGCAGTACGCAAAATTAAACATGAAGAACTCAAAAGGATCTGGAAAACTTTAAGGAATAATAAATGCCGAAAGTTCATTTGTCATGTTTCAGAGTGGGACACACCTGCCGCTGGAACTGAATGTCTGATGGGTAAAATTCCTGCACATGTAAAAAGTTTCTCCATTTTCACATTCTAAACTTTCAAGCTAGAGAAAATAAACATGGAACACCTAAATTGGTTTAGGATGTAAATATGAAGCAGAGAGAACAGTGAAGACGTCACATTTAGTTTTTCATCTACAGTAAAGGTGTAAAAGTCTCATTGTGTCCCTTCATGATGCCGCACACACACAGTTTACATGGGGGAGGATACTGAGCGCGAGGTTCAGGGTCAGGACCCCTGACAGGGGGAACTGCAGCTTGTTGTGGAACAGCGGACAGTCGGGGAGGACTCCCTCCTGGATGCAGGCCTTCACAGGACCCTGGAAACACACCCAGCATGACAAACCAGCACTTCAACTTTTCAGTTCTACTGTTTTTCTTTTTTAAAACTTATATGAAATTGAAACCGATAATAGTTTTCTTCCCTCCTGCAGCAAATGAATGACAGAGCGGTGAGCTGCAGCTCTTATTTCTCTGTGTCACTTGGTTTTATTTGCTCTGCAGTTTCTGATCTGACAAACAGCCGCAATGATGGAGACAGTAGCTGTGTTTACATGGAGCCAAATATACCGATCGCTTTTGGTTTAAAAGCTTTATCGAAATGAAAATGATCCATCTAAACACATCTTTCCAAATGAAAAGAGCCGAACCCAAAGAATTTTTATTTGGTTTTACAGGGGTGGAATATTCCTTTTCCCAAACCGATCATGTAAATGCTGAATCAGAAAGCTGTGAGGTTGCGTTCTTACAATGCATGCTTCGAATTACCGTAAACGTGCAACGAGTCACGTTTCCTCTCTTTGACAGATGGCGGTGAACAATGAAATTCGCTGGACGGTAACAGAAAGTTTGTTCTGAATTCAAAATCTGTCTCTGCACCTTTTTCTCTGGTTGTTTGCAGTAGGAGCTTATGAGTATCAGCTGCTGCTGGATTAAAGTCCTGCAGAAACCACGACGACTGTGACGATCAGTTTACAGACCTCCGTCTTTAATTGATAATGTGACGTAATGTCATTCTGCGCGTGCGAGATACGACCATTCTGCTTAGATGTTGGCGCATGAACACACCAGGTCAGAATGAATTAGTTCCCCTGTAAACAGCTGCTCTGAAATCTTATTTTGGAATGATTTCAATCTGAAAGAGAAAAAGTCTCCATGTAAATGTGGCGATTGTCCTCAGCTGAAGTAGAACCACATTTTTCACTGTTGACGCGTTATTAAACCCTGGCAGACGTATCACTGACTGCATGACATAACAGAAATGTGACTTTACAGAAGTCAGATATCAGTTTTCTTGCAGTGAATTAAAAACTGACTCAAGGCGAGAAACTGTATCAGCTCAGTTTTGAGATTTCTGTTTTTTCCCTTTTACATCTGAAAAGAAAATTTCAAAAATACACATCTTAGGTGTTTATTTTGCCTAAAGTTTGTCTTTTTTCCCAGGATGCAGCACTGCGGTGGTTGTCAGCACACCGTCGTAGTTTGAAAGCTCGTGCTCTGCTGAAGAATGACGTCATCCGAACTTTACATTTATCTCCGTATTAATGTAGCAACTAAACATGATGGGAAAAGGGAGGATATTATGCCAAGCCTGAACTCTGTCTGGTTCAACTATTGGATCAAGTCATTGGTTCATACTGGTCACGTGACATGATCCAGTGGATTCCTGTTGGGCAGTTTCTGAATGAAACTCATCTAAAATGCTCTCAGAAGAAAATGGACGACACACAAACAGTGAGATGAGTTATTGGGAATCCGTTTGCAGCTCTCATTACAGAGAAAAGTCTCAGGAATCCTGCACTTCACCTAAAACCTGCCAGAAACTCAACAAGATGGTATGAGGAAATAATTACAACTTGTCAGCTTTGATGTGTTTGAAATGATCTGCTTTGTTGTTTCTATGAATCTAATCCAACCATATGTCTATAAACAGTGTTTATAGTGTCAAAAATATGTTCAATTTTACATTTTACAATTTTTTTTTGTTTTTTTCCCCTTATAATCTGGGTTTAAAACCTCCACTTCAGCAGTGGACACCGAACTTTCCGCTTATGATCACATTCAGAGCTACTCAACTCAGTCCTATGAGGGCTGCAACCCTGCAGGTTTTCCACGTCTCCCTGCTCCAACACAACTGACTCAAGGTAAAGACTTCAGAGGATTCAGTATTGTGTTTTTTAAAATGTTCCTACCGGGAGATAATTGACCGGGATTTCATATTTGTACTCTTCAGCTTGAAGTTTGTACACCAGTTTCATCATTGGCCCACTAAAGGAGAAAAAATAAGAATCAGTGGTTCATTATACAAAAACCATAAAAGTGAAGTTTTACTTTTATTACAGAATTAAAAACAAAGCAGCAGCAGCTACCTGGGGTTCAGAAATTCCAACACGATGTTGTACTCATTGCTCCGTGAATGAAGAAGACGCAGGTTCCAGCCAGCGATGATGCCGTCCAGACTGCCAAACACACTCTCCACCAGCCAAGGAAAGATCAGGTTCAGCTCCTTCAGGGAAAAATGAGTATTATACACATGCAGAAATCCCAACTGTGGGATTATTAGAGTTTCTTCCAAATGTTGGAAAGAACAAGTATTCAGTTATTATTCATCATGCAGCTGGAGTCAGTGAAGGCTCCTTTCACTTGGTTTCTGACGCATTTAGTGAAAAAGTGACTGTGTGCAGATAAACAAAGAGTTCAGCAGCGCCATGCCCAAAACAGAGATAAACCCCCACACAGGAAGATCATCTGCTGCATCACAATCACCCCTTGTGTCCTTCACTGAAGCAGCAACAGAACGACAGCTGCTCGCCAACACAACCTCCACATTCCACGGGAAACAATAACCTTTTACATCACACACACACTATCATGGTGAACTAAGGTCTGCAACACTCAGAGGGCAGCAGACACACTAAAGGAAAATGCCACAGAGTGTCAGCATCACTTTCATTGTTGCATCAACCTTCTGCCAGGTGGATAGAAGGGGTGTAACGGCACATGTATTCGGATGTTTCGGTACAGAACGAAGGTGTACCGAAGTACGAACGAGTAACTGTGCTGCACTGCAGCCACAAACGTATCCTCCATAAACAGAGAACGCAGCCCGGTTTCCAGCTGGTGGAAGCTTCAAGGAGAATAACAGCTGGAACATTATTCAATAGATTATGATTCGTTACATATAAATACAAAAAACTGTACTAAATGACATACTATTATTTCATTTTGTATTCATATTCATTTTCTTTGAGGATCTGTTATTGTAGAATTTACTGGAAGATTCTATTTTGGGGAGGAGGGCGTTAATATCATTAAAGCTGATCTTGTTTACACCAAAGATAAGCAGTTTTATGTTTAGCATTTATTCCCTTACTGTACTGAAATGAGCTGAACTGGTCTATGACCCTTAAGTCAAGGTACGTACCTAACCGTGATTTTGGCGTGCCGCTACACCCCTAATGGATAACGAAAGTACAAGATCCAGCTTTCTTCTTTAGTCTGTCACCTCTGAACATCAATAAATTAATTTGATACCTGAAAACATGAGCCAATTATCTATGCAAAGCATACAAACATTTGACATATGTGCACTACTATTTCTGTGATAACCAACAGAATAAAACTTTAAGAAAATATGACACTACTAATAATGAAACTCAGTGGTGCAACACAAGACAACTCTTCAGGTTATAAGAGTAAATGTTTAACATGGCTCTTGAACACGGGAATAACTAAAGTACAAGAGCCATTGTCCTGCAGGTTTTCAAAGTATCCCCAACTACAACACACCTGACTCAAACTAAATGGATCCAAAAGCTTATTAAGCTCTGCAGAATGACTTGCTCATTTGAGTCAGGTGATTTGGAGCAGGGAAACACTGTAAACCTGCAGGACTGTGGCCCTCATACGTCTAAACTGGGCAGCCCCATTTAGACGATTCCCTGCTCCAACACTATAATGGATCCATTTGACAAGTTCAGCATGACAACTTGTTCATTTTAACCAGGTGTGTTGAAGCAGAAAAACCTCTAAAACCTGCAGAACAGTGGCCCTCAGGGAGGTAAAGAGCCCTGCGGTAAAAGCAAAAACAGAAAAGCAGATGATGGTACCTTTGCAGGATACTCATCTATGATCTTCACCAGATCCTGGCATCGCTGGATGAGAGGGTTTGGTGGTCACATCTGCTTTGAGGTTTGCCTGCAACATCACAATATTGATTACATCATATAGTTTACATTTTGGTTAAAGGAGGTTCAGTACGTGGGTCAGAGACCCCAGATAGTTCAGCTGTTTAGACTCACCAGTAAAAAACTGGGCTGCTGTAACGTTGGGGCAGCCATGAAAGGTCGGTATGTGTGTTTGTCTGTATGTACAGTCCACTTAGATCCCACCTGGAGCTGGGCCATAAACACAAACTTGCATTTACTTTTGAAGTTAGCTGGCAGCACATTGTCACTTAGCATAAGCAGTTTTCAGCCCATTTAATGGGATACAATCCGATGACTAAAAGAAACTGAGCCTTTAGAGAAAGAAAGACAAGTCCATGCAGCGCTTTCTGTCAACAGTACTGAGCATGCACTGAAACAGCCATAAAGTGTCAGTCAGCCAATGAACCATTGAAGTTAGCGTGCTAGCTAGCAATGCTAACTTACTTAGCAAGTAAAACGAGACCTGAAACTGACAGCAAACTTCACACAAGTTCGTTGCCAACTCGTCCAACAAAATCAGAATATATTCAAATTTCAATGGAAGTCATTTTCACCTTCTCCCCTCACAGAAACTGAACGTTCAAGCTGCTTTCCAAACAACTGGTTTCCCATGAGCGCGATTCAAACGCCACCGAGCGGACCGCAGCGGTTCTTCTTCTCTGGTGTTTTAGAGGAGGCGGTTGGTGACGTGAACGCTCATTGCTGCCACCTTCTGGAGAAACTGATTATAACAACTGTTTGTTAATGATAAAATTATTGAGATAAAATTAGGTGGAAAAACGTGTAATTTATCCCAGCAGAGGAAAATTTAGGTGTTGTAGAATTGTGAATTTCCTCTTCTTTTTCTTCTTAAAAGGGAATAAAGATGAACAGGCTGTTTTTTTCCAGGGGCTGCTGGCAGGAATGTTTGTCTTGCAATGAACATAAAGGAGTCACCAAACACTGTTATTTCTTCTATGTGTTGTACAGATGATGTGAATACATGTCCATTATTTTCAGCAGCTTGTACAGCATCATTATAATAATAAAAGTAATAAATAAATATCATAATGCTGATGAATGTTTAATCCACTCTTTTTCCAAACGAGCCTTTTCCAAAGCAGGGTCATAGGATGAATATTGAATCTGGAATTTAAAATAAACAAGGTCAGGGCGGTTCTTATATGAACTCGTGAATTGTATGGGAGCAGCCATAGAAAAGAACGCTCACACTGGGGTGGACCAGACCAAGAGAGAAAAAAGAGAGGCCAACACTGATGTTATACACTGCCCGGACAAAAAAAAAAAAGTCGCCAACAAAAAAAGGTCAAACATTTAACATTTCATTGGACCGCCTTTAGCTTTGATTGCGGCAGCATTCACTGTGTTTCCAGAAGCTTCTGCAATGTCACCAAATTTATTTGCATCCTGTTGCATCAATTTTTCACCAAGATCTTGATGATGATTGTAGAGTCTGACCACAGCACATCCCAAAGATTCTCAATGGGGTTCAGGTCTGGACTCTGTGGGGGCCAATCCATGTGTGAAAATGATGTCTGATGATCCCTGAACCATCTTTCACAATCTGAGCCCGATGAATTCTGGCACGGTCATCTTGGAATATGGCCGTGCCATCAGGAAAGAAACATCCATTGATGGAATAACCTGGTCATTCAGTATATTCAGGTATCAGCTGACCTCATTATCTGAGCTCATACTGTTGCTGAACCTGGACCTGAGCAACTGCAGCAACCCCAGATCATCACACTGCCCCCACAGGCTCATACAGTAGGCACTAGGCATGATGCTGCATCACTTCATCTGCCTTTCCGGCCACATTTCTTCCTGGAAGACGATGGTCCACTATCCTTCCAGTTTTTCATAATGTGTTGGACTGTTCTGAACCCAGTTTTAGTAGTTTCTGCATCTCCTTAGATGTTTTCACCTCTTGATGCCAATGATTTGACCCTTCTCAGACAGACTAACATCTTTTCCAAGACCATGGATGTGTCTTTCCACATGGTTGTTTAGAAAATGAGAAGCAACTCATTGCACCAGTTGGGGTTAAATAACTTGTTGCCAGCTGAAAGATAATCGCCCATGCAGTAATTATCCAATAGGAGGCTCGTACCTATTTGCTTAGTTAAATCCAGGTGGCAACTTTTTTTTTTGGCCAGGCAGTGTATAATCACGCTGTCCTGATCTTTCCCTGTTCTGTGTATCAGCTGCAGAGGAAGAGACATCTGATATACAGTATATTCATATGCAAAGACTTGCAGAGTTGAGCTGAAATCAAAGCACGAGTAACTGTCCGTCAAATCTCTGTGACAGAGATGAAGCTTGGTCGTGCTGTCTGACCTGATCTGCTTGACAAAACTGAACAGCTGTGAAAAACCTGAGCAAGGTTTCAAACAGATTTATTTAGACAAAGTAATCATCTTAGTTTTGTTTTTATAATATTTACCCATAATGTCGTCTAAACTAGTGGTCTTCCTTGACGACCTCCTTCATGCAACAACCAAAAAGCTGTGGACCCCTGGCCCGCCCCATGTTTAAACCACACTTGATTTTATGTTTTCATCAGCTACTTCTCACCATGAATAATGGGCTGACTCTTTTCCTTTTATAAAACAAAAGTTAAGATAATTATCCACATTATAATGAGCCTTTAACCCCCCCCCCCCCCATTAAAACAAAACAAAAATGAGGACAAATTATCTGCCCGGTACAGTAGCATTTCTTTGACATGTCTCATTAAAGGGCTATTCTGGACAGACGCTCTGATATTGCATAATCAACCACATAAACCTTCTTCACAGATGACAACCGTATAATAAACAATTAAACACCATAAAGCTCAAATATGTTTTTATTTCTTTTATTGTAAATGTAAGTTATCATTTGTGACTCATTCACATAAAGACATCGTCGTTACTCTTTATCTCAGAGCTTATCAGAGTTGTGAAGTTAAAAATGAACACAGGTTACAGGCAAATACAAACTGGCAAAAATAACCTATCAAAAATAGAGTTCTTTCATATACATGGATGTGAAAAAGCTTTACATAAAAGTTCAAGCGAGGTTCATCTCATGTGTGCGTCTCCGTTGAGGCCTTTATCCCATCATGATGCCAGACAAACAAATACATGTAAGAAAAAACTGTTTCAGTTAAATGTGAAACATTCGTCCTGTTTGATCTTTTGCCACTAACTTAGAGTATAAATATGTGTCTGAGATCAACAAACATTTCCACCTGCATGCTGAGTGAAGAACCTCCAGCTAGTTTCAGCTCAGCTGTCGGGCCCTAAAAAACATGTCCCGAGCACAAGTCCGATCCAGTCCTCATTTCTCTTCCCAGCCGCCAGACTTTGTCCTAATCTTTTTATAGTGGCCATTTTCAGCTTTTCACCTCCTTTCAGTCCAGTCATTGTACCCGACTATTTTTAGAGAAATGCTTTTTTCATTCAGCCACTTACAGTAACTCTGATCTATGAAACACTCGAGAGAAAACATGGCTCCTATTGTAACTCAAGGGATGCCAGATGGCAAAGAACCAGTTTCATCTCTGAAAAACAGCAAAGATAAAACAGTCTGACAGAGAAAAAACAGCAACAAGGCGATTCCCACAGAGCTGAAAACCTGGCATACAGGATCTCAGCATGATGTGCAGCGTGAACTCAGATCATCTGAGGAAACTGGACAAGTGGAGGACAGAAGATGATGTGTCATGAACAGGATCTGAAAGTGACGTCCTAAAGAAACAGCAGCAGTCTCCGTGGAAACATGACTGTCAGGAAGCCGCTCTTCAGGAAGGGAAACGGGGAGAGAAGGCTGAGGTGAGACATGACACAAGAACTGGACTGAAAACCAGAGGCAACGGGTCTGATGGAGGAGGAATCCTCCCCAGAGTCCAGACCTCTTCCTGAAAGGATAACTGTCTTTTTTTTCATCGTGGACCTTATTTATAGGAGTTTATACATGCATTTACTCACCAGTAACATTTCTGTGTCACTTTGACTCCTTCAGAAGATATTACTGTACATTGAGTCTCCCTTCGGTGAACATCCATATAATGGGAGAGACGGGGCAGCTTCTCTATAAGTCATTATCTGCAGCAAAACTTCATTTCACCAATACTTTCAGTAGAATGTACGAACAAATGAGTACTATTGTCCCAGCGGGCGTGTGCGGCCTGTAGAATGTGGAGAAAACGTCCCAATAAGTAACTGCAAGTTAATTCTGAACTCACAGGACAATAGTACTCGTTCGTTGGTTCATTCTACTTAAAGCATTGATGAAATGAAGGAGTTTTGCTGCAGATAATGTCTTATAGAGAGGCTGCCCGGTCCCTCATGTTATATGGATGTACGCCGAAGGGTGACTCAACGTAATATCTTCTGAAGAAGTCAAAGTGATACAGAAATTTTACCAGTGAGTAAATGAACATATAAACTCCTAGAAATAAGGTCCAGGTTGAAAAAAGAAAGTTATCCTTTAAAGAAGCAGTGTGGGATCATCTGGACAGAAAACAGGAAAAAAGGCAAAAACATCCAAAGTAGAGCTTTGAAAAGTCCTTCATGAAGTCCGGAGAACTTTTCCTGAAGACAACTTGAAGAAATAACGAAAATCGTGTCTAAGAGGGTTCAGACTGTGTCTCAGACCACTCTGCCTCATATTTACATTTGTTCAAATGTTTCAATGAATTGCTGAGTTTGTTTTACTGGAGAAGTTTAGAAAAAATGAGGAGTGGATCGAGACTTTTATGCAATACTGCAATTTGTGTAGAAAAGACAAAACATAGCAGTGTTGAGAATATCAGAACATCAACCAAATGAAAGAAAACATAAGTGATTAAACCTGGTTACTACTTTAGGATTCTAGTATTACTAACTCTAAAACCTGGTTTAAACTCTGTTAATAATTCAGTTTGTTGCAAAAAGCAGCTGATAATTAGATTTTCTACACATTCCAACAACATTGACAGTTAATTACTGTATCGAGGGCATGTTATTACTCTAATTACCTTCCCTTTACTCCCCTTCCCTCAAATTCTAACACATTATACAGATAATTGGTGAAAACATCTCTATAAATCACCCACAAGCATAAAGTCAGAGAAAATAAGGGGCCTTTTAAGATCAATTGTTAAATGGTTTCTGCCTCAAACATGTGGTTATTTTTCAAATACAAACACAAAAAAGAAAATAAATCTTTACTTTTCATTTTTCAGGCCCTTTTTTTAACAATCAAGACAAAACAAACAGCCTGTGAAGGCCTTTAAACTCACAGCATCATTTTTGGTTTTGCTAGCCAGCCAATTGTTAATAAATGTTAAAAAATGTTAAACATTAGCCATGCTTGCTTGTATTGACACACAGTCTTGGAACATGAACATTTAATTCATATTTTTTAAGATTTTCTGATTCAGACTTGAACAAACATTAAAAACAGGGAAGGCGAAACTCATGATAACAGCAGCTGATGTCTTCAGTCTGATGTAAAAACGATCGTTTTTGTGGATTAAATTATCTAAATATGTTGTGTTAATGATTTAGATTTTAGGAGATTAATCAAATTCTGCAGAAAGACTAAAACAAAGTGCAATCACTTCCCTTTTCCACTTTTCTGCTTACTTATGACTTAAAACATTACAGTCTTTTTCCAAACACATTTGATCAGACTAGAATAAAAAAGTTAAAAAATATCTAAATATGAAAATATTCAGGTTAAACCACCTGTTTGTTGGATGTTAGTTCTTCTATAGCAGATATAGTGTAGTTAGCTGTATTTTCTGGACTTGCTGGGAGAGCAAACTGTCTCCACGTGACCTGTCCTCGTCCTCCACATGAACAGGAGCTGCTGTCCTTAAAGGGTCTCTGTGTCCTCCAGGACACTACAGGGGGGTCTCGGGGGGGTTGTTCCTCCTCACCCGGGCTTTCCTGCTCTCCTGTTTCAGCTTCAGGGTGCGAAGCTTCTGCTGCCGGCGCTTCTCTCGGTACCACAGCTGCTCGCAGTACTCGTCCACGCTCAGGCTGTTGCTGCCCACCATCTGCAGATCTTTGTAGCTCCTCACCGGAAGCTGCTGCGGCAGCCACGAGTTCCTGTGTCCCGGCAGGGGGGCCGCCGGGTGAGGGGCCCCCACCTGGCCCAGAAACCCAGACACCCCTCCTCCGACTGGGCCCGGCCTGTCCAGGATCAGGGGGCCGTGGTGGTTCAGCGGGTAGCGGGCCGGGTGGAGACTGTGGTGGGGGATGACGTGAACGCGGTAGCGAGCCAGGACCTGGCTGTAGGAGTGCTCGTGGCTGCTGCAGGTGTAGAGGCCCGCGTCACTCAGCTCCAGGCGTTGAACCAGCAACCCCCGCTTCATGTGGAGGGAGCGGTCATCGTCGTCCTGGGGGAGATGAGGATCAGTAATCTGGGGAACTTTCTGCATCTCTGAGGCAGAACTCAAGTCTGAGCATTTGTGTGTAGAAGCTGAGCGAAGGCGGAAACTCA
The DNA here is from genome assembly GCA_023101725.1 of Atherinomorus stipes. NCBI lineage: Eukaryota > Metazoa > Chordata > Actinopteri > Atheriniformes > Atherinidae > Atherinomorus > Atherinomorus stipes. Next base: position 360,039 of record JALJCO010000734.1, on the reverse strand, counting down.
CCTGTCTGCTTTCCTGAATCTGCTGGCGGTCCGACCGCGGCACCGTCCACCTGAGCTCGGCCTGCAGCGACCGAGGAATACACTCCAGGAAGGTGGCGTTTCCCTCCACTCCATACACCACCTTCTCCGCCACCGAGTCTGAATCTGCAGGTGAAACAGGACCCAGGGTACAAGATGATTCCAGACCACGCGGACTTTTCCAGGGTTGTTTACTTTCACATTAATAATGAGCACTGATACATTAGATTAGCATCATCACCTGAAACTAACAAGCAATGATAACTCTGACCTTTTCTTTAATCAACAAGAACCTGTTTCTGGACATATGAAAAGTTGTTACACAGAAAATCCACCAGAGGGCGCCAAACCTCAGCCTAAGGAGTGAAGCGCTTTCCATTTTATTACCACTAACTTTGAGGTGTAAAATGTTTTAAATGGCATGACAGCAGCGACACAATTAAACATGTTCCAGTATCACTGATGTTTGTTAGCTTGTTCTTCAGCTGAAACAGATTAGTGACGAGTTATTCTTGTCATAACAGTAGAAACAGAGGAAAAGTGTGAAGTATCTACTTTATTTAAAGAAGGCATCTGCTTAGCACAGAGAGGATGCATTAAGATCCGCTCTTTAATGTTGCACAGATGACATAGGAATTTTGAAAAATGGATTAAATTGGTTATTATGATAATGAGCTGCAGCAGTAATCTTTTATATTTACTGTGAACTGTCAGTGTGCTTTGCTGCTTTCAAAGTCCAAGTATGTCACATGAACAGGCGACACGGGACGCTAAAACAAAGCAGATTTGATAGTGATGATGAGAATTTGTGCTCTACATCCCCCCATACTGCCCTATCTCACAATGATGAGAAATCCCTCAGAAAATTCCTGGATGTAGATTGTGATCTGGATCAACATAATCAGGCCCTCTTTGTGTCATGATCAACATTCTCTGAAAATTTCACCCAAATCTGTTTCCAACATTGAGTTATTTTGCTAACTAATACAATGGTTTCCAAACTTTTTAAGCCACGACTCCCAACATAGCATACATTCATGTTCATGACCCCCACCCCCTAGCAATATATTAAATGGGTCATCCTCTTAATGGAAGGCTTGGAAACTGTCAGAATCTTCATAACTTCCACCAGAATCTTGCTGGATGATGTTAACAGCTGTGAGAAACCATCCAAATGCAGCTTTTCTCACTGAGATGGGCCCCAATTGAGTTTTTCATAAGCAGCTGTAATAACTTTGCTTCTGGATGCCCAATGACAGGAATCCCACATGTTCGGCTTAAAAACTATCAGAAACTTGATAAATAAGGAGGATGAATCTTTTCTGGTGGATTCAGTTCGCTGCTGTGACAAGACATCTACAGTCGTCTTCAAAATTATTCATACCTCCCAAATAAAGAAAAGGCTAAACTGACAATAGAAATTCAAATAACAAGAAACTAAAGAAACTAATAATAAATAAAAATTTACAAAATTATAATTTAGTGAATTATGATAATAATTATGATTATAATGATAATTATGGAAATAATAATAATAAAAAAAAAATCAAACCAAACTGTCCTGGACACATTATAACACCTTACCAATGAAGAGTGGACCAACATACCTGTCAACAGGTGTGATTGCCTCAAAGAGTTGCTCAACAAAATTTTAACTTCGGAGCCCCATCATGCTTGTTTACTTGTTTTATTTTTTGTGTGTTTGTTTTTAATTTTTTCAAACCAAAATTAAAAAATGTCACGATTTTCATAGAATTTCTTTTTATTATTCATTTAGTCAATTTCATTTTATGTCACTGACAGATAATTTTTTTTCCTTCTTCAATTTGAGGGTTTGAATAATTTTGAGGACGACTGTACACGCCCAAAATCAGCTTCTCTCGCTCAGATAATTGCAAATACTTGTTTTTAATATGTATTAGAAATAATTTAGTTATTTATGCAATAACTTTTTAAAAAATTAGCGTGTTAAGTTTACAGATGAAGCTCTTTGCAACCATGCCTTATTTTTATAGCACTAAAATCTCCAAAATGATTTGATTAATCTAGGTTGCATTTTTTTATTTATTTATTTTTTTTACAATGATCTGGCGACTCCCTGAAATCATCCCCATGGGGGTCCTGACCCCAGATTAGGAACCACTGAACTAACAGACAAACAAACAAACGCTGGTAATTACATTACCTTGTTAGCAGAGGTAAAAATGTGTGACATGTTTACGCAAACATTTTATGTTTTATTGAAAGCAGCCACAGATGCGGTGAGGAAGATCCTCATCTGGTGATACTAGCTGGGAAAAGTTGCACCGAGCATCAAAGTGGAGGCTACTTTTCTTTCACTGCAAAAACTCAAATCTTATGAAGCATATTTTTCTAAAAAGCAAAAAACAAACAAACAAAAACAACAACTTTTTAAAAACTTATTTTAGGAGTGGCCAAGATTTCTTTGTTTGTAATAAGCAAAATAAATTCTGCCAATAGAACAAGCTTGATAAATCTTCTTGATAAGATTTCTTGAAATAAGATGCGTTGCCTTAAAACAACTTCTATATCTCACTGAAATGTTTCTCTTTAGGTAATTTTGTCTTTTTTTTGAGTGTGATGAGATATTTTGACTAAAAATGAGAAAAATACACTTGGTAAGTTTTGAGTGTTTGCAGTGTTGTTTTGGCTGATCAGTATTTTCTAAATCCACAAACACATCTGAGAACTATAGTATGCAGAACGTGAAAAGAAACTGCATCCTCAGAGAAATTACTGCCTAATGCAGAATGTGTGAGATCATCAGGCCCGTTTTTCTACTCTTGTGTGTCTAAGCTTGCTCAGAGTGTGAGTGTGTGTGAGTGGTGTCGTTGTTTCTTAGTACACTAAAAGCAGTTTCTTATGGTGTCAAACAGAGGAAGTTCTTACCGTCTGCGGTGACTGGACACTGACTCCAGGGGTCTCCGTACTTCACATCCTGTCTGCGTGCCCGCCTGACACACACATAAACACACACAGATTAAACTGCGTCACCGTGGTGTTTCCTCAGGACATATTACAAACACCACACCTCTGATCTCCACCACTGATGACAGTTCAGTCTGATTTACTCTGATCCCAGATCTCTGCTCCCATCCCAAAGCCTCCGTGTACAAAATCAGGAGAAACTCGGCATCACTTCTGTGTGTGTGTGTGTGTGTGTGCGTGTGTGTGTGTGTGTGTGTGTGTGTGTGTGTGTATGTGTGTGAATGAGAACCTGATACTGACACAATTTCCAGAAAGTGGTAAAACGGTGTTAGAAGTGAGCAGAAGCTTCATATCTGCTCAGAGGCTCAGATCCGAGTCTGAAAACCAAAACCACTGAGGGGCTTGCAAAGGTGGCACTAAGCTGCTTTAATTAGACTGAAGGATTCAAGGTTTTCAGACCTCGGCCCCTCATTCTCACGTTCAGGCTCAAAAACCACTAAAGGAATGAACCGACCTCCTTTTGTTAAAATTCAGCTCCATGTATAGAAACTGAGGAAGATTCAGCTTCATGCTAATTTCTTTTGAGATGCAGACACTTGTTTTTATTCCCTCGGCTCCGGCTATGTGCGGATTATGAGGCAATGGGCCCCTGAATACAGACATGTAGAGGCCCCTTGTTGCTCCTACACAGGAGGACTGGACAGGAAAAGAACAAATGATAGAAGTGAAACATCCAGCTGGTCTTGCTGGATTGTAGCTGCTGATTTAGTTTTATTTAAACTGGTTCAACTTAAACTTATTCTGCTCTAACTGGAGTCTCCAGCTGATGATCCTGTTTGGTTTGCACCTGTTTGAGTGCCTGCGTGGTGGTTTTGCATGTGATGGGGAGTTTCTGCTGCACCTCTAGCTGGTTGTTTTGCTGCTCTTCTCGTAGCATCATTGCATCTGTGGTCGTGCTGCATCAGTACATAATTGTTTGCATCTCTTGGTGTGGCTTTGAGTCGGCTCTTTGAGCTTCTGTGGATTCTCCGGAGTCCCCCTCCTCCCTCAAATCCCAGTTTTAAGATGCCTGATTCCCCTCCTCACATCTTAGTTATCTATTTACGAGGTGAGAAGGTGGACGGGAAGACCAAAAGATGGAGTTAAGGCAACAAATTATTGTCAGTGAAATACGATCCCTTGTCTTGTTGCAGCCTTATCTTTAAGCCTCCTCTCTCCTCCTAAGTAAAATATGCTTTAAGAGGTTGTGTTTGAGTAGCTTTCTGAGTCACGTGCAGGAGGAAAGAAGAAAAAGGGAGATGAGCAGAAATAAATCAGAGAAAAGAGAAGATTTTTCAGTTATTTGGGCTCCTGGATTGACTCATTTCATACCCTCACTTCAAATGCTTCCAGTCGTTCTACAGTGACTTAACATTTGCAAGAAGAAAAAAAAAAAGAAATAACCACTGAGAGCTGATTTCCTCCTATATTTAAATGAAGAAACCTCTGGGACTTATTCTGCAACTTTTAATCAGCTTTACAGCTTCATCTACTTCTATGATTTATAAAATATCTGAGATTTTTCTGCTTAGATGAACAACCACTCATCATGGTAGCAGTGTGGTTTGTCTGTGGGTGAAATGTGTGCAGCAGTTGACTGGACTCATCAGTTTAAGAGCAGCAGATAACATCCTGCCTGCAGATTAAGTTGTTTAAAAGCATTAAATCTTCCTCTTTGTTGTTGTTGGCCGAGCCCAAAACATCAAACCACCGCCATCATGAACGAGGAAACGCAGAGAGAGAGAGCTTACAAAAACACTCAGTGTTGTTTCAGCCACAGAGACGAGTGTGGAGAGTGTCATCCAGTCGTTTTTTCAGCTGCTTCCATTCTTCCTTAAAACTGGAAAATCACTGCAGGTCTTTCTGACCGGATCATCTCTCTCTCTCTGAATCAAAAAGATTGCTCTTCACAGGAAGATGAATTTATTTCTTGTCAATGTTCCTTCTGAGATTTATGTCTGAAACAACTGCTGAAGCTGGATTAACATACCCGGGATTTCTCTGTTACCTGGGTCGACTTAACCAGACATCCGCCATCTTGATGAACGGTACTACAAAGCTGGTTATCAACTCGGTAACTCGACTCAGGATTTTCCAATCTTGATCAGTGCGCGCTCACACTGATCACACGTCTGACCAATCGCAGACATGGAGAAACAGAGAGCGACATGTTTCACCATGGAGGAGCAGACGATAGTTAAGAAATATGAGGAATTCAGGATCATCATCCAGGCCAGAAGCAACACAGTCGCCACAGCAACAGCCAAAGGAATGCTGGCAGAGAATTGACGACTGTTAATGTGGAAGTCCGTGCGATTGTACAATCATGGAACAATATCATGGACTCTGATCACTTTTAGTGTCGCTTCATCACACTACAGCGCTTCCTCGGTGCATTTCCTTCTCATACTGTCCATATAGATATTTCCAGGCTCGTGTCGTGCACGTGTTGTAACTCTTCACCGTGACGGCATGGGTGGGTGAGCGCTCCATAAATTCATGTTTCCTGAATGTGTGACCTCTTAACCACATTATTATAGATGCAACCCCCGCGACGCAAGACCATCATGGAACAAGTAAAGAACAATTACAAAAATATAATAAGCGTCGCCAACGGTGTGCATGAAACTACCTGTGAATGAATGAATGAATGAATGAATGAATGAATGAATGAATGAATGAATGAATGAATGAATGAATGAAATAATGAATGAATGAGTGAATGAATGAATGAATGAATGAGTGAATGAATGATGTCTTACTGAGTGGGATTTGAACACCATAATTCAGCTACAAAAATTAAACTATTCAGCTACATCAGTACAGCACTAATATTTTTATTCAGTTGAGGTAAGGCGTTGGTCTATACCAAAATGAATTTATTTAGTCTGTTAACATTAATGAAACCTCAGTGCGATGCAGAGAATCTGTGGAGTCATTGTCCGCCTGCGATGCGTTACATTTGTAATGTTCGGCTCCAACAGCTGACAGATGTAACAGAGTCCAGCAGAGGAAAACCTACATCTGTCATATAAAATGCCTTCTGGCAAATCAAAAGTGTTGCACCATCTCTGCATATTCTCTCTCTTCTGAGAGCTCCTCTCACAATCTGCACACCTGCATCGACAGGATCTTCTTAAAGTGGGCAGGCTATTTTCCTAAAGCGCTATTTGGTCAGGGGGTGATGCTTTTATACTCTGATCTGTGATCCAGAACTTAACCTGGTCTGGACCAGGTTAAGTGTTCAGCAAAAGTTACTGGAGAGATAAAACCCGATCAGAAGTGAACCAGCGTCATAGGACGAAAAACCCAGAAAACCCTGAAGTTACCTCGATAAGAGAAAATCCGGCTTCGTAGTACAGGCTCCAGGGGCCTGTACGATGAAGCCGGATTAACATGCCCGGGATTTCTCTCAGTTACCTGGGTTGACTTAACCAGACATCTGCGGTCTTGATAAACGGTACTATGAAGCTGGTTATCAACTCGGTAACTCAACCCAGGGTTTTCCAATCTTAATCAGTGCGCGCTCACATAAAAGAGGCGGCGTTGGAAGCATCTGACCAATCGCAGACATGGAGAAACAGAGAGCGACATATTTCACCATGGAGGAGCAGACGATGATACTTAAGAAATATGTAGAATTCAGGATCATCATTCCTGAATGATAACACGACATTATGATTCAGGAATGATAATAAATGGCTCCATTAATGCTGCAGCAACCCAATCCCCGCAGCAAAAGCCAGGAATTAATGCTGGCTGTCAATGCGCAGCAAGTCCGTGCGATTGTACAATCATGGAACAATATCGGACTCTGATCATTTAGTGTTCATCACACTACAGCGCTTCCTCAGTATATTTGCTTCTCATACTGTGCATAATGGATATTTTAGGCTCATATCGTTGAACGTGTTGTAACCCTTCACCATGACGGCATGGGTGGGTGTGCGCTCCATAAATTCATGTTTTCTACATGTGTGACCTCTTAATCACATTATTTCAGATGCAACCCCGCAGCGCAAGACGATCATGGGAACAAGTAAAGAGCAAATACAAATATATAATCCAAACCGGCCATTGACGAGATTCTATGCTGCCACACTCTTTCATGAATGAATGGAATTTCATTTAATATTTGTGCAGCCCACAGGGGAAAAGCGGGTATTACATGACATGTTTTTGAATACGTTTTCAGTGTCGCCAACGGTGTGCATCAAACTACCAGTGAATGAATGAATGAATAAATAAATGAATGACGTTTTACTGAGTGGGACCGTGAGCATAATTCGGCCACAAAAAATAAGCTTTTCAGCTACATCAGTACAGCACTAATTTTTTTTCACTCGAGGTGAGGCGTTGGTCTATATCAAAATTAATTCAATTAGTCTATCATTAATAAAACCTCAGTGTGATGCAGAGCATCTGTGGTGTTGTCGGTGTCCGGCTGCGATGCGTTACATTAGTGATGTACGGCTCTAACAGCTGACAGATGTAACGGAGTCCAGCAGAGGAAAACCTACATCTTTCATATAAAGTGTCATGTGGCAAATCAAAAAGGGCACCATCTCTGAATATTCTCTCTCTTCTAAGAACTCCTCTCACGATCTGCGCACCGGCATCGACAGGATCTTCTAAAAATGGGCAGGCCATTTTCCAAGAGTGCTGATTGGTCAGGGAGTGGTGCTTTCATAGTCGGAGATCTCTTATCCAGAACTTAACCTGGTCCGGACCAGGTTTGGCGTTCAGCATAAGTTACCGGGGAGATATAACCCGATCAGAAGTGAACCAGCGTCATAGGACGAAAAACCCAGGGTTAACCCTGAAGTTACCTCGATAAGAGAAAATCCGGCTTCGTCGTACAGGCCCCAGGTCTGATGTATCATCTCTGTTGTCAAAATCCACGACAACAAACTTTTCAGCTTTAACTGTCATTTTATGACCAAACTTGTGCAGCTGATCTTCATGTGTTCATTTTCAAGATTAGTAAACAATTTGTGGTCATAAAATCAAATTAAATGAATAGAAAAAGAGAATATCAAATAAAAAAAACAACAACAACAACAAATAATAATCACAATAATAATTATGATAATAATAATAATAATAACAACAACGAATAAAATTAAATTGAATATAAAAATAAACAAAAAATTAGTAAAAGAAATTAAATTAAATCCAACTTTAATTGGGAAATAAAAAATATAACTGAGATCAATTAAAAAAAATTAAAATAGAAACGAGAAATAAAATAAAGGGAAAAGTGAGAAAAAACATCTTAGAATTAATTAAAGAATTAAATTGTCCTATTTGAAGCTTGTTGCATTTATTCTGCTCATATTTTGGTTTTATTTGTATCCCTCTGACATTTTTCAACTGAGTTGTTTTCCAATAAAAAAATTATTTATCTATTTATTCATTCATTCATTTATTTATTCATTTATTCATTCATCTATTTCACGGTGGTTTGGATGCTGTGCTGTATTCTCTTTCGGCACTCTCAACCTTGCAAGAATTTAATAATTTATTCTTATTTTTAATCTTTATTTATTTTCCTTATCTATTTATTTTCCTATTCCTGGAACAGTATGCTGTAATGCCCCTTTGTAGATTGATAAAATTATATTCAATTGAAGGTTTGGCTTTTAGAGACAATAATTTAGTACTGCAATGAGGCCACGGCATCTGTTTTTAGGAGAATGACAGAAACACATACTTCTATCCAGAAAATGGACTCATGACGCACACAGATGCATTTTTCCATCTGGAGAGATGGTGAAGTCAGCTGGGATTTATTTCAGCCTTCTGTTCATTATAAAACTTTATTCAAACTAAAATCAGTTTCAGCAAATCTCTCATAGACAACTGACTAAAAAACCAACTATTTATTAATATAGTTATTATTTATCTATTGACTATTAGAGGATAAAGTTTCTGTAAATAAATTCTAGCTTGTTTGTTCTTCCTGATACCAAAAACATTTGGACCAAACAAGCATTTTAGTTTGGCTGAAATCTGGCCTTGACTTGCAGTGATGACTAAATGTGATTTTAGCTTTCAAAACATCATCATCTTCATCACCTCATGTGACCCACAAGGAAACTACCATCGTCTACGTCCAGGAAAGCTTCCCGTTATAGCACCACTTCTGGAACACATAATATTTGTCGTAATCCACATCAACACCAACAACTGACATCTGGACCCCACAGGAGACCAGGCCAGGCTAGCTACTGGCATCTGGTCCACTTCTGACCCACACAACACTTGCCAGTGCTGTAACTGAGCCAACAGCATCCAAACTGGCCTGGATTCGGACCAAACATGTCTGCTATTTGGGCTGTAGAGTTGTTCATATTCTGTAAACATTTAAAGTAAAACATCATCAGATTTAGCAAAAAAAAAACAACTACAGTAAGTTAGTGCGGGAAAACATTTCACTTGGTCATTTAATTATCGACTAATCCGGGCAAACGCCGCCAGCGGGGGGAGCCTTTCTGTACATGTGTAATTAGAACAGATGAGCATCAGACTATTTTCTCAACAACATGGAGGAAATCTGGAGGAACTGTTGCATTCCTGGTTGTTGGAACAGCAGTGGAAAACTTTAATGTGGTAATAAGTGAATAAGAAGATCACGGACATTTATTTAACAAAGATTTCTGCTGTCTGTGACAAAAGTGGACGGTGCTGCTCCGTCCACTGATGTCAGTGTGTTCGTATCGGGGAGGAATATCGGACACACAGAGCAGAGGAGGAATAACTTGCTGCCACAGCGGAGAAAACACCAGATTTAATCCCCAACAACAAAAACACGGTAAATTCTGGTGAACACACATTAATTTGACACTTTATTTCCTGTATCTATGCTCCTGAAAATGACGCACCACGTGAGTTATTATGCTAGCTAATGCTAACAGAGACAGCTGTGGTGTTGCTGCGAGCTACTGACTAATCTGGGATATACTGTGAAATACAGTATAACATTATTTGCTCTGATCAGGGCAACGTTGTGACCGGAAAATACAAATAGTAAAGCCAGAAACACAAACGAATAATGAAGACGGTGTCCTGCAGCCTTTAGTTTCATCTGCAGGACATGTGAAGGCTACGTGATCTGTAGCCGCAGTCTTTAAACAATGCCAAAAGCCAAATATATGACAAAATAGAAAAGTAACGACCTTTGACAGAGTTTCGTTTTTTAAACTTTGATAAGTAATCACGAGATGTGCGTGACTTGTGCGTGATTCCAGCGTGACTTGTCATTAAAGCCAGTTTCCGGAGATGAATAACAGTTTACATTAATGCTTCGATGTAAAAATAATATGTCAGAATAAGTGACATCTCCGGATTACATACCTATAGGTTATCATTAACTTAGACGACTGTCCAACGTTGTAAATCCAGATATTCACGCTGCTTTATGTTGGCAGATACGAGGTAATTGGGACTAGTAGCAATGGTGGTGCCACAAGATGGCGCAACACACAAAACACTTGTTGGATTAGTCTATTGAGGAAAAAAAAGATAGTTTTTGTTGTTTTTTTCAACATAAAAAACAAGATTCTTTGCTGAGTTTGATCTCATTAATCTGGATAGGGAAGATTCAGCTCTGAGATTGTTGTTTTCTTACATGAAAAGTTTGCAAGAATCCCAGTTTTATCAAGTTCTGACGGAGACGTTGACCTCCCAGAAACATTCACTTTGTCCTCCTCATCTTATTTCATGACCCGTTCTCTCTCTGCAGATTCAGTTCAGATGTTTTCTTTTCAGATGAAATCACTGCTATAATTTAGAATTCATTTTTCCAGTCGTCCTGGCACGGATACATTAAAAACCACAACACCACCACCACGCTTTGCGGTTTTTATGCTGGAATTCAGTTTCTTTTCTTAAAATCTTTCATTAATACCAGAAACATCTGTTTTGTTCTCAGAAGTCCACAGAACTCGTCTCCAGCAGCCTTCAGGCCTTAGTTATGTTCTCACAGCCCCGCCTCATGAACCAGGGAAGCGGAGAAACGCGGGTCTCCTGCAGTCACATACGAGCTGTCTGACTGAACTGCTGGACATCAAACACTTTTAACCTATTCCAGCCTGATATCATCAGGTGTGAGCCACGACGCTGAGTGTCCCCTCACACCTCCCTCCCCACTGACTGAAAACAGCTGACTTTAAATCCACCTTCAAACCAACTGCTGCTCACAGAAGTCCACAAACTTCTGCCTCTCACAGATTTGTTTTAAAGGATAAAAGAATCACAAACCGCGTCATTTCATCCCATCAGCTCAAACTGGGTATGTTTGAACATTTTAAAGTTTCAGCTATTTGAATGTGTAAATTTATTAAAGGGAAGAAGTACCAGGCTTCATGCTGTGATGTGTAAGAAGCAGGTTGAAGCAGGTGTTGCTGATGAACCTCCCTGAGTGTCTCTACCTTTTGCTGGTGGGGAAGTATCTGGAGCAGGTTTGGCCGTCCCAGGAGCAGTAAGGGTCTCTAGCCAAGCAGCACTCAGCACAGTCGGCCCCGTAAAACTCGCACCTCTGCAGCCCCAGCTGGGCCACGCCGACCTCACTGGACACATAAAGCTGCTCCTGAGGAGGAGGAGGAGGAGGAGGAGGAGGAAGAGCAGAAAAACAGGTTTTCATCTGACTGTTTCATAATTGTTCCTACTGTGATGGAACTTTTTCCAGGTTTAAGATGTTTTTCAAGAGTTTTCCCCTTTTTTACATAAAGACTGAAAAGATGGAAATAAAACACACCGTATGTTTAAAAACTGGGAAAATCTAGAGTCCATGAATGAACTTTGAACAGATGGTTAAAAGCAGAAGCAGCACAATGAGATTTATCTATTTTTTTCTATAAATATACACTCATCTTCTACTGCCTCAGGTCCATCCTCCCAGTACCAGGTTGGACCCTTTTTCCTTCACAACTGCCTTAATTCTTGGTGTCACAGATTCAACAAGGTGTTGGAAACATTCCTTAGACATTTTGCTCCATATTAACATGACAGCATCACACAGTTGCTGCAGATTTGAGATGATGAGAATCTCCCGTTCCACCACATCCCAAAGCTGCTCTGCTGGACTGAGATCTGGTGACTGTGGAGGCCGTTGGAGTACCGTGAACTCATCATTGTTACATTAGAAAGCAGTTGGAGATGGTTTGAGCTTTGTGACCTGGTACATTATCCTGCTGGAAGATGCTACACTGTGGTCATAAAAGGATGAACGTGGTCAGCAACAGTACTCAGGTAGACGGTGGTGGTTAAACCATCCTATGTTGGTGCTAACCTGAAGCATTGACACAATGCAGGATGGATTCATGCTTTTATGAGGTTTCTACCAGATTCTGATCCGAACATCTGAACGTGGAGCAGAAATGGAGACTCATCAGACCAGCAACGTTTTTCCATCTTCTATTGTCCAGTTTTGGTGAGTGTGTGTGAATTGTAGCCTCAGTTTCCTGTTCTTAGCTGACAGAAGTGACTCCTGGTGTGGTCTTCTGCTGCTGTAGCCCATCTGCTTCAAGGTTGGATGTGTTGTGTGTTCAGAGATGATATTCTGCATAACTTGGTGGGAACCAGTGAGTATTTGAGATTATTGCCTTTCTATCATCTCCTACCAGTCTACCCATTCTCCTCTGACCTCTGACATCAACAAGACATTCTGGTCCAGACAACTGCTGCTCACTGGATATTTTCTCTTCTTCAGACCATTCTCTGGAAAACCTAGAGATGGTTGTGTGTGAAAATCCCAGTAAATCAGCAGTTTCTGAAATACTCAGACCAACAACCATTACATTTAATTTCTTTCTCATTCTGATGCTCAGTTTGAACTTCATCAAGTCGTCTTCACCATGTCTACATGATTAGATGTGCTGAGTTGCTGATTCGATATTTGTGCTACAGGTGAAGCTGATAAGACAGTTTGAATAGTCACGGTCAAGTTTGTATTATTTGAACTCTCTTTTTTAAATGTTTATTAATCTTTTTTTTGCCGTTTTTTCTTTAAAAAGTTGACCTTTTCATACATGTGACTATTTGTAATTTATGTTTTACTTAACGTGAGCTGCAGTTATGATTCTAGATGTTCTGTTTAACCTCTGGGCCACATCCAGTTATGATTACAGCAAAATTAATTCAGTAAATCTGAAGCTTTAAAGTTGTACTTCCGTGGTCATTTCATTAATATTTCTGTGTTCTCCATTATTATTGAATGCATGCTGCATCGTTTCTGTTTAAAAAAACCTTCTGGTATCTTTGTATCCAGCTGTATTTGTATACGAGAAGAGAGGCTTGTGGTCCAACGGCAGGCTTTTCCGGGTCCTTCTCATGAATTTCCGTCTGATTGGCTGCCTCCCATCAGTGTATGAAGGAAGCTCCGCCCTCCGCTCTTATTTCGCTACAGACAGGAAATAGAGCCGACAAACAAGTTTGTTCCGCCATGCTAACAAACAGTTAGCTAATTAGCTTCTCAACTCCGAAGCTACAGTCGTGCTGTCTTCACTTCTAGTGTGTAGTGGAGGGTTACCTGCCTTCCAATGGACAGATAGAAACCCCACGTGGGATACGCTATTTGCAATGTGACGTAGAAGTGCGAGGCTGTTCCCGATTCGCTCTTTTCTTCGTATTGTTTCTGTGATGAGGAAGCACAGCCGACTGGAGGGAACGCAACGCTAGCAAGTCAGCATGTGTAAGTAAACAAGGGGAAACCCTCCGTATTTCAGAAGGAGCAAGTTAAACGGGTTTTCAGTGGAAGGAGGCCTTTAAATCACATTCAGATCAACAAGGAAAACCCAGAAGTTTACGTTGTCATGACTTTTTTTTTTTTTTTTTTTTTTTACAGTTCTTGAACTTTGCAACATCTAAACACAGCAGTTTGACAGGGGTGCCCGAGTCCAGAACTAGAGAGCTACTATCCAGTACATTTTGGTTGCACCCATTCTCCAACACACCTGAATCAAATGAATGAAAGGCTCGTTACTGTTGGACCTCTGCAAAACTGAATGACATGAATGAGGGAACTAGCCATTTAAAAAATTGCAGGATAATCGCTCTCGAGGACCGGACTTGGGCACCCTAAATAATGCCATCTGAATAAAACTTCAAAAAGACCTTCAGATCCAGTCATATCTGCTGTGCAGGAGGACACAAAAGTCAACACCCCCACAACGCACATACACTCACACACACACGTGTAAAAACAAAGCAGCTTACTCTCTTGGTGGACAGCTCCATGCTCTGGATGGGACTCTGTGGGATTCAGAGAAAAACTGCATCAGATTTGTAGATTTGAAAATTTGACATTTATCTCTGTTTGTGAGGACGAGTGTGTTAAAACTGACCCGCTTCAGTTTAATGCTGCTGCAACAGAAAAGTGTTCAAACGTGCAGGTTTTCATTGTGACTGCTGTAAAGCAGTGGCATAAAATAAAATGTAGCTGATGTTCTGTGACGATCTGGGCTGGAAAAGAAAGACCATTGGGCATAGAACAGGGGCGCCCAAGTCCAGTCCTCGACAGCTACTATCCTGCACTTTTTTGGTTGCATCCCTTCACCAACACACCTGAATCAAATGAATGGCTCATTACCAGCCTCTGAAGAGCTGGATGACATGTGCATGATGGAATCAGCCATTTGATTCTGGTGTGCTGGAGACGGTATGTCCTAAAAATTGCAGGATAGTAGCTCTCGAGGACCGGACTCGGGCAACCCTGGCATAGAAATACCAAGCTCAGATGTGAGTGGATGATGACCGCCACTGACCAAAGTTCTTAGCTAGTGCAGTCGTTGCTCCAGTGCAGCAACGACTGCACTACAAGTAGCTACTTTAACATAAGTACTGTCTTCTTCTGTGGTCCTTTCAAGGCGTCATTCATCCAAAACAATGTTCTAACATAACTAAGCCAGTCCTGCAAGTTTTAAAGTTCACTTCACATGGAGAGTTTTTTTGTCCATTCAGAGACACCGTAGCTTAAATGGTGGTATAAACATAGTAGCTGCCATGTATGTAGATCCACAGCAAGTAGATATAAATGTTTCCTTTTAAGTGAATAAAAACACAGCTGTTATTTTAGTAAAGTGATTAGATATAAATAGAAACAATATTTTTAATGATATGTTACATTTTTCTGTCATCAGCCTCTGATTTAGCTGCACTCTCCCCCTCTTAAAGCCATGAAGTTATGTATTGTTGCTTTAAGCGAACATCTGTCCCAAATGACATTGTTTGAAATGTGTTGGAGACGGAGGAAGCAGGACAGTAGTGGAGTGTAACAGCCTCACGTTATTTCCATCATTATTTTCCTTAAATAATGTTTCCTATGATAGAGATCCTGGACAACATCTGTGTGCTGACAGACCTGCAGCAATGAGTGACAGAAACACCGGCGCTCCTCTTTAACAGCCGTTATATTTCAGGCTGTTGGAGGTCGGAGAATTCCTCAGAGCGACGTTTAAACTCCGCGGCTGACTCTGGGGTCAGGGCAGCTGCTGAGATTACAAATCTAATAAGTCTCTTTCTTCTTCAGATGGCTAAAATTACCCCACTGCTCCATTTTTCTGGCTCACTGACTCGTTTCAGCGTCTCACAAAGGGAATCGTCGACCCCTGACCAGACCGGGGCGAGAGGTCGAATCAAAGGACGGGTGGGGTGCCACGGAGGAGAGTGAAAGTATTTTTACGGTCTGGCTGTATAGCTGCCTGTCAGCACCAACGAAACCCAGAGAGGCTGCAGACTATCCTCTCATGGCTCCAGCCGACAGAAGTAAACCCAGCAGATTCCTGCAGGGACCAGCTGGCCTGAAGCGCGCTTGTTCCTGCTTTAGATGCCGTATCCTGTTTGTTCGGGTCTGCTGTGGCTTTCTTCCTTCCCTTCACCTGTTCTCAGCTCTCATGCGGTCTGTGTTTAATGTCTTCATTTCATTTTCAGCTTCCTTCTCTCGTCTTTTCATTTCCCTCCTCCTCCTCATCATCCTTGACTATTTCTGTCTCCCCATTGTTTTGTTTTTTCTCCTAATGTATTCCTCCACCGACTCCTCATCCTTCACTTCTCATTCCTCGGTTTCCCAGCTGGAATATTTACACAGAGGATCTTGGGAAATATGTGCCCCGCTGTCTGTATTTAGGTTTAGTGTAGCTTTTCCAGACACAAGGCCTCATGCGGCACATCACGTCGTGCAGAGTTGGCAAATGGGCACCGAGAGACACCGAAACCGGCTGATCATAACCATAAATGTCCTGAGTTTGGCTCTAAACTAGAGGATTAAAAGGTCCCGTGAGACAAAATGCAGCTGATGTGATCCCTGAAAGGTTCTAGTTCTGGTCTCTGGTCTAAAAACCTTTTAGAAGTGGCTGAATCTCACCTGGAAGACTGACAGCTCCTCCAGAATCACCTCCTCTGTCTCCCAGTTGTCTTTAATGACCGACACCACCTTCACCACCTTCCCATCATCTGGAAAAAAACAGAGGAGGAAGACTGACTGACAGGTCAGTAAACACATCATCACAATCTGCTGCTATGTTTTAGCTTTTATGCTACGTAAGGCTCTATTAGCAAACTAGGCCTCAAGTTCTCACTCTGATCAAATTAAAAATAATGATCAATGCTTATTTATTTATAAGCAACAGTTATAAAGCGCTTCACTAACAACAGCATAGAACCAGCCACACGCATGGAAATAAGTTTAATATCCTCTAACATGATGCATAACACCAACAGCATGAAAGGAAATGAGAATAAAACATTAAAAAGTGGCTAATAGTTGAAATAAAACCAGGAAATCGTGAATTTGACGGTAAGAACAGAATCAGCTGATCTGATTTCAGCAGGCAAATTATTCCACAGCCTCAGAGCCGACACTGATGTCAGTATGGTCTCTGGGAACGCTAAAATTAGGCTTCAAACTTCCCTTTGTGATAAAGCTTACAGTTAAGGCTTGGCGACTGAGTAGCTGGGGAACATCCCATGGTGCACTGGACTCTTCTCTGCTCTCTTTAATATCTATGTAAAAATATCTGATATTGCTGTTGCCATTAATTTGTGCTTCTCCTCCTCTTCCTCTGCAGGTATCCCTGCTTAGAGTGTGCTGACCTCTCTTTCCTGTCCTCTCCTCCCCCCTCCAAGCAATTTTTTAAAGAAAAATTTAGTGTCATAAAAGCCTTTTTATGTGCTTTTTTTGTAAATAAATTATAGTAATGTTTAATTTTTTAATCAAAACTTTGAAAGAACAGCTAAACGTGGAACCACAGCAAGCAAATCAGGTAAATAAAAGCCAGTCTGAACATTATGACACTGTAATTTAACTAATTCTCCACTTTTTGCGGACACACTTGTAATTTAAACCTGGCTCTCCATCTTTCCCTGTGTACCTGGTGTACTTTGTACCACTCGTCACCTAAAACTTTATCCTGAAGAAGAGGAGCATCAGGACACAGCTCATCATATCAACAGGTCATGAAAGCTTGCTGAATGTGTTGACAGGAGAGATAAAAATCTATTTCTGCGAAGCTTCTGATCTTCACACCTGCAGCATTTTCATTAAAACACATCTGCAGTCTACAGTATTTATTACCTTTTATCTTGATTATTGTAATTCCCTAAATGCTGGTCTTCCCCAGACTTCTTTATCCTGTTTCCAATTGGTGCAAAACTCTGCTGCTCTTTTATGATTTTACTTTTTGACTTCTTCTATTGTTGAATTTGATGTCTTTTGATGTATTACGTATTAATATTCAGCACTTTGGTCAACACTGGCTGTATTTTAAAGTGCTCTTTAAATAAAGTTGGCATGGCTACAGTCATCCTCAGCTTTATTTATACCCCCTAGAAGAAAAATAAACCCAGCTTTCTGTTAAATCAATTGAAACTGACAAAAGAAATAAAAAATTAAAATTTTATGAAAGTCATGACACCGCCTTTAAATTGTGGTTTGACAGAAAACAAACAAAAAACAAAACAAACCAACAAACAAATAAACAAAACAAGCAAGATGAGACCCCTTAACTAATAATTTGTTGAGCAACCATTTGAATTTCCCTCCTGGGATAAATGAAGTGTTCATTCAGAGTTCATTTCACTGAGGCAATCATTGCAATCAGGTGTTTTCTGTCATTTTCTATCAGACTTCTGCACCTCTCAGCAGGTATTCTGGCCCACTGCTCATCAGCGACATGCTCTAATTTATCTGGGACAATTTTGTTTGTTTGCTTTTTAGAATTATTCTTTTTCACACAATTCAAAAGCAACATCTTATTTCACTAAATTATAATTCAGAAAACTGATATTGAAATAATATTTTCATAACAAGAGACACCTTAAGACTACTCCTTCAGTAAAGCCTTTAATTGAACTTATTTTGAACCACAGTTTTGTTAATACCATTGTATTTCATTTTTACTTTTTAAAAATTATATTCTATTCTATATTTTTATTCCATTCTATTTACTTTTTCTTATTTTTATTGCATTGTATTGTGTACTACTTTTACATCTTTTCTTAACATCTTTTATTAAACTTCCAGTGTCTTACAGTCTCATTGTGTGTGTGTGTGTGTGTGTGTGTGTGTGTGTGTGTGTGTGTGTGTGTGTGTGTGGGGGGGGGGGGGGGGGGGGGGGGGGGGGGCTGATATAGTAAAGGCAGGCTTTTTCTGTTTGTTATAATTTTTTTTAATGTAAAGCAAGTTGTGTTTTATTTACATGTATTAAAATGTTCTTTAAAAATAGGTTAAAAATAAGTGAATTTTTTTTTATTATTAATTATTACTTCTTTCACTTTTTTGTCACTTGAGTGACTATTGTGAGTTTAGTTTTTTCTTTATTGAGAGAACATTTGAGGAAGAATGTAAAAAAGAAGTGGTCCATTTAAAAGGAGCGGAAAGCATCCACCTGAAAAAAAGGAAACGCAGAGAATATTTCCAACACAAGTGTGAGAGAAGTCGAGTGAGTATTAGTTCCTGTCTTCATGATCTGCAGGGTTTCAGTTAGTTTTCGTCTTGTCCTCGTCCCGTTTCCTGTTTTACTTTGCAGGGTTTTTCCTTTGTGTGTTCTGTTTGCTTTACTTCCTGTTCCCTGACTCACCTGGTTGCATTCAGGAATCTGCACCACCTGTTCTTCATTTCTTCTTAGTCCCTCTGTGTATTCATACTCCCAGTTTTTAGTTGTTCACGGCCAGTTTGTCATCATAACGTCGCTGTGTCTCCTCGTGGTTGCCTGGTTTCTTGTAAGTTGTCTCATTTAGCTTTGTTCTTGTCCTTAAAATGAACCTTTTGTCCCTGTACCTGCCTGCCTCATCCTGCATTTGGGCCCAATCCTCCTTACCTGATCTGTGACAGTTCCCTGAAGACGTGATTGAGAGGAGATATTTAAACTAAATGGCTAAATCAATGTCCTGGTGATGCTACTGCTCGCTCCGCATGCGGCATCAGGAAGCATTTCCCGTTGTAGAAGAGCATGTATTGTCTTTAATAAATGATCCATATTTTTTTAATGGGTGAGGAATTCCAGACGTTAAACACACACGATGTAAGAAACCTCAGGGAGACATTGATACACCAAACCCGAACAAAGCACACAGCACGAACCAAACTTGTATTAAAACCACATGGAAAATAAATTAGCTGCTGAACACAAAAGCACACACTCCTACCTAAACACACACTCATTTGGATATTATATTACTCTAACACACATGCAAATAATGTCGTGATGCTCCCGGCGATCCTCGTAAACCTCAGAGATCATGTTGAGGGAAATCTTGTGTTTGCAGCTGTGTGTGATTACTACACTACTGTACATTGTGTGTGTTGACAGGCTTATCTGCAGACACACAATATGTCTTACAAACAAGACTGCCCCTGCATTACTACTGATGTAAGTTTGGCCATCAGAGACTGCAGCGTTAAGTTAGCATCACTATCTTCACCACCAATCATCCCTCAAAGTTGAATCGACCCTAATGAGATAAAAAAAAAAAAAATATATATATATATATAAGTGTCCTCTTTACATTAATTCATTCAATCAGTCAGACAGACTGATAATTTTATAAGCTGTTTAAATACATTTTTTGTTTGTTTTATACTGAACATGAATAATTTTAAGAGGAGATGAAAGAGGAAAAAGCAGCTGGAGCAGTTTTTGACTACAACTGGAGAGTCCGGTCCAGAAGCATCCCCAGATGTGGTCTCTGCATGAAGTTCTGGGGGGAGTGGGGCTGAAGTCCACATCAGAGCGGGGAGATTTTATTCTAAGGTCATCAGTGGAGATCGCACGTGAACCTGTGAGGACCTTCTTCCCTGGTGATGAGCTTGTTATCAGACCAGCCAGTGAGCGCTGGCACCATTTAACCCGATCATGCATGTCTGATGACATATTATTGATACTGTTATTGCAGGTCACAGAAACATTAGTGTACAGCTGCATTCGGACAGAGCGGCTCTAAGAACTGATCATCACGAATTTGGTTCTATGAACAAGCCCTCTCCAGGGGAGCTGTTTAATTTTGCATTCACACATGAATCGGGGACCTTGATGGGGACCGATGCAATGCAACCGTCTGTGACAGACGTGTTACTTTTGCGCCCCAACAAAATAAAACAAATCCGTGAAAAATAAGAAGAGAAGATGACGCCACTGTTTTCATGCTCTGCATGACGGGATTATTAATCACGGATGATCGCATGAGGAGTCTAACATCGAGGCTGAAAGAGCACAGAAAGAGCCAGGAGAAGGAGAATAGAGCAGCAGGCGATAGTTCTTCATTTCATGGAGAAAGAAAGGAGAGCAGAACGCCGCAGACAAAGGAGACGATGTGGAAGTTTAACTGGTTAAACATGCGCTCGTTATATCCATGTTGTATCTGTAAACATTTCAGATGCTGTTCTATTGTTTGTGTTTAGTGGCAAAAAAGTATGAAACACCTTCGCCATATGGGTTCCTATGGAACCATGAAAAGACCCCCCCCTCAGAGTAGGAGCTAAAATGGTTAAAGGAACCGAGGGCTGCGGTCCACAGTTTCTGTCTGTCCAATTGACCTATGGCTAAACCACGCCCCCAAACGCGATGAGCCAATCACAGTGCGCACAGCTTTCCCATACACTCGGACATTCTCTGCTTGAACGTCCATTGAAATGCATTGAAGTTAGTCCGTTTTTGTTCGTTTTTATGTGTTCTTTTTAGTTTAAAATGGTCAAACGTGTGCATGGGGTACATGCAACTCCGATACTAGGTATCCTGAGAGGCTGGGTGACAGGGCGTATTTTTTTGCCTTTTACCAAGTCACATCAAGCCAAAGTTATGCGGCAGACCACAACATCAACTGAACGTGGATAAAATGAACAAGGATGCCTACATCTGTTCTAAGGTAAGGCAACATCGTATTCGAGGCAACATGTTGTCACTTTGCTTGAAAGAAATATGAAGTTACCTTCCCTAACGTTAGTTTAAGTTGGCTAACGCTAGCTAAACATGCTAGTTTTGGTACGTGGTAACGGTACATAAGACGCTGTCGTGTAGTAGGTGTAGTAACGTCGATAACGACACGCCTCTGGCTTCCAGCTGCAGCCAGACTGCTCCGCTTCCGTGGCTGTTTGATCAGTTTTTGTCAGATGATCACTTTTTGGCACAACAACAGCAGCCGTGCAGTAGTTTGTGCAAGGAACTGAGGGAGCGACACGAGTCACATTCAGAGATTCACAGGCTGATTTCTACTTCCAGTTTAAGACTTCTGAACAATTTCTTTTTGTTTGTTTGTATTGTTTTTATGTTTTTTAATTTATCTTGTCATGATCACTCTGTCTGATCACGCGTCTGTTGTCCGTGTTGACAGCTGTCATCTCCCGAAATGTCACATAGCGCCTGTCACCGAATGTTTGTTTGTCCGAGTGAGTGGAGGGGGCGGGGCTTAGCCATAGGTCAATTGTGCAAAAAAAAAAGTCCCCATTCCTAAAAAGGTTATAAGAACTTCAAAAGGTTCCTTTAGTGCAAATGTGCCTCATGTCAGAAAGAGGGTGACCAGTGAAACTGCCTTATCACCCTACTCAGGCAGAAGACGTGTCAAAGGAACTTCAAAATAAAGCCATTTTCAAAATAAAAGTGGCTTTGATATAAATTTTTGGCCCATTTTGGATGGATGCATCGGTCTACAGCATGAAAAAGTTCCCCTTTCTGCCGACTGCCAGCCACTTACCAGCGACTTATCTGCTAATTCAATCGCACAGAGAAACGCCTGTGTGCCCAGGGAAAACTATTTCAGAGCATAAAGGACGTTTTAACACGCCAAGTTTGGACACCGTGCGTGATGACGTATTTGCGGGACAACTCATTCAGCCAGTAATAGTGCAGTAATAGTGCACGATTACTGCACTATTACTGCACCACTTCTGGCAGAAAAAGGCGGAACTTTTTCATGCCCGCATCTGTATATCAATGAATCAATACAGATCAATGTATTTTTACACCTCTAATCGCCACACCTTGTTATCTTTTGCTGATTGGCTCACCAGCTGCACATTTCGTGACTAGTTCTCTGCAGACAGAGCAGCGGTTCCAAAGTCCAGTTCTCAAGAACTGCAACTTTTAGAGCATATTTTCTCCAACACACCTGAATCAAATGGCTGAATCCCTTCATGCTCCTGTCATTCAGCTCTGCAGAGGCTGGTAACGAGCCGTTCATTTGATTCAGGTGGTGAAGGACGGCCTTTGCTCTAAAACAGACCTACTCTATTCAGACCTATGAGGACCGCAGTCCTGCAGGTTTTCAAGTCTCTATGCTCCGGCATACTTGATTCAAGTTAAAGTCACTGTGCAGAGCTTGATAGGCTATTGGATCGATTTAATTTGAGTCAGGTGCCCTAGTAGGACCAAATTGAGTAGCCCTGCTCTAAAAGTTGCAGGATAGGCGCTCTGGACTGGACTTGAGCTCCCCAGTATAGACTCTTGGTTTTTAGTTGACTTTCTGCATTATTTTATGTCATTATTCTCTGTCTGTTTCAATGTTTGTTTTCTTGCCGTGGATAATCAAAAAACTACAGATCTAACTCGGCTTCCTCTCCTCCGTTGGTCTGCTTCCTCACCTCCTTCCCTTTAGGCTCTGGCACCTCGCGTGGAATCATGCGGCGCTTTGGTTCACCACGATGTTTGCTCATGATCTTTAAAAGTGACCCTGAACACATCTTGAGCTGAAAATTAACTTTATCTTGAAGTCAGTCTTTGATTTCAGATGCCTGTGATGCTGTTTCAGCACAGCTGGATGTTTGTACATTTGTACTGGTTTGCAGAGTTTATCGTTACTGTTTATTTTCTAAAACCAGCTCATTTCAGCATCTTTACTAACATGCATGTGAGTCCCACAGCTTTCCAAAGGCACAGAAAGATTATCTTTACAATAACAGTTAAAACTCTGCAAACTCCAAGTTGACCCTTTTACCCCTTACTGAAAGCTGCAGAAGCAGGAAGAAGTTTGTCAGCTTGGTGTTGTTGACCTTGTTTACATTTTAAGTCTCAAGTCAGATGAAGTCAAGGTTCAATCCTCTGGGACATGAAATGCTCAAATTTGGTCCCCTGCATACCAAACACAGACATCTCTGCTTGTTCAACTCGCAATTATTAAAAAACTAAAAACATAATCTGTTTTAAAAGATGATCATTATGTGAGGGAAAGAGACCCACAAGTACACACACACACCAGCTGTATTTATGGAGGCAAATATCTCAATTCTTCTCTTCCATGTTTCAATCCAACAATGGATCAGCGCGAGCCTACGTCACAACCCGGAATTCACGTGACCACGAAGCTGGTAGCGGTGAAAACATGCTTCATATTTGAACGGCGTCTGATGGACTATGAGCCTCAAAAACTGTTTTTGCATCCTTTTTAATTTTTTTTCTCCACCAGTCTGTCTTTAGAATAATGTTGAAATGTCGTCCAGTTATATTGAAAGTCTCACTGCCGAGGCTAGAAGAAGATATGAAGCAAAACTAGTATCTGTTGGACTCAGTAATGCCCATCTCCTGCTGCTAGAGCCTGATTAGACGAACCTACATAACAGCCTGATGATCAGTTTCCCAATCTCATGACGTATTTGGTTTCATCAGGTAAGCCCCGTGTTCAGACCATTTATTCTTTATAGAATATTAATTTCCGTCCGGATTTTTTTTTAAGAAATGGTGGTATTTCTTTGATGTCCTTCTTAGGAGTTTACTTTCATTGATAAAGCTATAAATTGCCGGTAGCTAGAAGCTGGTTATGACTGCATGTTTATAACGCTGCAAATGCTTTTCTGGCACTTTTTATGCTTTCATTGTTATGTGGGAATATTGATGGCAGTAATCTAGATGAATGTGAATGTGATCCGTGGTCCTGAGGAGACGGGAACAGCAGGCGGCGCTGTGATTCTCTACATCCACTGATTTAATGGTGTTTTCTATCATCTGTACAAAAACAACTACAGGGTTTAAATAATGAGACTACAATATGCTTTTTTATCAGTCACAAAGTGATCCGAACATGTTAGATATTTCCATGGTTTCCAGCATGAACTGTCAGCATTTATGGACTTGATAGCCGCTAGCCACTCAGCATGTTGTTCGGGACTTTTTCTGTTGTTTTGGGAAGTGGAAAAACATATTCTGTTGTCCGCGTGGTAGTTATGTTTATGGCAGCCATACACAGCAGGACTTCTCGGTATTTCCAAAGTAGAATAAACAAAGACTGACGAGTAATGAAGCAGGTAATCAAATGGCTCCCCTATGCAACGAAGCGATGTTTTCACCTTCTACCTAACGGGATGTGATGAATTTGGCGAAAATTCCCGGATGCTCGGGGTGATCCATGGGGGACTATCACGCTTTCCGGAACTTTCCGTAATTTAGGCTATCCTCTTCCGGGCCATTTCAACAATAGCTGAATCCAATGTCCCTGCTCTGTTCCACTTTGTAAATCGAATAAACGCCAACCCTACTTTTTTCATTGATTCATTAGTGATGCTAAGAAAGAAGTGGATGAAAGCGATTCGTCGGGGTTAAAGGGCCGAACTTTATAAAACAACATAGCACGTTTGTTTGTAGCCGGCAGACTACACAGCTAGCGTTAGCAGGCTAGCGTTTGTTGACTTGCCTAACTTTGTGTGGCTGAAAACATACAAACAACTGAATCCGTATCCTTTCTTGGCAGTCCCCAGTTGTTCCACTGGAAACGGGAGGGTACAGACCCGAATTTCAGTTGTTTGTGTGTTTTAAGATGCTCAAAGTTAGGCATGTCAGCAAACACTAGCCTGCTAACGCTAACTGTGTAGTCTACTGGCTACAAACAAACGTGCTACGTTGTCTTATTATAAAGTTCGGCCCTTCACTCTGGCGAATTGCTTTGATCCACTTCTTCCTTAGTATCACTTCAGTCGGGAATCCATGAAAATTTAAGTAGGGTTGGCGTTTATTCAATTTACAAAGTGGAGCAGAGCAGGGACATTGGATTCAGCAACTGTTGAACTGGCCCGGAAGAGGAAGCGCCTAAATGTTTCAAGTTCCGGAAACCGGAACACGGAAGCGTGATCATCCCCTATAAGAGAATATTAAATCCCAGAAATAACTTAATTCTGCTACATAAGTGTTAGAGGTCTAAAAACCCAGCAATGAGCCATGTGGTTGGACTGGGTGACATTTCATTACCATTAGCACAGATACCAGTTTATCCAGTCTGCATGTACGCAATCCTGTAGCCTCAAATCCACAACCGGTACAGGAAGAGGTGGAGTCATCCATACAAAAACAGTCCCTAATAAACAGAGCAATCCCCCCTGTATGGCTTAGGTTTGCCAATAAATAGTGTTCAACCATTACAGCATTTTAAAAAACAGTTTTTTGGCTGCTTGCAGCCAGCAAGAAGGCAACAACAATACAGTGGTTCAAAGCTGACCCACCTGTTAAAAACACCACCAGTGGTTAAAAACAAAATCTGACATGGATAGATCAACACATATATTGAGGATAAAGGAGAGAAGTTTCAGTCAAAGAGGGATAAATGGTCAGAATATAAAAGAAGAGGAAATGACACCATATATTAAGATATTTATCACAAGATCGGGGTGATACTGTACAAACATGTTACCATGTTTTATTTTGTTCTTATGTTGATCTTTTTTACTCATATACTGATATTGTGATGAATGTATACTTTCTCTTGGAAACTTGCTTAATAAAAATCTAAGTGCAAAAAAAACTGTTTTATGAACTGAAAGTTTCTAAACTGCTTTAGAAGATCTCTATGAGGAGTGAGTGGCTTTTAAATTGACAAAGTATGAAAAGATGGACTGATTTGGGTTTTATAACATGAATAAACTAAATAAGCTTATATTACCATATAAATGAATTAAATCATGAACCAATGTGATGGCTGACAATGAAAACTTGAAAATGTTCTAAAAAGCAGCAAAGACAGAAAATCAAAACCAGAGCTGATTACTTTTAGTTAATTTTAGGACCCAAATAATTTATTAATTCAACTATATCGATAATGATGAGTTCATGCTTAAAACTACATTAGCAGCCACAGCTGAAGTCGGTATATGACCCGAGAGTAACCTGCAGAACTTTCCAGCAAATATTACATCTTAGAATAAACTATCTTGATGTGAACACGTGGCCGCACCATGAAATATATTTTTTAAAGGACATTATCTGCTGATTATTTACAAGCAGCAACTCAAAATGGAAATAAGAGTGGAAAGATTTTTCCTGGTCGTATCATGTGAAGTCTGAACACTTGAAAGAGCAGAGCGAAATTCATCAGGCAGGTAAATGTGCAGCTGATGGGGGGGGGGGGGATGAAAGATGCAGGAGAGGAATCCACTTAGTGGAGATGTATGGAGCAGTCAGCGCACCTCTGACCCTTCAACCTGTCACCAGCAGTTAAATAACCTCCATCATTTATCACACACAGAAACACACACTTCATAAACACCTACTTTTATGAGCATGCTGCTGCAGCTGGAGGAAAACTAAAGCTTAATGAGGTCCTCACAAACTCAGCAGCTCTTTCCCCGTCACAGATACTCCTCTGTGTTTTCCAAATAATGAGTGAAAACAGGTTTACAGACAACGAAGTCATCCTCAGTAAAAAAAAAGACTAAATTTGGGGTATTTTTAAGAGCACCAATTGGCAATAAAAATTCTGTGATTGAAAAGGAAACTTTACATATAGCGGTGATTAAAAAACCTGTGAGGTTTCATCCTTCCTCCGCTCACCTGTGCCCAGGTGTAGGACATCATACGGCCCGTCCTCTGCGTCCACTTTGTCCACTACAATCTTTTTTAAGGTGTAGGGTGAGTTGACTCGCGATAGGACTGGTCTGCCACCCAGAGGCAGGACGGGCTCCCACATCAGCTGATGCTGCCGCATGAAGCTCACCACTTCATCTGAAAAGTCCTTAGTGGACTTGTGCTGAGCGTCGTACGTCTCGCTGGGACACTGGAGGACAACACAGAAATGGAAAGGGAGAAATGTTGGTGAGTTCTGTAAAAGACTGGTTTTTGGTGCAGGATTGTGGCTGAAACAAGCTGATGGTGAAAGCATCGGCATGTTCAAAGATGAAACTGAAGAGATGCCGATGTGCCAAAAATTCAATAAGAATAGTCAGCAAAGCTAAACATACATAGACTGGCATGGAAAAATATCAGTACCACTAATAAATGTGATTTTTTTTTTTCAGAATCCAATTTACTATCACCAGAAGATTTTCACAAGAAATCAACTGCTTACATTGTGTATGAGATGAAAACAATTATGTAATAATTACATATACTGTTGCATATAATTTTCCCTGCTACTGATTTTATGTTTTAGTGTCTAAAATTTTTACAAATCTAACAGAGAAAAAAACAAACGGCTCATTACCAGCCTCTGCAGAGCTGAATGACATGTGCATTAGGAGATTAACCATTTGTGGAAGTGGGTAGCCTAGTGGCAGCATCGTGAGATTTGGCGCGGAGGACCCGGGTTAGAGTCCCTGTCACGACATTCAGGTGAACCACTGTGGACCCCTGAGCAAGGTCCTTAACCCCCACCTACTGCTCCCCGGGCTGCTTTAAGTAGCAGCCCACTGCTCTCTGGTACTAATGTACAGAGATGGGTAAAATGCAGAGCCCTAATTTATAAATAACCAGTATTAAAAAGAAAAAAATTCAGGTGTTGGAGAGGGTATGTTCTGAAAATTGCAAGATAGTAGCTGTCGAGGACTGGATTTAGGCATCCCTGTTTTAAAGTATCACAGTGCAAAGTGCACATCTTCCTGTGATGTTATCTCATAAGCCCCACTGTAGAATTTGAGTGTCTGCAAAAAGATACCATTTGATGAAGTTATGATTTGGAATTTGTATAACATATGCTCAAGTTTTGAAAAATCATTGTGCATTAAAGGTTGAATATTGAACATTTTTATTAAAAGCTATATTTTAGAAAAAAATAATACCTCCACAGGTCGTTTGGGGGTGTACAGAATGAAAGAGCAACATTTCCTAGAAAAACTAGATTTAGCCTAAAAATAATTATAAAATAAATTTTAACGGGTTCGATAATGGCATTATATTTACGTTTATAAGCCAATACACGCCGCCATTGCGTGTTGCCAGATACCATTTCTGTGTGGCAACAATATGTTCAGCACAGTTAGGCTGGTACAGGGGAACAGTGGAGATGGCAGGTCAAGCAGCTGCTTTGGGGCCCTGGAGATGTTGTTATCTGTTTCTGAGGCGGAATGACCTGAGAAGAGCAAAACCTGGAGAAATTTAGGTGAAGACTTCACTAAATGGACCCACATAAACGTTTTCCACGGCGTCAAAACACGGAAATGGTGACTTTCCTCCTGGATCGGTAAGCTAGCTTGTTTGCTAACATGGCTAACGTTAGCTGTCAGTTATAAACTCTGTGTTACTTGTTGGACATGCTGCAGACTGTTGGTCACTTGCGTATCGGCAGTGAGCCTGGCATCCCAGCGGCTGGAGTTGTTTTTCTGCCGTTGCAACTACAACCTAGACACACGTGATGTCGCTGTTTTGTCTGTGTTCCATTATTCAACCTTTAATTCAGCTTCTAAATCTCTGGAGTCACGTTGGTACTGATGACCCATGTCTGACAGCTGCTTCAGGTGGAGGAGACATGTAGAAACTCAGGGTTTCTTTATGACAGTCTTTCTCAATTCCAGTCCTCAGGACCCACTGCCCTGCATCGCTTTGATGTTTTCCCACTTCAACACACCTGATTCAGATGAATGAACTTCCTCATTAAGCAGTGTGTTAACGAGCCATTCATTTGATTCAGGTGTGTGAAAGCAGGGTTGCCTAGAAGTTATGCAGGGCAGTGGGTCCTGAGGACTGGAACTGAGAAACACTGCTTTATGGTGAACCTGCCAGGGAGTAGGTTCACTTCACAGAATCAGTTACCATGGTAACAAACTCGGGGTAAGACCTACATCACTTTCTGAAACAAAAAAACAGTGTTTTTCCCAACTCAGGGTTGATATTCTCATTTTCAGCATAACCTGCTTCCTGGAACCGGCCCCTGATCTCCAGTTGCTGATTGTCACACCTGCTCCTCATTAGTAATTAACCCCTCCTCTATAAAAACGGTTTGGTTTCCTTTGCTCATTTCCAGATCCTGTCATAGTTGTCCTTGTGCTTTCCAGTGTTACAGTGTCAGTTTTTCTATCGTTGTTTAGTTTTAGTCCTTGTTGTCTTCCCTTTGCAGCACTTTTGGTTTCATTAAATAATCTAAATTTCTGCATTACCTGCCTCATGACTTCCTCAAGTTGGGTCTCACAACCCCATGACAGCAGGGTTTTTCATCCGATTACAATTCTCCCAAAACTTCCTTATCTTAAATGATAATCATATTTATAATTCATCTACTGGTCTGTCAAACATTTCCTCTCAGAACATCAATATTTACAGTTTTAATTTACAGTTATACACAAAATTAATATTATTTGAGGACTATCTGTTGAGGAAGCCACAATAGTTTTTTTTACATTCTATTTTCAGGATTATGCATCTTTTACTTAAAAACTGAGCCAAGTCTTTTTGTTACTCTTTGCTAGGAAATTGTAGGACGGGAATGAATAGCTGGAAGAAAGGAAATGAAAGAGAGGCTAGTTGGTTTTGAAAAATGGATCTCATATTGTGTCAGACCTCATGCTGATTTGTGGAGAAAGTCATATGTTCTCCATGAGGAACGGGTAACATGAGGAAGATGGTGAGATGAAAAATGCGGAGTTGGAGAGATAGATACGGTGAGAAGATGAAGGAACACCAGGAAAAGAGGAAATGTCCAGCATGGCGGAGTAAGCTGAAGTCGACAATATGGAAGCCATTATTGCCCCCGCGGTGAGTCAGTGATCAGGAGGTGATGACCACAGCATCTCCAGACGCAGCTCACCTCTCCTGCAATCAACCACATGATTCATGGACCCAGCACAGAGCACTGAGATCCTCAGCAGGCAGAAAGAAATAACAACTCACACACTCACATTCAGGCCTTTTACGACAAGTCAACGTGTCCCAGAGGAGTCGACGGCTGAGGTGTTAAATCAGCAGAACCCTCACAGCTTCATCAGCTTGTTTTCATTACAGACGTTCTGTGTGTTTGGAGTCTGATCTCACAGGAAATTCTTAATTTTTCACACCAACATTAATACAATCTTGTTTCCAATTAGTTTGTAAAGATTGATGGACTGTGAAGTCGAGCATGGCAGCTAAAGAAAACAGAACTTCAGCTAATCTTTACTCTCCTGGAGAAGCTGAGGTGGTTTGTTTTATTGTCTCACAGTACGCGCAAATGTCTGAGTTACTGAACTATAACTGATAATATTAAAAGAAACGACAAACTGTTTGATTCACATCTTATAGAAATAAGTCATTCAACACAGACTTGTTTTTAAACGGTTGACCCTGCACACAAATACAGTACAAAGAGAAACTTGTCTCAAATCAACAGATTAATGATTCATTAGACTGTGTTGCGTAATCACAGACAAGATGAGGAATATTTTTAGATTTTTAGTTGTAGTTCTCACAAACACTGTAGGTGCAACTTAGACACATCAGTGATGTATTCTGGGTTCATTGGGTGTTTCGGGCCTCACAACAGACCCGAAACAGTATAGTGTGTTGTTGTTGTTGTTTGAGTTCACTCTTTTATACCAAAGCAACAGAAAATCTCATGTAATTTACCTGCACTGTAAAAGCTGGTGTAAACTGACTCCATGTTGAAACACTTCTTTTTTTTTCTGCATTTACTCACCATCCTCAAGGAGACAAACATGTTTATCCTTCTTATTTTTGATCATTAACTTTGGAATCAGAGCAATCAGGGAAGTTTTACCAAACTCACATATCTGCCTGTCTGTGCACTGTCAGAAATAAGGAGACCTTTCTGTCCCTCAAGGTACAATCTGAATTTACGTACCCAGTAGGTGGACCTCCAAGGTAACCTGACTCCCGCCACCTGGTATTTGCAATACCATCTGGGGAGGGAGTTAACCCGATGTCATTTCAAATTAGTCTTTTTTTTCTAAAACTCTTGCATGTGATTGGATAGAAGATCTGTCCGTCATCTTGACTGACACGCTACTTCAGCCACTCACGTTGAACCGAATGACGCAACCCGTGACGCAACTCAGAGCGACACCAGAGCCACCACGCATAGAGGATCGAGTTATCAAAACATGTTATCAAGCTCAAAAAGCTTCAGTCAAACAACATGGCGGCGGCGGCGACAGCTAGTACGAGCGGTGACAATCATGGCAAGCCGCCATGATTGTTGTTGTCTGAAATAACTGACTGACTACACTGCTGTCGCCTGTGCTTCTACATCACATCCGGCCAAAACGCCGCCCATCCTTCAAAAGTCCCACCCGCGATTAGTGATTGGCTCCTATTATTCTCTAACCAGACGAAATCACCTATAACTGTCGCCTTACTCAGATGGAGTGCGTGAGGAAAGGGAACGCCCCCGCGTGTACTTGTTGAACGCACCCAGATGATGTAAATCAGGTTACCTCCAAGGCACCTGTATGTACCTTTTTTTTGGTGCCTGAATCATTTATGATCCAAAGCAGAAAGTATCCACTGTAAGTTATACACCAGCAGCACCCTTAAAGGTACCACCCCAGTGACAAGCCACTGGCACCCCTAAACCAGGGGGTGTCCAGGTCCGGTCCTAGAGGGCCACAGTCCTACGGGTTTTCCATGTCTCCCTGCTCCAACACACACCTGACTCAAAATTGTGCAGAGCTTCATCGGATGTTTGAATAATTTAATTTGAGTCAGCTGTGCTGGTGCAAGGAGGCATAGAAAACCGTCAGGACAGCGGCCCTCAAGGACCGACTTTGGACACCACTGCCCTAAACACACAATTTGGTACTTATTTTTCTGAGCGCGTGGAAAGGCGTCCACAGATGCGCGATGTTGCAATTGTTGTGTGATTAAGTGAACTGGAGAATCCAGCCGTGGCAAGCAGAGACGTTCTGCACTGAAACACTTGTGGTGTGACATGTGTAAAGTGTGGCCCTGCCATTCCTCATAGTATCCGCGTTTAGCGTGACCGTGGGGTTAGCTTTTACAGTTTCACTTTTTTAAAGAGTGCCATATTTCCATGGAGCCTTCAGGGCAATTACAGGGATTGTTTTGTGTGTTGCAACAGAAAACATGAATAGTGAATGGCTCGTCTATAAAACTGCTGCTGTTGTATTTAGGGAGCTGCAAACGTAGCTGTAGCTCCATTTGCAGAGCTGTTACCAACATGGCTAACCATATGAATTTGTGCCAACAGTGGGTTCAGTTCTGTGGAGTTTGATCCAGAGACCAGTGGGCTGAGGTGTGGACGTGTGTCATGCGTCTCTGGTCAGCCTTGCTGCTGTTTAACGTCGGTATCGGCCCTAAAAGAAAAATCCATATCGGTTGAACACTACTGTAAATTATACCTGCTCTGTCCAACTGTTTGAGTAGCTGTTCGCCGCACAAAGCCAACACGTCTTTCAGCCCCCAGAACATCCACACACATCTCTCGCCGTTCAATGCCATCCTCAACAGGCAGCTCCTACCCACTTAGGACACCCTTGGAGGTCTTTTAAATATTTGGAAGAGTAGGAATTGTTCCTAGTCTTGAGAATGTTGATAAATAGATTTTAGTTTTAAGTTTGACAGTAGGACTAAATTCCACACTACAAAAACTCAAATCTTAGCAGGTATATTTTTCTAATTTCTAGTCAAAATATCTCATCACACTCAAATAAGACAAAATTACTTAAAGAGAAACATTTCAGTGAGATATAAGATCTTGTTTTAAGGCAATGCATCTTACTCAAGAAATCTTATCAAGAAAATTTTGCTTGTTCTATTTTTTTAAGAATATTTTGCTTATTACAAGCAAAAAATCTTGGCCACTCTTAAAGGTAAAAAAAATTTTTTTTTTTGCTTGTAATAAGCAAAAAAATTCTGCCAATGGCATAAGCAAAATTTTCCTGATAAGATTCTTGAAAAAGATGCATTGCCTTAAAGCAAGATCTTATATCTCACTGAAATGTTTCTCTTTAAGTAATTTTGTCTTATTTTGAGTGTGATGAGGTGTTTTGACTAGAAATGAGAAAAATATACTTGGTAAGGTTTGAGTTTATGCAGTGCAGAAAATTCCCAGCTCTTAGGACTAAAATGGCACTCTAAGACGCTTGATAATACGGCCCCGGGCCTCTGAGGGACCTTGACCATCTGCTGAAGAGCTCCTTGTTGCTGTGACTGACGATAGTCTTGAATGAATTCAGCTGCAGGATGAAAATTTTCATCTTAATGTTATTGTGTGTTGCACCCTGGTACATCCCCACCCTGCAGGAATGCGTTGAGCAGCACTCTGATCCCTCGCTGGGAAAACTGGAAAAACAACAGGGTTATCTCTGAGATGTTTGTGTGCGTGTGCACTCACAGTTCCGGGTCTCGGGTACGGGATGCGGCCTTTGTACTCGACCCAGCGATAGTCGGGACCTTCTTTATGGGCAAACGGACCGTTGAAAGCAGCACGGATCGATGCCATGGAGTACACGCACACAGCCGAACCGCGGAATATCGAGCTGCAGGAGAAAGGAGAGGCATTGGAGAAGGTTTTGAGGGAGAGTGGGATTAAAATAGAGGGAAAGAAAAAATAGAGAAGAAAGAATCTAAAGAGTTTGATTTATTTAGGAACTCGAAGAAAAAATATAGAGAATGGAAAAAGAAAAGGTAACAAAATGGAAGGATAGAAAAGGAAGGAAAGAATAGGGTGGAAAGGAGGGAGATGATGGAAAAAGAGGTGGTACTGCTTTTATATATCAGGGTTAGATAAACACAACCAGCTGGGCCCTTTGACCTTCGACCCCAGACTCCCACCCACACCTGACCTCCCGTCCTCTGTACAGCTGAGCGTGTACATCACAGAGGAGATCCTCCCAGTCGTTTAAGGAGATTCCTTCAGTAGTTTAAGTCAAACTAACAAATGTCCTAAAATACTGAAGTAGACACCACTGGACTGAAGCGAAGACATTTTCCTCAGGAGTTTTCCTCGCTGAGCGAAATGACCCGGACGTATCAGAGCAGCAGCTGTGATAAGAGCTGTTTGGATCCCCAAATACAAAGGAAAAGAGCCCAGTGTGTCCTTCACTATCTCCTTTAGGAAACACCACAACATCCTTTATAAAAGAAAGGAGATAATTCTGTCCCACAATCCCACAGCTGCAGCTTTCAGTGCGATGCTGATGGTGTTTGTCAGGTTTCTCTGAGGACAGTGAAGTGGATGTGAGCAGCAGTGACATCATGTCTCGCTTTTCTGACTTTTTTTTCTGTAATCACCCACATTGATAATAAAGTTATATTCTATATCAGAGCAAAGTGATGTGATCACTCGTGTAACTGGAATGCACTATTATTCTCTCAGGAGTTTACTGGCTGTGGATCCACATGGCATACATGGCATCATACATGGCAGCTGCCATATTTGTGCCACATTTTTACTACGGTGTTTCTGAATGAACAAACCACTCTGTGTGAAGTGAGAACCCTCTGAGCTTTAATACTTCTGTATCAGCTTTGTTTGATAAGTGCTAGACCACCTGAGGCCACTGGATCCTCTCACAACTGAAAACATGTTTATGTCTAGAGGAGTTTTGACCACTAATGGACACCGTACATTCTCAACTGTGTTTGGTACTTGAAGTTTTATTCCCATTTTTGCCACAATATATCAGAATTTATTTTTTTCTTTTTACAAAATATAGCTTTAAATCTTCCGAAAATGGACTTTATTAAAACCTTGAGTTTCCAAACCACTGAATCCCCAACTTAAGCCTAAATCTACAACCAGTCCTCAGCTTGTCCTTTTCTGGGACAGGGTCAGGAGATCAGCCTGTGTGTCGATGCCGCACAAGGATTTTTTTCAGAGCAGAAGAAATCAGTGCTGTTTCTGTGGTCATGTGAAATTATTTATAATCATGAACCCACTGAGACTGTTTCCCTCATCTATGATGTGCATTATCATGTCTTTAAGTTTGTTTGTTTTTTGACAGAAAGAAGTCCAGAAGGTTCTTCATCACCTGGCTCTTAAAACGCCGGCATATTAAAAATCATTGGTCATCATGGTTTTGTTTAATTTGAACACTGTCATTTTTTTTTCTCGAGAACAACGTTTCAGATTACTTGGATTGCTAATCTGTCCCGGAGTTCTTCTCTCACATCTGCTATGTGTTTTTTGCTTCACAGTGTTTGGCCGTTCTATTCCTGTCATCCACCTGGTTACCACTTATTGTCCTGGACATGATTAAGGCTACAAACTTCCTTTTTAATAAAGCTGGTAGTTAGGACTGGCTTGGGCTTTTCCTTTCAGCAGGTGTTCCTGGCTTAGAGTTATGGTTCTTGTTGACCCCTCTTTCCTGTCCTCTCCACCCCCAACCAGTCTAAGATGGCCGCATGTCCTGGTTCTGGTGGAGGCTCTCCTCTCTATTTTCTCCTCATGCTGCTCCGGATGGAGGACTGAATCAAAGAGAAGATTTGATGCAGTCCGTTAGTTTCCTTAGATGTAATTGTTTTTATAATTTAGTTTATATGAACACAGTTGTTATAAACTGGACTAATGTGGATTTGTTTTAATTAGCTTATGATTGAACTGTCATGAATTAGATTGATAACTTTAAGCTGTTTGGATATTCACCCTTGAAGGTCACTGAAGTCACATGAGTGCTGTTGACACACTTGGTCCAGTTGACTGCTAGGACTGGTGCTACCTGTAAGCTGCCTGACCAAGATGTGACATGTGTTGGTCACATGACTCTTTACGTGTGACAGGTTATAAACTGCCTAATGTTGGTTTCTCCCATTTAGAGGTTGAATATGGAATACAGACAGAAAAGCAACATCACTTGTCCAACAACTCCAGCCGTTTGGTTGCCAGGCTCATTGCCGATACGGCAAGTGACTAACAGTCTGCAACATGTCCAACATGTAACGCAGAGGAGTTTATAACTGACAGCTAACGTTAGCCATGTTAACAAACAATTTAGCTAACAAATCCAGGAGGAAAGTCGCCATTTCAGTGTTTTGATGCTGTGGAAAACATTTATTTGGGTCCATCTACAGTAGTTTAGGCTTCACCTAAATTTACTCCAGGTTTTGTTCTTCTCAGGTCACTCTTCCTCAGAAACAGATAATATCTCCAGGACTCCAAAGCAGCTGCTTGACCTGCCGTCTCCACTGTTTCCTCCTGTAGCAGCCGAACTGTGCCGAACATACTATTGCCACACAGAGGTTGTATTTGGCAACCCGCAATGGCGGCGTGTATTGGCTTGTAGATGTAAACATGATGCCATTGTCAAACCCATTAAAATTTGTTTTATATTTATTTTCAGGATAAACATAGTTTTTCTAGGAAATGCTGCACTTTCATTCTGCACTCCTTTAAACAACTCGTGGGGGTTTTATTCTTTTTCTTTTTTTTAAAATATAGATTTTAATAAAAATGTTCCATATTTAACCTTTGACACAGATGGCTTCTTTCACT
Source organism: Atherinomorus stipes (assembly GCA_023101725.1). Classification (NCBI taxonomy): domain Eukaryota; kingdom Metazoa; phylum Chordata; class Actinopteri; order Atheriniformes; family Atherinidae; genus Atherinomorus; species Atherinomorus stipes. The sequence continues at coordinate 322,971 of JALJCO010000734.1, read as the reverse complement.
TCTCTCTCTACCATCTGTCTCCCTTGTCCAAAATGTCCACATTACTGTCCTGAAAAAAAAATGTCCCTCATCCACAAGATGCAGGTGGACTGCTGAAATCCCAGAGAGCTGCTCCTCTGTATTGGGTCAATTCATCATGATTATCTTGTGTTTGGGTGTTTCATCTATTGTGCGGACCAGCATCTGCCATCGTGTCTTGCTGGGTTTGAAATTCACCACAAAATAATCACATCGTTAAATATAACCTTTGAAGTTTTGAAGAGGGAGCCGACAAGCAAGCACAAGAAGGACACAGACTACCTGGAAAAACAGAAAGTTATCTCTATTTCTTCTTCAAACTTTACCATGCGGAGGCCACACCATGTGTATGTGAACTTCCTGTGATACACAATGATGGAGCCCCACTCGCACCCGTCATCAGCAGCATTAACTCAATTACTTACACCACCAAAAACCTTGCCTCCATCTGAGCCTCTCTGGTTAGACACACTCCACATACAAAACTCAGCAGATTTCATCAATAAGGTTAAAGATCTGAAACTGGCACCTGGTGAAACAATCCTTTGATGTCACCTCACTTCACATGTACAGTCGTCCTAAAATGATTCATATCCTCCAATTAAAGAAAAGGCTAAATTGACAATACTAATTCAAATAACAAAAGAAACTAATGATAAATAAAAATTAACAAAATTATGATTTAGATCAATTATTGCTTTTGAATTGTGGTTGAAAATAATAATTTAAAAAAACAACCAAACAAACTGTCACAGACACATTAGAGCAGCTTTCCCATGAACAGTGGACCAAAATACCCGTCAACAGGTCTAAGAGTCTTTTTGAACATAATAGAAAACACCTGATTGCAGTGATTGTCTCAAAGTGTTGCTCAACAAAATTTTAGCTTTGGAGTCCCATCATGCTTGTTTGATTGAAAAAAATAAAACAATCAATCAATCAATTTTTATTTGTATAGCCCTTTACAATAACCAGAAAGTGAGTTTTGTGACTTGTGACTTTTCCTTCTGCCTTCTCCTACTGCTTCGTCTGCTCCATCGAGCCCCTCCTTCTTCTTCTGCCCTTTCCTTGTCCCTTTTGCCCTTCCCCTTCTCCTCTTCCTTTATTTCTGGTCTGCTCTCTTCTTTCTCTCCTGTCATCCAACGACTTCACTGTGTTTTATTTTTACTTATCCCTTGGCCGTGTTCTTTCTTTCAGATTCCATCTGGGGGGGTTTCCTGAGCTGGATACACTAACGAGACTACACCCCCACCCTAGGTCTCTTCCGGCTCATCATCGTATTACTCGGCCTACATCCCTATTTCAATAAATCATCATCCTCACTTTTAGTGCCGTGGTCCTTGCTAGTGAATTGGAGGGTATGAATAGTTTTGAGGAGGACTGTATACCTGAGGCACTTCTAGACATCTGCTCTGTATAGAAACGTGTTTTACAGACGGAAGCATGGATCCGCTGTGGGTTGTCCAGCTTCACCAGATATGGCCAATCTTTATTTGGAGGAAACTGAAACCAGAACACTGAACTCCTACAAGACAACAACACCAAACCACTGGTTCAGGGATTTGGACGACATGTGGCTCAACATCCAACTGGGAATAATAATGGATTAGATTTATATTACGCTTATCAAGGCACTCAAATCGCCCACAGTAGATCCATTATCCTTTCACTCCTCGTTCATACTTGGTGATGGTGAACTACGTATGTAGCCACAGCTGCCCTGGGACAGGTTGATGGTAGCGTGGCAGCCATTTCACGCTTACGGCCCCTCTGACCACCACCGGAACATTCACACACATTCATACACCAGTGATGCCCCCACTGGAGGCAAGGAGGGTTAAGTGTCTCAAGGACAAAACAACACATGGCTGGGGGATTGGAATCTGAACCGGCGATCCTTCGATCATTGGCCGACCTGCTCTACCACCTGAGCCACTGCCACAGAATACAAGCTGCTTTTTCTGGACTGTGTGCTATACTTTGATGATGATGGAAGTCTGAACACTGTGATTACCAAAGGCCAGTACTTCCTCTTTGACTCTCACCCACTGGAACACAAACTGGCCGTCGTTGGAGCTCTGCACCATCACACAGAAAATGTCACCACTTGGAAGAGAAAGAAAGGACCACAAGCATGTCTGCAGCAGTCCACCTGCATCTACAGGAGGGTTGAGTTTATCTGTTAAGACTTCTGCTTCTGGGTCTTCAACACCAGACAGATGTTTCCCAACATGTTCACCTTGCTTATGCTGCCTCTAGAATGGCATAAAAGCATTTGTCTAATGGTTTAATCTGACAAATGTACAAGTTTAGCTACAGATTAAGAAACACTGAAACTGAGACGACATCCTCACCTGGATGTGCTGAAGACGCCGTAGATAGTCGGGTTTTGAGGGTCCTTGGTCTCCAGAACAAAGATGTCCTCTAGAAAAAACATAAAGGTTTTCTTTTTAATTACTCAAAGAAGGAAGCAATGTCCGAGATGAGAAGCTGACTGTCTTAAAGTCCTGAACAACAAGGAGCATTTGGATTTTGCTATAATTCCTGTTAACTGACCTGTTTAGTTAATTGAAAATGAAAGAAGTGATAAAGGTCCTTAGTTTTATTGGCTTTGGAGGCAAATTGATGAGATGAGAAAGGGAGGATGAAACATGGAAGGAAAGGAGGCACCTTTACATCAGTTTCTACTGCATAAATGGTGAACTCGATTGTTCAGGGAGGGAAAGATGAAGTTAGGGGTCTGTTCCAGAAACATTACATAAGAGGCCGATAGGAAGGAAAAGGAGGGAAGGGTTTGTCGTTACCTAGTTCATCAAACTGTGTGTCAACTCCAGACGGACCGGGGACAGAACAGATGAGTCTGGCTTTGAGGAAGGTGGTCCAGCGGTTGATCAGACTCCTCTTCCCCCCAACGTCATTCTGGGTGGAGGCAGAGAGAGCTCGGTAAGGTTACAACTTCACATGAGGCTACACTTACTCTTGTCTGGGGGACAAATTAAAATTCAAAGGTCTGGGTTTACGAATCATTTACGTTGTGTTTGATTTTATTTCTACCATCTGAAAGTGGCAAATTCCAAGTTCTCATTGATCAAATATAATTAAATGTAGCATCAGTAAGCATGTATGAGCAGAAGGCTGGACTCTGAAAAAAACAGCAGACAACTTCAGAGAAAGGAGCAGCACTGAAGCTCAGCATTTACTAAGCTTCGCGCTTTAGAGAGGAATTAAATGTGAGTTATGATTCTACCTCCTGTCATTTGGTCATAATATCAGCGTCATTCCTCCTGGTTATTTATCAATCTAGTCCAGTTCAACACTGCAGATGAGAAAAATATAAATCTCTGCGGATGTGAGCTCTTAGGTAAGGCATCATGTGCTTTCTTTTACATAATCATGCATTTCACGGATTATTGAGGGTAATTTGAGTCCAAATTTACATTTGCATGTTTGTACAGAGATGTAAAGTGATCTCAGAGAGGGAAGTCCTGCAGAAATGAGGGGAGGTGTGGAGCAAAAGGGACTCATCCTATGTCTTAACCCTGTAAAGCCTGAAATATAAAATATAAAGGAAATAATCAGTTTGGGTATCTAAACTTTTATTGGACCTTTATCCAAACATTTTAAAGAAGAAAAGCTCTTTTTATCTTTACATAACTTTTTGAGTCTTGTTGTTTTTCTAGAAATAAAGCTGAGATAAAATTAAAAAGGAATAGTTCAAAGTTTTAACACTAATATGACTCCTTATTCCATCTCAAACCAGTTTGTAAACCAGTGCATCCCACATGCGTGTCCGTCTCTACCTTGCAGACTCGGGCCACTCGGCTGTAGACCCTCTTGTCCCATTGGTCGGCCTCCACCGCCTTTTCTTTGAAGAAGAAGTAGACTTTATCGTCGTCGGGGCTGTGGGTGTCAGGGATGGAGAAGGAGCCCACAAACTCCGGCTCTGAGAGGGACACAATACACTTCAAGCTCTGTGGGATTTCATATTACAGGTGAACACTTTCACTTCCCTACAGATGTTTTTGGGGAAAACATCAGAGGTTCAGCGTGTCCACCAGCATTCCTGTGTGACCAGCATGTAATTCCTGCGCATAATCTGTCACCACAAACTTTTACATAACAAAATGACTGCAATGAAATAATTCTAATTTCAAGGCCTGCTTGCAGAGCTCTGTGGGAACTTGGTCCATGTTCAGAATTTTTGCAGGTTGGACCTGGACAGTATTAAAGTTTCAGAGTAAAGAGCTAAATATTATAAATGAGAACTCAAACCGACTCTGACAGGAGCTTCTCACCATTGAGCCAGTTGTGATCGTAGGCTTCAGTGCGGATGTAATGCTGACTGCTGCCCTGCACTGACGTCCGGAAGATCGCAGCATTCGCTCCCATAAAATCTACCGAGGTGCCTGCATACAGCTCACCGTCTGAGGACAAATGAAGAAAGACAGAAATGGCATTAAAAACGAGGCACTTTGTCCTTGTGTAGCTTTTTTCCTGGCAGTGGTTCTAGCGTTGGAGCATTCAGTCTGTTTTCTAGCTCTGCTTCCAGCTTCCACATAAAACATTTCCCTTGCCTGCGGAGGACAAAGAATGTCTGACAGCTGATGTATAAAATGCATCCACAGATCTCTCCGTCTCCTCTGATCCCTCTCAGAGGGCAAGCCATTAAACAAAACGTTGGGATGTTGATTTGATCTGAGATCAGCATCACTAAAACGTCTCCGGTTTTAATGTTGACGGAGCTAAAATTCTTAGTTTTGTGGTCATTAAATCAAAGGTTAACCTCTGGAATCTCAGTGACTTGAGTTTTGGCTTTTTGTTTTTGCTTTGTTATATAACATTTTTTATGGAATAAAAACAAAAAATATTAAGACACATGCTCTATTCCAGCTCTTGTGTTAAGCATTTGAGTTACTGTGGCTACGAAACTGCTTAAATTACTCTTTGGAAAATGCAGAATTCCTGGCAGACTTTATGTCTGCATGTTGTTGAACTAAATCATCTGTGGAGTGAATTTAACTCAACAATCTTCATGTCTGTGTCTGTCATCTTCACCGTGGCTTCGACAAACAAACAAACTTATGTTCCATCCCAGGTAGGAACCCAGTACGACTCAGCTTTTGACTGCTCATGATGCAGCTCTGTTCTATAAACTGGCTAGAAATAATATACAGTATGTTCCAACATGAAGATTATCTCTCAGATAGAAATGTTTGATTTGAATTAAAAGGGATTGCTGTAAATGCTCTCTAGGGTTTCCAAAGAATGGTCTGAAGAAGAGAAAATATCCAGTGAGCAGCAGTTGTCTGGACCAGAATGTCTTGTTGATGTCAGAGAAGAATGGGCAGACTGGTTGGAGATGATAGAACAACAGTAAATCTAAAAACCACTGGTTCCAAATAAGGTATGTAGAATATCATCTCTGAACATATGACACATCCAACCTTGAAGCAGATGGGCTACAGCAGCAGAAGACCACACCAGGAGTCACTCCTGTCAGCAAAGAACAGGAAACTGAGGCTACAATTCACACAGACTCACCAGAACTGGACAATAGAAGATGGAAAAATGTTGCTGGTCTGATGAGTCTCCATTTCAGCTCCACATTTAGATGGTAGGATCAGAATTTGGTGGAAACATGAAAGCATGAATCCATCTTGCCTTGTATCAATGCTTCCGGCTGCTGGTGGTGCGATGATATGGGGACATTTTCTGTCATTTACATAAACACGTACGTCTGTTTCAAACGTCACTGCCCTCATATTTCCAAATGTCTTTTAAACAAAGAATTATTAGGATGCGTACTATATTATTGATGATATGAAGGGGCGGGATAATACAAGTTTATACTTTCACCTACTTCTTTTTCGACATGAAATTTAATTAGAAGGGTTTTTTCTTTTTATGTTATTTATTGTCTTTTATTAATTATTGTTTTTATTGTCTTTTTTTCTTGTGACTGTCCATTAATGTATTTTTATTATTTACTGTTCATCTAACAACTGTGTTAGATAAACATCTGTAGAGCAGGGTTGAGAGTTTACCTCCAAGTTCTGACATTAGTTTCAGACAATAGCAAACATGGCCACGGACGGTGGAGGAGATCGTGATTATATACATTGTCAAAGAGGGAGTTAAAAGGAGGTATTGCAGTATACAGCAGTGGACTGTACAGCCATTAAATACAAGCTGTGTCTCGTGTTGCAGGCTGCACACTTTGAAGTGCGCAGACTACGTAGTCTGCGCACTCTGAAGCAGCCTCCTGAAACAGTAGGCTGCTGAAATGGGACGTCTTAGCTAACGAGAATTTCCTATAGTGCTCCAGTCCCGTTGCATAGCAACTGCAGACTCCACAGCTGTCTAGTGACGGTATTCTTTCCACTAATTCCTTCAGATACGTACAGACTAAATGGAAGCGGACAATTTATTCCTTTTCTACCTGAACATAAACACCCCATTAACCACTCATTAACACCTGAATAATGTCAAACAAATGCATTTTCTGAGGCAAAATCTCTTTTGAAGCGTGTCCGCATATTTTAAAATTTTCCACAGAGACTCTGTTTCTAACCGGTAAACACTTAATTTAACACCTACAAATCCATGAATATATCTAAATATTAGACTTGTAGCTCTGCTGCTTATTCCCTCTCATCTTGTGCGCAATGAAATAAAAATATACTTTTGCCTGCTTTATAAATACATTTTTACAATATTTCTCATCTGTTAAACGGAATTGCAAAAAAGATCTGTAAAGAAATGTCTGTGAACCTTCTGTTTCAATTTCCCCCCACTTTTTGAAAGCCCAGTCATGATACCGATGATCAACTTTGCTTTTGCATCGCTTTGTAACTGTAATTTCTTGTATACTGTGCGCAAAATATCCCTTTATTTCCCTTTATTTCATTTAAACTCCTTTGTGTGTCTATTGTTCAAACTTTCTCATGGTTTTGTTTTTGATGCAGCCTTGTACAGTACATTGTACATTCTGATTTTGTTAAAGAAAAAATTCATGTGTGCATTGAATTCTGGGACAGGCGAGGCCACATGTAATAAATGGGATGTATCCTTCGTTTCAGGCCATATGCAGTGCAGGTTTGTAGGGTTGACTCGGAAGCTCCTTCAGATGTTTTTGAAATGTGACAGTAGTACTTGACCCGCCCCTGTGACATATGCAGCCGACGAATTCACACTTCACAGTGTGCAGAGTGCAACATGAGACACAACCAGTGCGGGTTTTCATGCTTCTTTCTTGGCTGTCTGCCTGTCAGCCATCCTGCTCAGCACTGCCCCCATGGTGTCGCTGCTACTGCTCTGTTTGCTGTGCTGGCTGATGCAGCCAAGGAAACACATCAAACTACACACATAAAGGATGCAGGAGATGGATGGAAGGCTGACCACAGCGATCGTCTGCTGATGGCACCTTCTAGCAGGATAACGCACCATGTCACAAAGCTCAAATCAAATTTCCAGTTTGTCAAAAGTGCACACTTATGATTGGACACTGAACATGTAACAGTGTGATAAAGGTAAAAGAAAACTTCCTGACTACACCTCCATGACCACCTAAATGGACCTGAAAATGCTAGTGACTGGTTCGCTTTATCATGAGACAAATATAGGAATCAGATTTCCATTGAACATTGTCATGTTGATTAGCAGATCTCAAACACAGTCCTTATAAACTTGACCATCAGCCTCTCTTGAAACTGACACAAAGTGCATCCACCCAGTACTGACATGTTTTTTTAATGTACTGGAGTCTGGAGGAAGCTCGGGGTCGGCATTCAGATGTGTTTATCTTGCTCCTTTGCAGCAGGGTTCAGTTTCTGTCAGAAATTCCATTTCCTCTCTCATTTCTCCACCAAGTTTTTAGCCAAACTAAACCAAAAATAACCTGGAAACAACAGTGAAAGGCACGGAAAACAGGAGAGGAGAGGTCCTGGGAAGATGGTGAAACCCGTACAGAGACTGTCATTAAATCTCATTCTAGAGCCCTCTTCATCTCACATGCAGGACCTTTGATAGAAATCTTTTTTTAAGAAAGTGAAACAAATCAAAAAGACAACTATGAACGTGTTGATTTCAGCCTTTAGATTTAGATTTAGACAGTCTTTTAAATTCACTGAGGTCAAATAGGGTGAGCAGACGCTGTTCCTATGAGCAGCTTCCTCTGCTGGCAGACTCCGACTCTCCAGACAAGCTGGTCTTAAAGAGGCTGTCATCATCGTCACAGAGTTGATGTGTTTTATGTCCTGAATGTCGCGTGGGGCATTGACCGACGTCAGTGTGTGAAATAACTCATTCAGACCACACACACGCCTCAGCCGAGTTGGCGATTGGTGGCGAGGCGTCAGACAGTCGAGGGATTGTATGCTGCACAACATTAATGTCACCAAAAGAGATCAAGAATGACACAATCACTTAACATTCACATTGGAGAGAGAGTGTGTGTGGGTGGGTGCATTTATGCTGCATCGTGGGGACCATTTGCCGTATTTTACCATCACCGTGAGGACGTTTTGCCTTTGTGGGGACATTGTCCCGGTCCCCACAGGTCCAAACCCCATTTTGAGGGTCAAGATTAGGTTTTAGAGATTAAGTTACAATTAGGTTCTGGTTAGGGTTAGGACAAGGGTTAGATTCAGGGAATCAGTTGTGGTTGGTTAGTGTAGGGTATGTCAATGAATGCCCTCACAAAGATAAAGGAACACAACTGTGTGTGTGGGTGTTCCTGTACTTGCTACACTGTGAGGACCATTTTGCGTGTTTAACCAGTAAAGTGAGGACATTTTTGCAAAGTGAAGACATTTTGGCCGGTCTTCACTAAAAAAGACAAAGAAAAATCCATTTTTGAGGGTCAAGATATGGTTTTAGAGTTTAGGTTACAATTAGGTTTAGGGTTGGGTTAGGTTTAGGCAATCAGTTGTAGTGGTTAGGGTTAGGGTAAGGGGCTTGGGAATGCATTATGTCAATGAATGTCCTCACAAAGATAGAAGTACAAGGATGTGTGTGTGTGTGTGTGCAGTCAGAGAGTGTGTTATGCATAGACTCAGTGGATGAGACCCACCAGTCAGTCTTGCAGTGAAGGGCTCTCTGGGACTGAAGGGACATTTTCCTCTTCCCGACTCCACTGTGTGAGACAATGTGAACTCCTGCAGGACAAAGACGGGGGCGGTGGGGGGGACCACACACAACACAGCATGAGTCGTAAAAGATGGAGATGTTATCTACATGAATGCATCTGTACAATCCTTACATGCACTGGATACAGTCCATTTCTGGGACACTGAGGTTTGTCACGAACCCTAAAACCCTCACACATTGCTGAAATCTTGGGTTGGCTGCACAACTTTGTCCTCTCTACTTAAAATCGGCCTTATTTTCATTTATGAAGCTATTTTTGGTCTGTTCCCAACTTATCTACAGACCTACAGCACTGTGGAAAACCCTCATTTCTTCACATTTCTCTTCCCAGCAGCCAGATTTGTTGTAATCTGTTAAAAGTGGTCATGATCAACAGTTCTCCAGACTTAAAAAAAAAAAAAGTCCTCCAGAGTTTATTTGGGTCATATCTGCCTTTTCCCTCATTTTCAGTCCAGTCGTTGTACCTGACTACTCAGATATGTGAGAATCTGTGATCAGTCTGTTCCTAAAAGTGCATTACATAATTTTCCATTTGAACATCCCTGCATTTGGTTAATCTTGCCATGGTCTTTGGTTTGTCTGTGGCAGTTTCTGGAATCCATTTAGTCATTCTGTATCTTGCGCTAATTTATTTTAGCATTTTCAGTCTTTTTATAGTTGCTCCGTCTCCATTTGTGGTTGTTTTACTGGTTATTTTGTCTGTTATTTGTTTGGTGTGTCAACATAAAAATAAAAATACATAGTTAAAGGCCAAAAGCAGCCGATTTGTCTTCTAAAATATAAAAAAATATAAGAAAATATCAGAAGATGGTAGTTTTTATTTCATTTGGCATACTGTCAGAGGCTGCAGGTCTTGCTGTCTACAATAATAAAACATTGAGGAGTTTCTTACTTCTGTGTTGTGGCCGAGGTGGAGGTATGTACACTGCGGATGGAAGGCGCCAGTGCCACAAGCATAAACATGAGTCTTATTGAAAGGCTGCAGCAGACGCACAAAGTTGGCACAGTCTCTCTGAAAATCAAACATACGTTCACATTCAGTGCAACTTTATTTACTTTACAGGTAACAGAACTGGACCACATGTCTGTAGGAACAGTAGAAATGAGAATGAATGACAGTTCATAAATCAAACAAAGGAGGACATCGGTGAAAGCTGTTTATTGTTTCGTATCGTGCTTGTTTGACAAGTTCCAGCCTCAGTTCAGGACTCTTACCTCCACACTTTTGCCTGCCAGCCTGCAGTGCTCCACATGTTCTCTGGCAGCTGGCCAGTAGATCTGAAGAAAGTGAAATACATGAGAGAAAAGTCCAGAAACACTTTCATGGTCTACATCCAGACAGTCAGACGCTGGCTGGAAAAATAAAGACGCTTCAGATTTAATTCACAGCACAGCACAGGGAGGTTGGAGGGGATGATGGTGGTGTTACATCATAAACTGTCACACTACGTTCCAACCTACAGTGTGGTTGGATAGTTACGGATAACAACAATACCTGGGGGCCTACATGGGTGGGCCAGCATGTGGCAAGAAAACTAACTATATAGAAAAAAAGCATTGAGGATTGGTTTAGCTTTCTCCTGATTGGGTCTGAGAGCAGCCCAAGGTGGTCATCAGCAAATCAGAGGGTTGGAAGTTTGATTACTCAGCATGCCGGTCTACTGATGCAGGAGTTCAACCTCATCCTGTTGGTTCCCAGGTGGTCCATCACATGCAATCTTTGTGATTGATGGTGATACTGGTGATGGTGGTTGTGGTATTGATGTTGATGCTGGTGATGATTGTTTTGGTTGTGATGTTGATGCTGATGATGATGGTTGTGGTATTGATGGTGATGATGGTGGTTGTGATGGTGATGCAGGGTAATGGTGGTTGTGGTAGTGATGGTGATGCTGATGCTGATGATGGTGGTTGTGGTTTTAATGGTGCTGGTAATGATGGTTGTGGTAGTGATTGTGATGCTGGTAATGGTGGTTGTGGTGGTGATGGTGATGCTGGTAATGGTGGTTTTCATTATGATGTACTGGTAATGGTGGTTGTGATATTAATGGTGATGCTGGTAATGGTTGTTGTGGTGGTGATGGTGGTTGTGATGGTGATGATGGTGCGGGTAATGATAGTTGTGGTGGTGATGATGATGTTGTTAATGGTGGTTGTGATGGTGCTGGTAATGGTGGTTGTGATAGTGATGCTGGTAATTGTGGTTGTGATATTGATGGTGATACTGGTGATGGTGGTTGTGGTATTGATGGTGATGCTGGTGATGGTTGTTGTGTTAGTGATGATGATGCTGGTCATGGTGGTTGTGATGGTGATGATTGTGTTGGTAATGATGGTTGTGGTAGTGACGGTGATGCTGGTAATGGAGGTTGTAAAGGGGGTGGTGATGCTGGTAATGGTGGTTCTGGAAGTGATGGTGATGCTGGTGATGGTGGTTGTGATGGTGATGAACGTGCTGGTAATGGTGATTGTGGCAGTGATAGTGATGCTGGTAATGGTTGTATTGATGGTGATGATAGTGCTGGTAATGGTGATGCTGGTAATGGTGGTTGTGGTTGTGATAGTGATGATGGTGCTGGTAATGGTGGTTGTGGTAGTGATGGTGGTGATGGTGGTATTGATGGTGATGATAGTGCTGTTAATGGTGGTTGTGATGGTGATGCTGGTAATGGTGGTTGTTATAGTGATGCTGGTAATGGTGATTGTGGCAGTGATAGTGATGCTGGTAATGGTTGTATTGATGGTGATGATAGCGCTTGTAATGGTGATGCTGGTAATGGTGGTTGTGATGGTGATGAACGTGCTGGTAATGGTGATTGTGGCAGTGTTAGTGATGCTGGTAATGGTTGTATTGATGGTGATGATAGTGCTGGTAATGGTGATGCTGGTAATGGTTGTGATAGTGATGATGGTGCTGGTAATGGTGGCTGTGGTAGTGATGGTGGTGATGGTGGTATTGATGGTGATGATAGTGCTGTTAATGGTGGTTGTGATGGTGATGCTGGTAATGGTGGTTGTTATAGTGACGATGACAGCCATGATGATGAAGTTGTTGGTGATTATAGTTTGATATATTAAAGGTGTTTCTGTCTCACCGTCCGTGTGGGCAGATCCAAGCTGTCAGGATGCAGCAGGTAGATGTGGTCTTTTCCTCCGACCAGCAGCCAACCTCGATCCTCGTCCAGCAGCAATGCCTGGTAGCCGCCACTGACTCCGCCCTCCCAGAAGACTGCTGAACCGTTCCTCAGATCTGATCAGAGGGAACAGAGAGGAACATTTAGAACAGCTAAAGTAATTCCACATGGCAGACTTGACCACAGATCTGTAGGTTTTCGATCATGTGACAAAAACACAGGCACATAGCAACTACAGCGACAGTTCCTTTGTGTTGTGGCATGACATGCAATAAATAGTAGAGGAAATGATAAAGTTTGAGCTTGCGGATTGAATCAGACTGGTCCTAATAATAAAATCTGATACCCAATCCAGCCATTTTGGCCTGGATCGAAGCCACTGCTGATCCAGTGGATCAGATCGGACCACCCCTCAGACTCATAAATTTAACTTGATGAAATGTCTCAGGTTTGGGTATATTCAACAGCAGAAGCTCCAAAGTTTTGAAGAATGTCCATCACCTGACAAACCTCATCGAGAAACAGTTTAAAGTTGTTCAGGGCCTCTAAGAGGTCTGCTGATGGAGGAGTTTAGTAACATATCTGGATAGAGAAACAGTAAAATTCTAAAAACTAAAGCCCTTTCAGACTTGCTCTGGAAAGCAGTAATAGTGCGGACTTTGTCCTTTATACCGTTTGCATTCAGAAAAACGTTTCGCTCTTTTACCTCGGAGATGTAGCAGACATGTACAGGCTGGCCTCCATGTCATAAGAGTGGAAATGTTGCCGCACGTCGTTTTGGCTGAGCGCACAAGAAATTGTTCCGGACAGAGTTGAAGGGGTAACGTGGCTGTGTCCAGAACATTTCCTGATATTTGAACGTGGCTGGGACGCAATAAGTCCATGAGGAAGCAACATTTTTGAAAAGACAAATCCACTGAAAGAACGAATGGACTTTTCCACTCATCTTCCGCAATGCAAGTCTGAAAGCGGCTAAAATTACTGTTAAATCTTTTTCATACCTAATGAAGCCAGTAAACGTATGCTAGTGCTAAAGTTTCTAAATCTGTGGTTTTCTAGCTCAGGGCCCCAGGCTGCGACTAGAAACTGAGCCTGTTGCAGGAAGGATTTATAACCTCTGTTCACAGAGCTCCGTTTAACCACTTGCGTTACCATGGACCCCAGATCTTCTTCATCTTTATCAGATGGCAATTGTTACACATCAAGAATTCTTCAAAACAAACAAAAATAACCTCTAGCAAGCTTAAAAATGTATGGAAGTTTTGCTGATTTTTACAATTTTCCTTCGCATTTTCTTATTTAAATCTTCTACAGGCAAATAAAAAAAACCTGATTGGGTCAGAAGACGGATGACAGTCTTCAGTTATGCTCCTTTCTTGAACAAAGCAAAGAAATCTAGGTACTATTGCTTTCCTTTCACATGATAAAGTGAGTTCGTACTTCTAAGGTGTAATTCAGTACTCATACACACACACGAGTGCATTGGTTGGCTACAGACCCACTGCTTTTCATCTCTCTGGGGAGCCAGAGCTAAAGCAGGCAGAAAACGACCTGAACAAGCAGAGCAAATTAAGCTTGAAGCTTCGGCTCTGCCCTGTTGCTCAGCTGCCACTCCGCTGATGCAGTAACCCTGTTAGCTGGCCTCCCGGAGCTGTAAGTGATACAGTCCACCCCGTCAGTGCCAACATGCAATAAATCCACCAGAAATGACAGAGTTTAATAACCATGATGTAAACCAATGCAAAAGAACTCAAGGTTGAGGAAAATTTCTACATGTATTTGGTTGTTTAAGTCAGACTTTTGCTGACCTCAGTTTCTCATTTTACAGCAACATTATTCAATTAATAGACTAAATCATTTAAGATTTATACAAGGGTTAAAAAAAATATACATATACATATATGTTTCTGAAGCCATCCACTACATCTCAAATGTAGTGGATCTTTGTTTAATTGCCTCATTTTGAGAAAAGGTAGTAATTCTTTAAAGATGCCATAAAAACTTAAATCCAGAATTTATTAAAATCCTTGAACATTTAATCAGCAGACAAAGGGATGCAGGATTCGATACAGCAAGGCATTGAAAAAAGAAAAGAGTGAGGATAAAAATAATAACATGGTTCTGGAAGATTTACCCAACAGCAGGTTGACTGGTGATGAGTGAGGGTGTCAGGATTAGGCATAAAAGTAGCATCCACCAAATTCTTTGTCTTGTCCTGCAAGGATGAACTGTGGTTCACCACTTGGGTCCAGAGAATCGAGTTAACCTGATGTAGACGCGGATTTCGGAGAGACATGCTGCCTTTAAAGTGCTGATGACACGTTTTTGACATTTTTTGACATGTTTTATTGACCAAACCGTTCTTCATGAAGATCTATGTAACAGAAACAAGCGCAGCTGCATAGATGAGTTATGAGAAAACATTGCTGCTTTTCAGCACATCTGACCAGACTGTGGCGCTGTGAGAGTCTTTGCAGCTTATTTACCATTGAAGTTAATGGCTTCATTGTGGTTTTTAAGTTCCTTTTCCAGTTTTACAGACAAACAGTAATGACTCAGCCTTCAAATTGTATTGACAGTTAATGGTGAAAAGCTCGTGAGTACAGCGTTAGTTTATTTAGGTTTCCTACAGATTTTTAATTTTATTTTGAAGAGGATAAAGAAGCATGTCGGAGTCTGACTCACCAGGAAACAACAGGCAGCAGTCTGCTCGTCTCTCCTGTCTTCGTCTTTTTACTGGAGCTTCAGGGACGTGTTGAGACTTTTAACACAATGAAACAGCAATGGTGTTCTCTGAAATACTTTTTTTCAACCATCGTTGCCTCATCACATTGGTTATACAGCTACTGATGGACAGACAGCTGCAGCTCGGTTATATAAGGACGTCTCTGGTCATCAGATCTCCTCCAGCTGCTTCCAAAGATGCATCCTTCCCTCCATCCTCATCCTCATAAACGGGAACTATTTAAAACTTGACTGGAACCATGTAAGATGTTATCTTCTCATTTTTAAAAGGCTAATTATTTACCGCGGCTAGCCGTTAGCCACGAGCTAACGGAGGGAATGAGTGTCTCTCACACCTGGCTCTATGTCAAACCGGTGCAGCTCCTTAACAGTTGTGGGTCTGCTTGTGCTGTTTTGGGTCACTCCTTACAGTTCTGGTTCCCTCGGTGTGGTCTTGCAGGCTTTTATCTGAACCAGTGGAGCTGAGGCTGGAGACAGACTGTAGGCAGCTGCCTACCGTTCTGCTCCGGTTCTAGTTTGTAAAATGTGATTTCTCCAAATTCCTCAGCATTATCACACTTTTCTGAACTGGCTGATGATCCCAGCACATAAAACCAGTTCCAATCTAGCTGTTTTGGGGCATCTTTCATGTTTTCCGCATCTTAGATTATGCATGTAACTCAATGGGCGGACCACAACTCTGTATGTCGCTGACAACACAAAATGGTGGCTCGTTTCGCGACTGAAAAGCTATTAGCATTTAGCCAAGCCTCCTAAACATCGGATATTTATGTAAATACACGTCTGATTAACTTTTAACTGCACAGAACTCCTTATTTTGTCTTGGTGTGCTGTTGTGTGGCAAAGTTACTTGAAGTTAAGGTCGTGTCATCAGCACTTTAAGGTGACTTTTCCTGGAATGTCTGCGGTTGTTTCTTGCATCATGAAGAAGTTGATCAAAGACAGCCACAGACTGCTGATCAGCTTCTCAACAGTCATAATAATTAAAAAAAACAAATAAACAAAATGTCTTGGACACATGAGAGCACCTTTCCAATGAACAGTGGACCAAATACCTGTCAACAGGTGTGGAAGTCTTTTTGAACATTACAGAAACCACCTGATTGCAGTGATTGTCTCAAAGTGTTGCTCAACAAAATCTTTAGCTTCAGAGCTCCATCGTACTTGTTTGCTTGTTTTATTATTTGTGTTTGTTTTTAATAACCACAATTCAATATCAGTGTCACAATTTTCATGGAATTTTTATGTATTTTTACTTTTGTCAATTTCAACTCATTTCACTGACAGCTGCTTTTTTTTCTTGGAGGGTATGAATAATTTTGAGGACGACTGTATGTTCATATGTGCTTGAAAATAAACATTTAAAAATTGAAGACAGAGTTTTTACTTCTTACTGAATTGATATACAGTAGAAGCATTTAAATCAATATTGAATCAATACCAAATCCAAGTGCAACCCAAAGAATCAAAATCAAATTGAACCGTGAGGTTCTCATCGATACCCAGCCTTATGTTGCACTATAGGTAGTAGGATTTTTAAAGCCTTTGCAATTTTACATTAAAGAATATTTTTTCTGAAATTTTGAGATTTGAGAGTGCGGCCTCGGGGCAAATGATTGACAACCAACGTACAACGTAAATGCAACCCGAGCTAACTTAAAACTAACAGGAGCTAACGAAGATTAGCCTCCTGAGCGGCGGAATAAAGGTAAGGCATGTTTGGACTTGTTGTTAGCTGCTAAAAAAGCACCATTTTGCTACTCTGCTGCAGAGTGAGACCTTACTGAGAGCAAACAAGGAGCTAACCGATAGCCACCAGCCGGCAGGCCGGCATCGGATCTGGCGCATGTCAATCAAAAGGATACACCCCTAGTTACGTGTAATTTCATGATTAAAAAACATCTAAACAGATGAGTTATGTAAAAAAAAATCCCCCCCCCTCACAGTTGACATGAAGGTAAACTTCAACCATTAAACCTAAAATGATGTTTTGAACCAGGCTTTAAACATGTTTGTTTCTGCTGTGAAGTTGGTGTTTTTAACATGGGAGTCTTTGGGGATTTGCTCTGTTTTGGAGCCAGCGTGGATCCCCTAGTGGATCAAGAAAGAGTTACAATTTTTGTGCAACGCTGAAGTAGGCTCAATGTTCTCCAGTGGAATTTGCCTCTTGGCTTGAACATCTGATAGGTTGTTTGTTGTTTTGGGATTAAAATATGGGCTTATGTGCTTTGTAAATTATTGTTTTCCGTTTTTATTTATACCTTACAATGTCTAAACTTTTCTTTAGAATCGTAGTTGCATTTTACCCATTTAACATGTAAACATGGGGAAAAAATTTTTGTTAAATTGTTAAATAGTTTGAAGGTTGGACTCTATAGTCTTCAATCATTTAACAGTGTTCTCATAACTCAGACACCTGCAGTACATTTAAGTTTACTGGAGGCAAATCTGTGTAATGTGAAATTAAGCTTGAGTGAAAGCAGCTAATTAACCTTGAAATCCTAAACATTTTACAGCCGCTCTTTCTGCCAGAGAGTCCACTGCAAATAATCACCTAGAAGAGCGAAGGAAACTAAGCGTGAAACTCTGTCAGACTGTCACGACATTCGTCACGGCCCGTGGGGTGAAGAAGCCGACCCCACACAGTGGAAATCTAGAGACGCTGCCTGTGCACCCCGCTGGCTCAAAAGAAGGATGATTTGTGGCTTTGTAGCATCTCACCACCACAAAAGCATGTCCCAAAAGAAATAAATCACTGCTCTGGCAATCACACTGCAGGTGACAGCAGAGATTCAGTTTGCTAACCGGCCATGGAGGGAAGACCTGAATAATAATGGAAACCTCAACTGTAGAAACATGTGGTCAGGTTTGTTTTTACAGCCTTTGTTTGTGCTTAGTGTTAAAGAGTTTTAGAATACCACGTTAAAGAAAATGATAAATGACATGATGGATGAAAATGACTCCTTTGTTGTCCAACGACAGTCTCATTCCAGTATGAAAAGAAGTAAAGCCTCTTATTTGGCCTCCTGTTATAATTTGTCAGATTCACTGAATTATTTTTGATTTGACACTTACAGCGGGTAAAAAAAAAAAGTATTGAACACATCAACATTTTTCTCAGAAAATACATTTCTAGTAGAACTATTGACATGAACATCGACATGTTGGCAACAACCCAAGTAATGCACACATCCAAAGAAATCCTAACATTTATATCAATAAATGAAGTTATGTGTAATATAGCAAAATGACACAGGGAAAAAGTATTGAACACATGAAGAAATGAAGGAGAAAAGAATCTGGAGAGCCAAAAAAGCAGCTGGAGTCTGTCAGTATTTAGAAAGTAATCCTGTCCCCTATCAGTGCAAAGTAATATCAGCTGGTTCAGTCCTGATTGATGTCTTTAAAACGGTTTCTCATCACCAAGGTGTCAGACAAGAAGCATTACATGATGGGTAAAAGCAAAGAGCTGTCTAAAGACCTGCACAACCTTATTATTGCAAACACACTGAAGGCATTGGGTCCAGGTGCATTTCTAAACTTCTGAAAGTTCCAGTGTGCACAGTTGGGACCATCATCCGGAAGTGGAAAGAACACGGCATCATCATAAACGGGCCACGGCCAGGTGCTCCTCACAAGATTTCAGACAGATGAGTCAGAACAATAATCAGAAAGGTTCTCCAACAGCCTCGGACCACTCATGGAGAGCTTCAGAAAGACCTGCATGGAATCAGCAAGTACAGGTGTTTAAAGGAAAACAAGAAGTAATGCACTCAACCGCCATGGCCTTCATGCACGCACACCATGCAAGGCTCCATTTCTGAAGAAAAAGCATGTTGATGCTTGTTTGAAGTTTGCAACACAACATCTGGACAAACCCATGACATTCTGGGAAAACACAGTCTGGTCAAATGAGACCAAAACTGAACTCTTCAGATGCCATAAGAAACATGTTTGGAGGAGAAATGGCACTGCACTTGACCCCAAAACACCATAGCAACAGTGAAGTTTGGAGGTGGGAACATCATGGTGGGGGCTGTTTTTCAGCATGTGGTACTGGCAGACTTCATATCATTGAAGGAAGAATGAATGGAGAAAAGTAGAGAGACATTATGGACCAGAATCTGCTGCCATCTGCAACTGCTGAAGATGAAAAGAGGCTGGATCTTTCAGCAAGACAACCATCCCAAGCACACAGCCAAGGAAACACTCACCTGCTTTAAGTAGAAGAAAATAAAACAGCTAGAACGGCCCAGTTAATCGCCCGACCTGAAAGAACTAAAGATCCGAGTTGACAGAAGAGACCCGGAAACTTGAAGATTTGAAGGTAAGTTTGTGTGGAAGAATGAACCTAAATCACACCTGAGCAACATATCCCACTGGTTTCTCCATACAGGAGGCGTCTGGAGGCTGGAATCACCATAAGGCTTTTGCACTAAGTAGTAAATAAATTTCAGTAAATGTATTCAATACTTGTTCCCTGTGTTATTTCACTATATTACACATAACTTAATTTAGGGACATAAATGTTCGGGTTTCTTTGTATGTGTGCATTACTTAGGTTGTTGTCGACATCCTGTGAAAATTTCATGTTAATTACTCTACTAGAAATTTAATTTATGAGAAAAATGATGATGTGTTCTAGGGTTGTCACGATACCAAATTTCTGTTTCGATACCGATACCATTTTGTATTTCGATACTTTTCGGTACTTTTCGATAGGTAAACTAAACTCAATATTTCTTTTATTTGCGTTATTGTTCTTGAAGTCTTTATTTTAAAATAATCAAATAAAAAGTAAAATCTTCCATTTAAAACACAGAGAACCAGTAATATAAAGCAATGCCAAATTAAAATCAAAATCATTCTATACATGAAACATTAAGGACATAATTAGAAAAATAAATTGTAAAACTATCTAAATAAATTACATATTGTAAGGCTTTTGGAATATTTTTTTTAATGTGTTTCAAAATGTTAATTTATTTAAAGTTGTGTCTCAATAGTTTATGATACGAAATATTAAATAGGTATGCTATGAGGTAATGTCTGTAAAATCATGTTTGTGTGACTGACTTTATTATAACATCAGTCAAGTTGTATTAATAATTATAAAATATATACAATTAACATATCAGTCCATCTCTGTCACCATTTTTAAACATTTTAAACCTTTTAAGGCTGTAATAACTTTGAAGAAAATTAAAAATGTATGTATTAACCGTAATGTGTCGTATGTAGGCTTCTGTAGGTTTCTACTGGGCTGAAAGAGGTTTTGTGCTTTTTACTTTGACATAACTGAACAACATCAGCACCAGTTGTTCCTGACTGAAGTCACTAAGTCCGCGTAGTTTTCCTTTAGAGGAAAAAAGAAAAGATGACGGCTTTGGAAAAGCCCGTGTTGATAAAGTAGGGGCTCAAAGTACAGTTTGGAAGTATTACGGATTCAAAGCTGATGATGAAGGCGAGCCGTTGGACACTGAAGCACCGCAGTCAAAGCGATGCTACAAAGTCCGTCTGCTAACGGAGGCAACACTTCAAACTTCAGGTATCCGCGGCAGCGTCCACTCGCCATGAACCAGTCTGTCTTCTACCTGACGTTTCCTCCTCCTTCTCAGTGAAGGTGCTTCACTGAGAGCCGCATCATTAACTACGTCACACTCACTGCTGGCCTCGCTGCTCTTAAAGAGACAGGCTCCAATTTACCAATTTAACTGCGTTTTTTTCTTTTTAAAGTACCGTTTCTTTTTAAATGCTGGTATCATACTGTTTTAAACGCGTTAGTATTGCGGTACTATACTGGTACCGGTATACCGTGCAACCCTAATGTGTTCAGTACTTTTTTTTCCACCCCCTGTAAAACACAAAATTAGACAATGACTCAAAATTTGAGGTTATATTTAGCACCTGACTGCAATAATTGTTTTTAAAGGTGTCATCATCTAGTTGAACTGTGTGTAATGATCTGTCAGACTTGGTTCTAGTTTTGGTTTAGTCCTCATCATGTTTCTGTTTGACATGATGAATGAAACTGACTCAGCTGACACAACTGACACAAGAAAAATCTTCACATGTAAATGACTATATTCAGAAGAAGTGGGAATTTAACACAGAACATAAGTAGAAAAACAGTAAAATATGAAGTTACAGCTGTAACTTTTTTTTTCCCAAAAGAAATCAACCAAATAGTCAACAATCCTCAGCAAACATACACCCAACATTTGAATAAGCATTGAAACTCAACCCTGCTTTGACAGCAGTGACTTTTTAAGTTAAACAAGACTGATACTGTGAGTAAATCAGTGAATATTCAGAGCACACATGCAGATTTATGCTCCTATTGTAGACAACCATCAGGTCATAATGAAGAAACATTTATCAAAAGCACGCAGAATCACAAAACCAGACTTCAGACTTTCTCTCTACATATCACGTGAAATAAACTAAAAGTACGTTAGGAGGCTACAGTATCCCAGCTCAGATAGCTGCAGGGTATCAGCCTGACCCACTGAGCTACACAAAGCTGGAGACATAAAAGGGTAGGCAGGATCTTATTTATGGACCTGTTGCACTTGGCTCTGAGTCCTCCAGATCCCATCCATCAGATGCAGTGGTGATGGGAAATCAACCACATAATGAAAAGAAAACTTAGCAGGGGATATCTCAGAGTGTTCTCCCTGAGGGGGGACGCAGTGGAAAATATGACATGAAATACGTAAGGAGAAGCCAAACGCTTTACGTCACACAGAACCATAGTACACTTAAATCTGTCATTCACTGCCCTTAAGTTTTCCATTACTTTCCCTGATAACTTATAACCTTCCATATTATTTATAGTTAGCAGTCGGCCAGGAACCAGATCTGCAGGAAGACGAGGATTACCACAATGAAATTGAAATATTCTAAGATTAAAACAAACATTACTAAAGCATGAGTATAAGTCAACGTTTGTTAGTGTTGGGATGATCTTTTAGAGCAGGGGTGTCCAAAGTCGGTCCTCGAGGGCCGCTGTCCTGCAGGTTTTCTATGCCTCCCTGCTCCAACACACCGGACTCAAATGAAATGAATACAACAGCCTATAAAGTTCTACACTATGACTCATTAATTTCAGTCAGGTGTGTTGGAGCAGGGAGACATATGCTGCGTTCCATTTGAAGTTGGAAATTCCCAGTTCCGAGTAGGAAGTTTCAACTGGAACGACCCCCCAGGTGGGATTTCCCACTCGGAGAGTCGGTCAATCCTGCCACCTCAGAGTTCAGATTTAAAGATGGCCGCGCCCTGTGTTAGCAGTCGGGTTAGCAAGCTTCTGTAATGTTACATTTGCACTTCTGACTATTTTTTGTTGCATTAAATCAGTCATACACGTTATTGTTTTATATACTGTAGATGTAGGGGGAAGCTGCTGTGGTGTAATTCATATTTTTCATGTGGTATATGTGAACTACAATGCCCGCTGTGCTAACAACGGCTAATAACAATAGCCTTAGGAAACAGGTTGTTTTGTTAGGCTGCTATCTTATTTTCCACCCAGTGAACTGGAACGCAAATTGGTTGGGTGTGACGTCACCCCCCAGTTCCCACTTCCCAGTTCTGAGGTAAATGGAACGCAGCAATAGCAAACCTGCTGGATTGTGGCCCTCGAGGACCAGGGTTGGACACCTCTAGTTTAGTGTCAGTGAGTCTGAAAGAAAGCAATAATGAGTATTTAAAATAGAAAAAAAGGCAAATCCATAGACTGTTTATAAATCACAGATACCGGTAAGTTTCTGAAGAGCCGAACTAAGGCTTGGTGGGTGGTTCCCACTGTCACCATCTCGGCAGTTTCACACATCTCGTCAGTCCCAGAAAAACACAAAAGTGGGCAACGAGGTGGAGCTGAGAGGGGGTTGTGACCATGGGGGTGAGTGATAGACACCTATCGAACTCTGAGCTGCCTGTAGCTACGAGCTAACCAAGCTAACCTGAGGCTAACAAAGATAGGCAGGCTAAAACTAAGGCGCGCTGTTAGCTACTGTAGCTAAAACCGTGGTTGTGTCACTCTGTTAACCTCTACTCCTTGCTAGCAGATATCACCGCAGAAAACTTTAAATCATAAGTTTATATGTAAATCTTAAACATTTTCCTTTACGCAGGTTCCAGAGTTTCAGCTTGACCTATTAAACCAAAAAATGATTTTTGAACCAGGCTTTGAATATAACATGGGATGAGTAGAAGGAGATGAGGAAAATACAAGTTCTTGCATCTGCAGGAAAATCGTGAAGAGATTTCAGAAAAATTGACGCACCACCCATCCACACAATACACAAAAGTTGCTTCTTAAAAAGTGAAAATAAAAAGTTTCCAACTCCCAGTCTAAAGGCCTTTAAACACCTACTCCGAATATTTCGTCCTAAAGATTCGCATGGCAATAGCTCTAATCAAATTAATGTCAAGTCAACGGGAGCGCTCACATCAGTGACAAAACTCCATCTAGGGATTTTGCTACATTTATTTTTTCGAATTGAGGTCGATTCTCTTAATATTCGCATCCGGCGGGTAAACAATACACCAATCAGAGAAGGTGCTTTGACCGTATCAGAGCAGGTCGCAAGTAAAAAGAGAGGAAAAGAGAGAAGTGTGGCTTGGTCGCTGCTACTGTATCATTATGGTTCAGGTGTTATCATCTTTGTGTCGCAGCATCTTGTTTGGCAAATGAGGGGAAAAAAATCACAGCTGAAGTAGCCGTGTTTCCCTACATTTTGTTGCCATTTGAGGTTATTAGCTACAGGTGTTATATTCAAAATCCACATTTGGCATCTCCACAGTGAGATCAGCTGTTTTTCAGCATCCGGAGGTTTATCTGCAGCCGCCTCTCCCTCAGTGGAGCCAGAACTTTTTCACTAGGGTGGCCAGGAGAGACTATTACTCACATGGGGGTGGCCAAGTAGATACTTCAGAGCGCATGTGTATATATATTATATATACATCCAACTGTATGGGGTAGCTAGTGTGTAAAATAAGAGAAAAGTGGTTTGGAAGCAGTTTTGGGTCTCCCCTGTGAAGCAGAATTTTTCTTTCCCCAATGGGGGATTATCACGCTTCCGTGTTCCGAACTTCCGGTTTGAAACACATAGACGGCCCACTTCCGGCCCAGTTCAATGTCCCTGCTTTACTTCGTAGATAACGTGAATAAACGCCAACCCTACTTAAATTTTCACGGATTCCAGACTGAAGTGATACTAAGGAAGAAGTGGATCAAAGCGATTCACCAGAGTGAAGGGCCGCACTTTATAATAAAACAACGTAGCAAGTTTGTTTGTAGCCGGTGGGGCACAACACCGGCATGCTAGCATTAGCCAGCTAGCATTTACCGACGTGCTTAACTTTGTGCGTCTTAAAACACACATACATCTGAAAATCGTGTCTGTGCAGTCTGCACAGTCGTGTTGGCAGGTTAGCATTAGCCAGCTCGATGACGTGCCTAACTGTGCGGCTGAAAACACACAAGCATCTGAAAGCGTCTCCTTTCTTGGCAGTCCCCAGTTGTTCCACTGGAAACAGGGAGGTACAGACCCAATTTTCAGATGTTTGTGTGTTTTAAGACGCACAATGTTAAGCACATCAGTAAACGCTAGCTGGCTAATGCTAGCATGCTGTGAAGTGCTGGTGTCGTGCAGTGTTGTGCCTCACCGGCGACAAACAAACGTGTGTTTGATTATAAAGTTCGGCCCTTCACCGCGGCAAATCGATCGCTTTGATCCAGTATCACTTCAGTCTGGAATGAAAACTTAAGTATGTTTGGAGTTTATACGATTTAAACAGTATAACAGAGCAGGAACGGCTGTTGTTAAAATGGCCCGGAAGAGGAAGTGCCCAAATACCGGGAAGTTCCGGTAAGCGTGATAATCCCCTATCGCAATATCTCAGCGAGAAAAGCTTAAAAGTGGGATTTTCACCTTCTGCATGTCCGATCTTAAAAATTCTAACTATATGGGGTAGCTAGTGTCTAAAATAAGAAGGGAAAGTGGTCTGGAAGCAGCTTGGGGTCTCTGTAACTGCTTGAGTGTTGCCCAGTTAAAGCGTGGGGGTGGCCAGTGGGGTGGCCACCTGGCCACCCCGTAGCTCCGCCCCTGCTCTCCCTCTGTCACTACCGCATGTGGTCACGTTCCTCTGAAATAACAAATGCCAGTTTGTTCTTGCATCTTCGAAATTTCGCGTCGGAGGTGTGTATGGACAAATGCATCAATATTTCTCCATTATTTGCAATTACGTGCCGTTTATTCGCATTGGTCCCGGTGTGAAAAGGCCTTAAGGCTCAGCTTGCATGTTCTTAGCACCCATCTCGTATACCCATCATGCTGACGGTTGGCTTGTGTTCACTCTGCTGAGGACTGGATGTGGAAACTGGCTGCTTTCTGCTGAGATGCTGCAGCGTGGATACTGTTGGCCCATCCTGTTTTACACTGGACACTGTGCACTCATCAACATCTTTTTCTCTGAGTTTGCTCCTCACTGTTTTCTCAGATTTCCTCCAAATCAAACCCTCTACAAACATAACATGCAAACATGTTGCTCAGTGTCCAAACACTGACCACTAAGAACATATCTTTGGTAATAATTTGCATAAAGGATTTTATGTAATCAAGTTATTCCAGGGATGGTTTCCAGCCTGGCAGCCGTACACTCAAAATTCCTCATATCATCAACAAACTCAGGAGTCAAAGTACTCATGAAGTAAAATGGCCCTGCAGTCTTTTCTAATGTTCCTGGATCATCATCATCTTTAGATGGTAGAGTTATTTTAAGAGCTTTATGTGCAGCTGGACAGTTTCGCCATTTTCAACAAGCCTGGGGACCAGAAACAAGTGAATTAGTAAGCAACAAGCCCTTTATTTTCACTGTGTGTGAGTACGTCTGTGTAACATCTGTGCATGTGACTGATTGTTCCCTGTGATCAACACTGATTGCCTGCAATCAGAGGTGATTAAAACTGGATTTGCTTCATTAAATGCATGTCTGTGTGCACGCTTAGACATTTGTGCTCTGTGCGGAGCGGCCCGTCGGGATTTGATAGACAGAATAAGGCACGAGTGTTAGCATGGGAGTAGATCACTCGAAATTCAGCTTGACCTGCTTTAAAACAGAAAAGGCGCCGTGTGTTAAGACACAACATCCACATTTAAAGCTAAATCTTTATTCTGTAGTGATGAGATAATGTCATTTTCTCCTTATCTTGAAATCTGTCACCTTCTATCCAATTCTGAATCTCTGGGTGGGTTTAGAAGGTCTGTTTTGTGAAACAAAGGCAACAAAACTGCTAGTTGTGTGTTAAGTAAGGGATAATGGCCAACGAGGTGTCCAATATCAGAAATTAATGGACGACACGGAAGCGTAAACGTCCGTTAATGGACAACCTTGGAGGGCTTTATCCTGCTTATACCATAGTCACTTATGACAGAAATAAATTTTAAGCAATTATTAATATGTTAAAGTTGTTTTTACTTTTAGAAGAGTAAGTTCTGTTGCCATGGTTACCAACTAGTGTTTGAGCATTGATTTATAACAATTGGGATGTTTTGGGAACTTCTTTTCTAGGTGTCCTATATCAGTTTTTAACGGACACCCTGCAGCCAGTCAGAATTGAGTTTTCACCCAAACCATGGTGTAAAAGATGCTATTGTACTGCCTAAAAGTTGTCATTATATATGGATTGCTATGGAAACTGTCAGCCTCTTTCTAAGAGGAAAATGGTCCTATTCTTACCTCTGTGTCCCACAAACAACATTTTCTGATTTTTACTCAATAAAATAAAAGACAACAATAACATTTCTTAAAACTGTATTTTTGTTTAAATGAAAATACATCTACATATTTATAAAAATACTTCTGCAAATAGCCTAATTTATTTATATTGATGTTGCTGCATGTTTACAGCGGTGAGAGAGCCCAGCCCCTCCCTAAACAGCCCATTCTGTACTGATTGGTCAGCTCTAGTGGCCTGATCAGGAACTTCCTCTTTTCTGTAATATTTCTGTGGAAAAAGTTTTAATTAAAGGAGCAAACTTGGCACATGGCTCCAGGTGCAAGACCAGTTCTAAACATACTGATATTTCTTCTAGGAAATTTTAAAAATGACAAGCATACAGTTAGTAAATGTCTGCTGTGTTTGTGATGTCATGTCTTCTCTCATGTGGGTCATTTCAGGTCTATAGACGGGTCAAACTGGAGTCACATCAAATTATAATTTGAACAACCACAAACACACAAAAAAATGAATTGATGTTTAAGACCTGCAGTGTGAACGTAGGTTTAGATATGTGGTAGATGAAGATGTAGATGAAGTTAGTGAAGCTTGACCAAGGAAGAGATGAATTGTAAAAGTGTGATGATTGGATGAGCTGAATCAGCTGAAAATGACACGATAAATGACAGTTATGCACCAAAATGCAACAGATATAGATGATCCCTGACACTCCAGACAATCAGCCTCAAATAACTGTAAAATTTGGTTAGATTTGCAGCCTGCATGTGCTGAGAGTGAGTGGAATTCAGTGTGTTGCTCTTCACATACAGAAAAACAACTAATAGATAAGAAGTGACAGGATTCCTCACCTGTCAGACATCTCTGTCTGCTGCATGTCAGATGTCTGGTTATCAGCTCCCGTCAAATACCAACACGTTATAACATAGCAGCAACGCCCGAGGTTTACCACAAACACACAGAGGAGCAGGAGTGTGTGTTCGCTGCAAGATGTTTTTCTCATCGTGTACAAAAGCATCTGAACTCTGGCAGAAAGTTTGGCAGCATCTCTGACCAGAGCAGCAACAAAGGTTCACGCTTCAGATGTTAAAGGAAATATTCAGAACCTCAGTGTGAACTTCACTTTCATTTGTTTGGGGATTTAAAGGAACAAAGCAGTTTTAAAAAACCCTCTTTTATTTCGGTCTGTAACTTAATAATGAAAATTTAACTGAATTTAATGTGTATATGCAGCAAATATTTAAGTCTGTGAGCATAAAAATGCACTATATGATCATCATCATCATCATAAACTTTACTAGGGACACATGGATCCATAGCAATAAAAAAAATAAATAAAAAAAATAAAAAAACATGTTTTCTTTTTGACAGTAGCAAAGACAATCTAAACTGTTCCTTTAATGTCATGTTTAACCGTGAGATTAAAAAATAGAGTTGCAGGACATCTTCAGTCAGTCTGTCCTGGAGACATTTGAGGTGTTGGACAAAATGCAGAAATAGTTCTGCAAAGGCTGAAAGAGAAGAGCATGGAGAGAGCCTGGCTCCCATCTGAGCTGCTCCATCTGCTCCATCACCTTCAGAACTGGGTGTTAATCTGGGATCAGCCGGTTTGGAAAGTTAGAGATAACACAGGCAGCCCATTTCTGATGATTCAGAGGTGAGGATGGAAGAGAGTCTCCAACACTGACCATAAAACCAGTTTTATGGCGTGTCCTGGATGATAAGAAACATGCTCAAAAAGCAACTAATCTAATAGCACTTTTTTTTCTTAATTAGTTAGTCATGTAAACTGATACTGGATTCACCAGAAAGTCAGGCTGTGGTTTAAGTTAATTAGTTAGAGGGAAGTTAGACTAAACTAAAGCATCAAGCATGAATTAAAGAATGAAGACCTTTAAGAGAACTGAGGGAGTTATTTTTCTAAAAGAAATATCCCCCTCCCTGGTTCCAGATGTGGTAACTCTGACTACCCGCGTGCTTCAAAACTATCTGTAAGATATTCATTTTTTTTTAGGCACAGATGTGACTGAATGCTAAAAACTTTAACGAAACACAAATGAGCAACAGTGAACACTGTTGTTTGTGGAGCCAATGTGAGATGGAGTTTTGGCTCAGCAGTTGATGTTAGTTCTGTGATGAGGTTTTCTTTCTTTAACAAACCTGGGTTAGTTCAGTCCCTAACTCAATCCTAAAAGGTTTGGTATTAAAGCAGGAAGGATACCACCATTGCGGAACTAAAACCTGCAGTAACTGTGAGTTTGGTGCGAGACGGTCTGAGCTTGGTTTTCCATGTGTGCTAGTGAGAGCTTGTAATCTATTTACTGTTTTTTTTTAAAGGTTAAATTTAGAGTTTTTCAAATTGTATTACAAAATCAAAATTAAAACTTGTATGAAAAATATTTATTTTAGGTTGTGCTACTGTAAGCTTTCAGTTTTCAGTCAGTAAAATTATGAAAATTTTATTTTAGAGTTTAATTCTAAACCTTAAATTTTTATAATCGCATGAATTTTTCATTTTAGTGTGTGCTACTCTGAGCATATGGACTATTGTTTATCTGAATTAAATAAATTTGATTTTTTTCATTTTTTTAATTTAAAGGAGCCCTATCATGAAAAATGGACTTTTAAGAGCTTTTCAGCATGTCAGTGTGTTATTTCCTCATCAAGAAATGATTTAAATCGTTATTTTTCTTCATTCATGCATATTTGAGTAATCTACATGAATATTTAAACCAAGCGCTACCTCCCTGCAAACGGCTGACTACCCACCCCGTTACGTATGAACGTGGCACCAATCACGAAAGTCCAAATGCGCACGCTCAGTATCGTAGCAAGACGCCCTCTGTTGAACAGAAACTCAGAGAATCCTACACACTCTCTGAGGAAGAAACTAACACCTGCAGGAAGATTTCCTCAGAGACAAGCAGCCATCAGCTAACAGACGTTTGCTCCAGAGTTCAGGAAAATTTTCTTCCTTTTTTTTTTTTTCTTTTTTTTAAGCTCTAGAGGACAGCAAGTTGGGGAAAATGCAGTTACGTTCAGCGTGGTTATGTTCAGCGTGGGAGTGTATTTGTTGTACCTACTGGATGAATCGACTTGCCAGAAGTGGTTGGATTATAACTTCAGGAGCAGGGAAAAAAAAACTCAACTTTGTGTGTGAACTTCACTCCTGACAACTTCATGAATCTCGGGCAGTAAAGTGTTTTTTTTCTCTGGGATTACTTCTGAAACCTGACGCAGTTCCTACTATAAAAACGCGCATGGACAGACAACAACACTGGTGAGTCAACACATCTCTCAGCTCAATGCTAACTGTTAGGCTATGATTTGTTCGCTAATTTACTTACTTGTCAGGGGTCTCTGTGGTACTTCTGTGGTACTGCGTGTACTTCAAACTCCATATCAGACTCTGGGTCGAGCGCATACAGCTCCATAACAGGCTCCTCCGTTTGATCCCGTCGATCGGAGTCCGATTATCCATCAATGTTTACAAGATCCATGTGAGTGCTGCTTAGCTCAGCGCTAACTGTTAACCTATGATTTGTTCGCTAAATTACTTGCTTGTCAGGGGTCTCTGTGGTACTTCTGTGGTACTGCGTATACTTCAAACTCCATATCAGACTCTGGGTCGAGCGCATACAGCTCCATAACAGGCTGGTCTGTTTTATCCCGTCGATCGGAGTAATTATCCATCAATGTTTACTACTAACATCCACATGAGAGCTGCCGGTGCCGGTGCTACAGACAATTCTGTGACCCTTCAGAATAAGTGCCTCTTCCGGGGCGACGTCATGAAATGGGCGTAAAACATGCTGCAATTGGTCGAGAGCTCCGCGGTTCAGTACAGTCAGCCATCTTACTTCCGTGTTGGAAATTAGATGCATCGAAAAACTAATATTTAACACCAAATTAGTTTCTATAGTAACAATGGGAACATATCTAGCTTATAAATGCCTATATTTGACTTTTGGAACATTTGAAAAGCATGATACAGCTCCTTTAAATTTAAAATTCATACAGGTTATGTGTTTTTTGACTTGAGGGTTGTTGAAAATGTTCAATTGTCCTTTGTATCATAAAGTCAGAACAGTTAAGTTATGAACTGCAATGTAAAAAGAACAATTTTTTTTTTTGGGGGGGGGGGGGGGGGGGGGGGACTGATGGCAAGATGCTGAGTTGGTTATCTGAAAATGAAATATTTAGTTTGGCGAGATTTTTGGAAAAGGCATGGAAACATAGATGAAGGACTTGATGTCCTGAAGTAAAAAGCCTTGTTTTGCATAATGTTTACGGAGATGAATTTATATTTTTATTTTGGCCGTCTTCTTGTTTTGAATGTTATTAGTTTATAAGCCTGTTTTGGCTGACAAGTAAGTGTATGACACACTTGATTATTCACTTTTCATATATTCAATATTTACTTTACATTTTAAATTAGTAATTTTTTTAGTTATGCTCTCATGCAGCATTAATGCCCAGCCTGTCTGTCATCTTGTCATCTTTTTTTTTCTGTTTTGTCCATTGAAGCCCATACCACGTGTTCACTGGGCCAGAACAAAGCCATTTATGTCTGGTGGTGTAAGGTGAGTTTAAGTAGACCAACCAACCACAACAACAAATACTTTGTGACCGCCATATTTTAAAAAACCCAAACCAGGAAGCCAGGCGTATTTAGTCTGCTTAATTCAAGAAAGAGCAACAAAAGAACTGAGCTTCAATGAGAAAGTTTTCTCAAAGACAACAACCTGCATCATGTCTTTCTGTTTTAATACACCAGATTATTCCTGGGTTGGTACAGGAGAATAAAGCTGGGAGATTGGCTCACATGGTGTACAGGGTAAAACATACCCATGCTGTTTCTGCAAACTTTTTAGAATGATTGATTAAATAGGGTATTTGTCACATATTCATGATGAAAAATATTGTGGCCACTTCACTTTCATTCGTCACTGTGTTCCCTGTTGGGTTTGGTAAGATAAAAATGTGACTTTCATCTTTTCTGACGGGCCCATTTGAACTTTGATACTTCTGTTCTTTACCACAAAATGAAAAGTGTGTCCAGATCTGGTTCTGTTAAACAGAGCCTGATCTATTTCATGAGAGTCTGCAGACAAGCTGCAACACATTAGCCTCAGTTAGCACATGCTAACACTTACAGAGGAGCAGAGACACGCAGCATCTCACAGCACATGCCTTAAGGGACTGGACTGAAATGAGAGCAGGTCTGTGAGATGATGGATACCAAACCATGACCGCCCTGACATTGTGGCCTGGGAGGAGATGATGGAGAGTACCTGATCCTCCATTTGCACGAGAAACTGTCTTTATGAAGAACTCCCAGCAGAACATGAATTCATTTTAATTGTTCCAGTTTTAAGCGTACCCATGTGCAGCTAATGCAAAAGTAAACATCGCACATTATAACTCCCTGTGAGACATTATGCTAATACATACTGTAATCGGTTAAAATAACATGGTTTTACAGCTTTGACATGTATGTTAAGATATGTTTAAAACCACGTCTGTCAGTTATAGTAACATAAAATCATATTTAGATGGAATATTACAAAATAAAGAAACTTTGGCTGGCTCACCTCCCTTCAGTTCTTGACTGAAATATTTTCATTGCTTTGAGAGCACAAAATAATTATCCCAGGATAATGAAGCTTGTTTTCTCAAGAAAAACAAGTTATTTCATTTTGCTGGCTCAGCCTGAAGTAAAACTTCTTTCTATTAACTGTAAACGGTGGGATGGCCTGAAAAGGAGCTGCAGGCTGGTTAAACTTATTTCTACCCAGAGATGCAGAGAAGTATTCCTTTAAATAATCTCAGAAAACAGGAAACACAATTATACATGCATGTGCTAAATTGTAGGTCTTCAAATTATGACAGTTAAAATGAAAAATGATATTAGGTTTTAACTCAGAAAACAGTTTGATCCTACAATAATACTTCATGATCCTGAGAAAAAGTTTTTTTTTGTTTTGTTTTTTACAAAAGTAAAGTTTGCTGTGTGATATTATGACCTTGAGGAAACATAAGAGCTGGTTTCACAGCATCTCAAAGAAGCGAATAAATAAACTGAAAACTAAGAAAGTTTCAATGTAGTAGATTATTCCAACTTTTATCTGTAATCCTTCCCTACTTTCAAAGAAAGTAAAAACTTTTTAAAACTTTAAAATGCTATCAAACTGAGCACTGGACTTCCCAGTGGTCACATTTCCCTGATGGAAAGAAAAACTTGCTGCTGAGACACCATAGCATCAAAATGCAACGCAATGCAAGGTAAGTTCTATTTGTAACATTATTCTATTAACACGGGCATTTACAAACCCAGCGTTTACTGTACATGAAAGTTTCAGTTCCTCTTTAATAGGGTATTATCACGCTTCCGTGTTCCGAACTTCCGGTTTTAAACAGTTAGACGGCCCACTTCCAGTCCAGTTCAATGTCCCTGCTTTACTTAACGTGAATAAACGCCAACCCTACTGAAATTTTCACGGATTCCAGACTGAAGTGATACTAAGGAAGAAGTGGATCAAAGTGATTCTCCAGAGTGAAGGGCCGAACTTTATAATAAAACAACGTAGCATGTTTGTTTGCAGCCGGTGGAGCACAACACCGGCATGCTAGCATTAGCCAGCTAGCGTTTACTGACGTGCTTAACTTTGTGCGTCTTAAAACACACATACATCTAAAAATCGGGTCCGTACCCCCCCGTTTCCAGTGGAACAACTGGGGACTGCCAAGAAAGGAGACGCTTTCAGATGCTTTTGTGTTTTCAGCCGCACAAAGTTAGGCACGTCATCAAGCTGGCTAATGCTAACCTGCTAACAGTAGTCCGCCAGTTACTACTCTGTTAAACTTTGATAATCGGATAAACGCCAATGCCAAGTTTTCATTCCAGACTGAGTGATGCTAAGGAAGAAGTGGATCAAAACGACCGATTCGCCGCAGTGGAGGACCGAACTTTATGATAAAACGACACACGTTTGGTTGTAGCTGGCAGACTATACAGTCGTGTTAAGCATTAGCCAGCTCGATGACGTGCCTAACTTTGTGCGGCTGAAAACACACAAGCATCTGAAAGCGTCTCCTTTCTTGGCAGTCCCCAGTTGTTCCACTGGAGTACAGACCCGATTTTCAGATGTTTGTGTGTTTTAAGACGCACAATGTTAAGCACATCAGTAAACGCTAGCTGGCTAATGCTAGCATGCTGTGAAGTGCCGGTGTTGTGCCTCAGCGGCGACAAACAAACGTGTGTTTTATTATGAAGTTCGGCCCTTCACCGCGGCGAATCGATCGCTTTGATCCAGCTTTTGATCCAGTATCACTTCGGTCTGGAATGAAAACTTAAGTATGTTTGGAGTTTATCCGATTTAAACAGTATAACAGAGCAGGAACGGCTGTCGTTAACATGGCCCGGAAGAGGAAGTGTCCAAAATCCGTGAACTTCCGGTAAGCGTGATAATCCCCTATTCTGAATAAAAGTTCATTCTTCTTTAAAGGCACACAACGGAACTTTTAACAGTTTTCTCAGTGATGCGGCTCCATCGGCGGCTAAACTAGCATCCATCTTGCATCGTACCCATACTGTGATTCACTCCAGCCAGTAAAAGAGTCTTATCTCGACTCTTGTTCTGTCCCTTCCTCTCTTTCTTCAGTAATGTTTCCTTGCGTTTCTTTGCCGAATCCGACATGATGCGCGTTCAAAACACCCGCTGTGTTCATATCTGGTTCATATCCGTTTGCTAGTAAGTGATGTGGTTCTGCAACCAATAGTCTTAAATGGCTTGTTTCTTCTCATTTTAATTCCAAACTGATTAATTCCTTCATATTTATTCCATTTTAATCTAATTCCAGTTGTTAATTAATTAATTATATCTGAATTACTTAATTTGGAAAAATTCATTCTGAATTTTTAAAAAAACATTGTGTAACTGTGGCCATTGTTTAATGACAGGCTAAGTGGTTCCCATTGACTTGTGCTAGCCATAGTGTCAGTGACCTCCTGCAACTAGAGTAACAGGATGATGCTGAAACTGTGTCCAGTGATGAACCCTGGCTAACTCCAACGTGAGAATCCATGTTAAAGATTCCAAACTACAAAGTGTCGTTTGTCTTTATAACCTGGCAGAGCAGAATGTAAGAAAACAATCATAGTTTCATTTAAAGTTTAGATTTTATGAAAGAAATCTCTTCAGGAACATGTTAGAGGAAGCATCTCATTGTTGGGGGTGGTTGCTGCTCCACATCCCATCAGCCGGACTTCACCCCTCACAGCAGCCTTGTGAGCTGTTTTTCTGGTAATGAGACGGAGGTGTAGAGTAACACATAATTCCTGCTGTGGTCTGAAACTGAACTCCTCTGTTTGTTTTTCTAGTGAATTCAGGTAGCAGTGTCTCCCCTCTTCTGTCCTCTTCTCTGATTATTTGACAGCGCTGTCAGACTTTTCTCCGGACGAAACCCGTCCAGCGTTCAGTCTGCTCAGTGTACGCTGAAATTAAACACTTCTCATCAGGTTCCTCTCTGGTTTTTACTTCATTTTCTCATGTTGTTCCTGTGATGTTTGTTTGATTTTTATCATCACTGGTTTGTCATTTTTAAATAATTTCCAGCTGTTTTTAGGGCTCCTGAGAGACATTTTCCTCATTAGTTTGGGTAAAATGAAACATTTACCCGCTAGCTCTTATGTGGCCTCCAGATGTTCTCACATTTCTGATGTGGTCAGTTTGTGGAAAAGTGTTATACAAATAAAGATTGACTGACCGAAGCTCGGCCACAGCTCTCTGCTCTGGTTTCTGCTTCAGTCTAAACTCTCGCTGGTCTGGATGGTGAACAGTGTTTGTTTTTCATGACGGATTCAGTAGCCAACAGCAAGCCGACACCAACACACAGGCAACGACACAGAGCATTACCCTGGATGACTAAATCCTACGAGTATCAGTAACTTACAGAGCAGGTGTGCTTAGAGTGGAAGATGTTCATTTTATCTACAAGTGAAATCAAATTTATTTATATAAGCCAATACAGTACCCAACGGACACGCAAAATGCTTTACAGCAGGGGCAACAGACAAAGAGACAATGAAGCAAACAAATAAAGCAAATAAAATGTAGTATTAATAGATGCATCTACTTCAGAAAAGGCGGGAAAAAAATAAGTGTTCAACCACTTAAAAGTGGTCAAAGTAATTTAAACTTTTGACATTTAAATGTCCTCTTCTGACTCTTCTTCGTCGATTTTCACAAATGGGTTAACTCTGAACTCTGACTCTATGCTGCCACCACGGTTTCCGGTGGTATTGCTCCGTTTTGTCCGGAGCACTCCACATTCATAAGCTCTCACAACAGACACACTGACGGACGAAACGACCACCGGATATGGATGAAAGCATCCGTACCCGTATTTTCCGTATGAATGGGCTTTTAGTCCTTAGGACTTCCAAAAGAGTTTGGTCTGGGGTCCCGGTGGACCAGCAGATCAGCCAGATAAGGGGTGGCCAGATCATACAGGGCTTTAAACACAAACAAGAGTCATTTGAAATCGATTTGGAAGCGGACTGGCTGCCGGAGCAGGGAAGACAGGACGGGGGTTATATGTTCCCGCCTGGACGTGCCCACCAGAAACCGAGTGGCGGTATTTTGGACGAGCTGCAGGCGGACGATGGAAGCCGACATGTCTCTCATGATTGGGACTCTCACCTCCAGAGATCATGGAGTGGTTGAAACATGTCAAGATAAAACAAACATCTTCCACCTCAACTTTTTTTAAAAGAAGAAACTCTTAATATATTTAAAAAGACAACAAAATTAAAGGGACTAAAAGCGATTTTTCACCGTTAGATGTTCTGTTGCACAGCGTGTAGAGACCAAAACAAATGACTGTCATGACTGACAGTTTTTGTCAGTTTCATTCTTCACGAAAAGTGAGCATTTCTTTTCTCTGGTCCTGAAGACAACTCACTGACCTGATTATTGTGTGACTGGTTGGACATTTGAGCTGTTTGAATGATGGAAGTGGAAACAAAAAACCATAAACACAAACACAAGGCTTTTAAAAACACAGACACGGCTTACTGAACACTTCTTCCAGGTAGCCGATGGCTGCTGACGAACCAGTACACCTGGCTATATTTTACTAAACTAATGGCAAATTCATAAAGGCAAACTGAAAGAAAAGTCAATGACATCATCTTTTTTCCCTTTCTATAACTTTGACATGTTCATTTATGGAAATGTGATATGTCCTGACCAGGAAAGTCCAATATCATTTATGAACAGTCACGTTTAGCTCAGCTGCAACATTTTCAGTTTCAGTACAGATGAAATTCTCATTGCTTCAGTCTGAATGCAGGTCAAAGGTCAATTATTCTAACAGTAAAGCCACGAAGCAGGATTTCTGTATCACAATTGCTCCAAACAACTGTTTCCCTCGAATTGTGGAGTTAGAGTGTGAATCTTTACAGCAGATTTGAAATCAGACCCTCAGGATGCAGCAGAGTCACTCGCTAATGTGAATGAGAACCAACCTCACTGTTGATGCTGGACTGAAATAAACACGCCTGTCACAATGAATTATCCCTCATAGCAGCCACCCATCCCAGCTGCATGTCAGCTTGGTAACCGTTCTGTTTATCATGGAAATGAAGCTGAGAAGTAGCAGATTAATGCTCAGAAGACTGAAGGACCACGTAAACAACGTCCTACCACGGCCGCTGCACGTGCACATACTGCCCTGTGGACTGTAAGGAACCAGCAGCGCTGCAGAGGTCAGAGCAGTGTGGGACGTTACCTGAGTTATGGTGGGTTATCAGAGAAATGATTCTGTGTAGAGTGGTGACAGAAAGTTGGGAACAGTCACCGAGAGCAGAGTAATTTCTCACCTGGTAGGTTTACAAACTTACTGTAGACAAACACAGTTTATCATGCTGTAGCTGGGCTGGTTTTCCTCCCCTGCTGGCAACCTTAAGCTGCTCTGATAACTCCACTGAATTTTTGAAAAACTTGCCATAGAAACATAAAAAGATATTTAGTATCTGCATGTTGTATGTTTGTAATTCTACAATAATGCAGCTTTATGTTCGGCATTTTGAGTGTTATATACAGAACCAGTCAAAGGTTTGGAGAAATTATCCCATACAATGGGAAAATCTGTCCAAACCTTTAAGGGGACATTGTGTAACAATTGTATATATCGCAAGCATGCTAGTACTTTTCATGATGCATTCACGTGAAACCGGGCAGACAGACGGATGACAGCGCTGCATGTAAAGGCATAAACAAGCCTCTTTGTGAAGATGTGGTCTGTCAGTTACAGTAACTTCAGTCCCCGTCTCGATCTGTTGTCATGACGATGTCGTATTGTTTTCCCTGACCCATGTTTTACCGTCTTTCTCTCGGCTTCTGTGATTGAAATGACATCTGGTTTGTTACTGAAGGCCGTCTGCCCGACTGCACATGAACGTAGCATCAGTTTAACACTCAGTTTTCCTCCACAGCACCGCGGTGACTTTTCAAAGGCATTACCTCAACTTGAGCCAACAAGTCCGGTGTCTTCGGTGAGTTTCCGTGGTTTCCTACTGTCACGCTTTTACTTAAAGGTGCCATGACATCAAATTTCCCTTTTCTGGGGTTTTGGGGGTATAATATGATCTGTTGTGCACTGATGA
Organism: Atherinomorus stipes; assembly: GCA_023101725.1. NCBI lineage: Eukaryota > Metazoa > Chordata > Actinopteri > Atheriniformes > Atherinidae > Atherinomorus > Atherinomorus stipes. The sequence goes on along the minus strand of JALJCO010000734.1, from coordinate 284,516 downwards.
GGCCATGTGAATGTCCAGAGTGAGAATCAAAGTTCCTGTTTATGGTCTGTCAGCTTTGTCTCTCTGCTCAGAAACAGTTGAATCAGACAGCAGCCTATCATTCTACGTAATTTAATTGCTCCAATAAGAGCACACTATCAAGTAAACAGCCCCCCCCCCCCCCTCTCTCTCTCTCCTAACGGTTTATGCACCGTCCGCTCCCCCCTCCCCTCCCTGTCTGATTCAGCTTCCTGTATGGAGCTAGTAGTAACTTCTCTGCAGTCAGGTCTGGATTTTCAAACAAATGGATTTAAAAGAAACTTCTGCAGCAACACTGAGGGAGGGGGCCACAACCTTGTCATTACCTGTAAGTTTATCTATTTTCTAAATGCTGTCTTGTCTGATAAACGTTGCTCACACTGTCTGAAGTGCCCATGTTGCTAGCAGTTAGCCTTTAGCAAAGTCCGACCGCAGCTTGACCTAGATTCTCCAAATAAGGTCATAGCCAAATAAGGTGTAGCCAATCAAAATGAAGTCAACTTGGTCTCCGGGTAAAGCTCCATATCATCACCGGACCCAACTGTATTACTGAGGAAGTGAGGTCTGGCGTTTCAAAACAATACTCCACTGTAAAAAAATGCCGTTTTTTTCTTTGGAGTATTTACATATGCAGTAATGCCAACAACATAAACTAGTTTTTAACTGCTATGTCATCACTCCTTTAACGTAAAAACATGGTGACACGACATGGTAGCCACCACCAAGCAGATCCGTCTGATGTAAATATGAATGATACTAACGGCAAATTCAGAGCCTACAGGAGCACTTCAGTTTGTTGATGGTGATGGGAGTGATTACTGATTAATGGAAAAACACTTTTGAACAAAATAATCAATTTTTGTGAATAAATAACAGGAGAACTTACACAATATCCTTTTAACAGTGTACATTGTAACTGGTTTTAATTCACATTTAGTTTGAGGGTTAATGTTGAATTTATGTTAACACCAACTCAGAATTTAGATCTTAAATTACACATTTATTCTCATGATCCAATAGTGAGGATGAAGCAATAGAAACATTTTTGAGAAGTTTTTTTCTTCTTTTTCCTGCCTCAGAGCTGTGAACTGAAGGCCTAAACGAAAAAAGAAACTATCTGTGACCTTTCACTCCTGTGAAACTTTAGGCTGACTGGACTTAAACGCAGCACGAAGACAGCTGACCGCCAGCTGGTCTCCAACAGGAACATCTGCTCTTCGTCTGAGTGAGTTAAAATAAACTGACAGTAGTCTATGTTCCACATCCAAAAAACATCTTGAAAAAGACAATAAATAAATAAATAAATGTCCACTTTCGTGCTTTAAATTCTCATCCTGAACATGACAGATCGCTGGAAGGCTACAAAAACCACAGCTAATGTTTTCTCTTTATGGCATATTTTCATGAAAAGCAGTAAACAGCTGGGAATCAAACCAGAGACTTCTGACTGTGTTTTGTCTGTTATATAAATTCCAAATATATTTTCTATTTCATCGTCAAGTACGTGATAAATGGGTAAAAAATCTTTTATTTACAATCCTGTTCTCACATTGTCAGCTGAAATGTGCAGCCTTTTATCACTCCAGCCTCCTGCTGACATCTTATCAGTTTACAAACAGACTAAAATATATTACAAACAGGTTTTCATACATGTAAACACTGTGGCCATAATCCACTGGGACATGATGTGGGATATATGGGGAAACAGTCGTGGCTGACAAACCACAGGCAGCGATGGGGATTAAGACATGATGGCGCTCAGCAGCAGACTGTTGGTGTGTGGTACCAAGGATCTCTCCGGCTTTCCCTCTCCTTTGAAAATAATCACGCTCCAACACTCATCTCTCCTCTTCAGTGACTCCCAGAACCCTCTTCTGGTTTTTTTTCCGCTTCCCATATGACCCCGAGCCCACCCACTTCCACCATCTTTCAGGTTCATTAGTAAAGTCTCAACCTCCAAACTTTTCCCAGAACGACCTTGTCCTTTATTTCCTCTCATTACCTCACTGCCTCCTCTCACCACACTCCCATCTTCCTCCCCTCACTTGTCAAACAACCTCTTATCCTCCACTTACTGTAAAAAGCAGAGAAGCAAAGATGGCCACCTCCTCTCCTCTCCCCGTCTTTCTGATGCTCTTGTGGAAGATAATCAGACAAGAGCATGCGCCTTTCTTCTTTCTCAACCTGAAGAGCCTTTTTTTTCTTATTTTGTTTTGCAGTTTGTCATTATTGTCTAAATGAAGGACCACACAGTCTGACAGAGAAGAGAACCTCCTTCAACAAGCCAATCATCGTCATCATCAGAACAAATAAAACACATTCAGTATAGAGAGGGAAAGAAGTGGGTAGCCTAGTTTTTATTATTTAACCGATCAGCCCGCTGTTTCTACAGTCTAAAAACCCCCCAAAACTTCTTTTTACAGACTGTAAAGCTTCGAAAGACTAGGGGTGGTAAAAAATATAAATACACTGAAATATCGCGATATTTTCATATGCTGATATCATATTGACATTTCAAAATGGGGTATCGATCTATTTTACTGACGAAATCTCACAATATTTTATCGTTCTGTTACGAAATCTTGCGAAATTTCGCGAAATATGAAATTTTATAACAGAACAATGAAATCTTGCAAGATTTTGTAAATAAAATACTGTAGATCGATACAGCGTTTTTAAATATCAACTTGATATTGGCATATGAAAATATCGCAATATTCCAGTGTATCGATATTTTTGTCAGAAACAAATAACAGAGCTGCTATTTGCAACGACTGCTTATTGGCCACACGAGTTTTAGAATATTTGCATATCGGATATTGGCCAAAATTCCAATATCAAGCATCCCTACTTATCTTGACTCTTGCTCTGTCCCTTCCTCTCTTTCTTTTCCTTTCTTCCCCCGCTAACGTTTCCTTGAGTTTCTTTACTGTATCTAACATGATGTGCGTTCAAAACACCCGCTGTGTTCATATCTGGTTCACATCGGTTTGCTAGTAAGTGATGCGGTGCGCAACCCATAGTCAGCTGCAACGTCACAGCCCCGTCCGGATGGAAAACTTACATACTGCATACAGAGCCCCGGGATACCTCTGAGCAGTGACGGCTCAAAAATGTGCATAATGAATGTTGGTGTGCCATCAAAACGAGTCAGAAATGCATATTCTTAAAGGAATAGTTCACCCACAGAATGATGTAACTTTATTTTCCACTTACCCTGATGGTGAGCAAGACTCTGGACCACTTTTTAATATCTCAAATGCAGCCGGCGCTCAGGAAGGCTTCTCTTTTTTCCCCCCAACTTTCATATAATGGTGTCCATAATTTACTCAAAACGATGTCATTTACTATATTTTCAGAGCCTAAAAAGGAGTATTGCTTACTTCCGCGAAGCGCGCACATGCGCGGTCACGAAACTACGGAAGCCTCGGCGTTCAGAGCCTACTCTGCCTATAATGCAAGCGTAGAAGAAGAAATTCACTGTTTAGATTGTGGTAAGAGCGCCAGAGCTGCAGACAAACCGGGACAAACACAAGGGGGGTTGGATATTGATTTAAAAGAAAGAAAGAAAGAAAAATAGAACGTCTGCCGTGGCTTCCGTAGTTTCGTGAACGTGCATCGGCGTGCTTTCTAGACATGCGATGTAGTACTGTTTAGGCTCTAAAAATATACTAAATGATGTTGTTTCGAGTAAATTATGGACGCCACCCACTCAGGACACTTGGATTACATTGGATGAGCAGCATGGAGGAATATTGACAAGTTTTTGTGGACTTTTATGTATCTTTTTGGCTCGGACCCCGGCAAACACCATCATATGAAAGTTGGGGGAAAAAGAGAAGCCGTCCTGATCGCCGGCTGCATTTGAGATATTAAAAAGGTGCTCCAGAGTCTTGCTCACCATGAGGGTGAGTGGAAAATAAAGTTAAATCATTCTGTGGGTGAACTATTCCTTTAAGGCCTAAAACTTACGTTGTGCATCTTTAATTAAAAAAAAAAAAAAAGTTTATTACAGACACAAGTATGAACAGTATTTTTTTGTGTTTTCACTGATCAGTTTAACTGTATTTGACATAAAGATGTCATAAAGTCCAATATAGACAGAAATGTTCCTAGAATATGGTATGTAGAATATATATGAATAAATATTAAATTGAATTTTAAATGAATATATATACAATATGAAATAGAATATTTATAATATGGTTCTGGAAGACTCTCCACCACCCAATAAACTGGTGACCAGTGACGGTGTCAGGATGCATGTAAACGCATGATTTATTCTCACAGTGGTCTTTTGGTTTAATAGCTGGTTTTTGTTTTTGTAGTTTTTTCTTTTTTTCTAAGTCCTCCTTGTGAAAATTTGTGTATTCGGTTTGCTTTCATTAGCTGCTTTTACACCTCAGGAAGCAAAGACTGTTACGAGTAAAACAGATCATCTGCTGCTCCATGCCAAAAAATCTAAAATATGAGCCAGTAACACACTCAAAGTCCAGAGAGTGGCAAAGATAGACAGAAATGTTTCTTGAATATCCAGAAACATCATTCTGGAAGATAATCCAATCAGCAAGTTTATTAGTTAAAGGTGAGGGAGTCAGGATTGGGTATAAAAGGAGGCATCTAACAAGTTTTTCATCTTTTTAAAGAAAGATAGGTCGTGGCTCACCATGTTCTGGAAAACTCCATTAGAGAATCGCCAATTAAGTTCAAGAAAAACTTCTTACTGATATGTAGGTACAGTAAAGAGGCAAGAGGAACTTTGGTCTTTCGGGCCTACAGAGTAGAATATTGGGGAGAAATTCAGATAGTTTGGGGGAAAGGACAAGGACAGAAACCAGTGGTGGATGGTCAAGACCTTTCAGCCCTCAGGAAGCACTGCAGGAGAATCCATCACAACATCATGATCAGCATAGACATGGTCTCAGAGGACCAGGAGAACCATTTTTACTCAACACAGTCACTGAATCCAGAACCAAAGCCTGAAACTGGACTACACAAGAAGAACAGAAGCAGCTGATGATGGACCTTCTGAAATTCTCTTGACTGCGCTGATGTTTTTCAACACCTCAATGATTTAATTATTTTTCTTAGAGATGAGTTTCTGTGCAGCATCAGAATGAGCAGAACTCATACTGGTTTTCTTGTCAGGGCCAAGATCCTGAGAGGGAATGAGGTAGGTAAACTGCTCCAACCACCAGCACCATCGATCCAACATCCTAAAACTTTATGCCTTGTAACACGGAGAACCAAATTTTATGGATCTACGGATCACTTTCTTGCATTTTAATAAAGGCATCAATTCAAAACCTGCAAGTATCAACAAGTTTAAAAGAAAAACATCACTGCAGACAGCAGATGGTTCATCTACTTTTCAGTTGCTTTACAGAACATTTGTTACTAATGATCAAAAAGAAAAATAATCTGAGATGATAAAGAAAGAATGACAGATTTAAAAAGTGAGCGTCCATTTACACGGTCTCCATCTGAGACTCACCACACACATTTAAAGATTTCACTGTTTATGTTGAATCTTGGCCTTGGCTCAGTCTTCTCTGTTCTGTTTCAGAGTCTGACGGGTTAAATATGTGTGTGTGCGAGTCTGTTTTAAACACACTGACGTTAACAGAGCGGAGGAAACAAAACAAGCTGATTTCAGCAGTAATTCCTTTTTCAATAGGATCATTCATCACTAAACGTCTTTGATCTCTCTCCAAAGAGGCTTCAGCATCACTTTTCCTATCTTCCTCATTTCAGCTCCTCTTCACAGCCTCTCTGCGCCACTCGAAGCTTAAAACGACTGCTGAGGTATTTACTTCTGAACTCTCACACCGTTAACTGCCAACATTTAATGCACCGACTTCCAGGGCTTTATAAGAGGGAAATCTCTTTGGCTGGAGTTGAAGATAATTTCTCTGGTCAGGTTTATTTATCCTTCATTAACCTGCCCAGCTGGCTGCTGTAAGCTGCTGTTGGTTCTTTAGCGAAATCGAAACAACAGATGAATTCACTTCAGTTCTGTTGATGAGGCTTCATCACTGGCTTTAGATCATGTTCCCACATAATAGATTTGCTTTTGTATTAAATTACAGCAAATTACAACCAACTGAGCACCACACACCCTGTTTTGACCCTTCTGAGCTACTGTAATAACACTGAGGAAGGGAGAGATTATGTTTATCCAGAGAGAACACCAGCAAAATTTCTTTTTCTTGTTCAAAGTCTCAAACTCTGACCAGGGTCGACCTGTCACATCTAAACTTTATATTTTGTGTCAGCACTTTTATTCTTAAAGGTGCCATGACATCAAATTTCCCTTTCTGGGGTTTTGGGGGTATAATATGATCTGTTGTGCACTGATGAGGCCATGTGAATGTCCAGAGTGAGAATCAAAATTCCTGTTTATGGTCTGTCAGCTTTGTTTCTTTGTTCAAAAACAGTTGAATCAGACAGCAGCTTATCATTCTACATAGTTTTATCATTCTACATAATTCAATTGCTCCAATAAGAGCACACTATCAAGTAAACAGCCTCCCCCCTTCCACTCTTTCCACCCTCCGCTCTGCTCTCACCCCCTCCCTCGGCTGATTCAGCTGCGTGAGTGGAGCTGAGTGACTGCTGAGCAGTCAGGTCTGGGTTTTCAAACAAATGGATTTAAAAGAAACTTCTGCAGCAACACTGAGGGAGGCGGCCACAACCTTGTCATTACCTGTAAGTTTGTTTATTTTCTAAATTCTGTCTTGTCTGATAAACGTAGCTCACACTGTCTGAAGTGCCCATGTTGCTAGCAGTTAGCCTTTAGGAAACTCTGACCGCAGCTTGACCTACTTTCTCTAAATAAGGTTATAGCCAAATAAGGTGTAGCCAATCAAAATGAAGCCAACTTGGTCTCTGGGTAAAGCTGCATATCATGACCGCACCCAACCATTTTACTGAGGAAGGGAGGTCTAGCGTGGCAAAACAACCCCCGCTGTAAAAAGTGCTGTTTCTATTCTTTGGAGTATTTACATATGCAGTAATGTCAACTGCATGAACCAGTTTTTACTGCTATGTCATCACTCCTTTAAAGGTGCAGTGTGTAACAAAACCAAAGGTCAATGGTGGAAAAATGTAAAATTCAAAACTTTGTTTTAGGGATGCACCATATTGGAATTTTGGCCGATATTCGATATGCCGATATTTCAAAACTCATGTGGCCGATAACTGATCTCAATACTGATATCAAAGCTGAAAAAAATAAGCAGTCACTTTCTGACACTTTGAAAAATAGGGGTGGGAAAAATTTTTAATACACTGAAAAATTGCGATATTTTCATATGCCAATATCAAATCGATATTAAAAAAGGTGGTTTTGATCTGTTTTACTTACAAAATCTTGCGAGATATCATTGTTCTGTTACAAAATCTCACGATATTTCGTGAATTCTCGTGAGATTTTGTAACAGATCAATGAAATATCACAAGATTTCTATGGTAAAATAGATCAATACCACGTTTTAAATGTCAATATGATATCAGCATATGAAAATATTGCGACATTTTTGTGAATTTTCGCAAGATTTCGTAACAGAACAATGAAATATCGCAAGATTTTGTTAGTAAAATAGATCAATACAACATTTTTAGATGTCAATTTATCAGCATATGAAAATATTGCGATATTTCAGTGTATCAATATTTTTTCTCACCCCTAGTCTGTAGAAGTGTTAAAGTTTGTAAAAACGACATTTTTAAAGAAGGAGAAGAAGAAGAAGGTTTTGGTTCTTTTAGAATTTAGAAACAGTGCGCTGATTGGTTAAATATCGGTTAAATATTGGTGGGGTGGCCGATGTCCAATATTCAGTTTTTAAGGCCGATATAGGCCGATACCGGTAGGGAGCTGATTATATCGTGCGTCCCAACTCTGTTTTTTATTAAACTTTAATTGCTGCATGAATAGCTGTTAAGTGTGTATTTTCTTAGAATGAAACATTTATATCTACTTGCTGGGGGTCCACATATGTGGAAGCTGCCATGTGCCACCATTTTTACTAGTGTCCCTAAATGGACACTGTAGAGTGAAGTGAGAACCCTCTGAACTATAAATCTGCTGTGCCAGCTTCGTTTAATGGAAGTTCTAGCATTGTTTGGGATAATTAAGGCCATACAAGGTATTACATGTAGTTACTTGTTGTACAGTCTAGGCATGTGACAGTATGAAAATTTAATGTCAAGGTTATTGCGACCACAATGATCACGATTATTATTATCAAGGTATTGTTGAAATTTGCTCAAAATATTCAAAATTTACTTACACGCACTCTAAAAAAATTAAACTTAGCACAATAGTCAGTGAAGGACTGAGCTAAAACTGAGAGGTTTACATGAAGGATATTTCCATGGTCCTCTGCCGTATTGATGAAATACCTAAACATTTTGGTTTGCAGTGCTACACAATGCTACAGGGATGATGTGTTTTTGGTGCTCTGACTATTTCTTTGAGAAAAAAACTTGATTTTGACACATTGATGAACTGTTTTGGGAGAGAGGTGAGCTTCTGCAGGTGAACTGTGGTGTTGTGCTGAAAAATCCAGGTTATTTTGGCAAAAGCACCAAGAGTGGTTAGAACGTCCAGTCTGCTTATAGAAATGAGACAAAGTGATTGAGAAGGATCTGTCCATTTTGGGGGCTCTGACTGTTTGTACGGGAAAGAAATTGAGTTCTGAAGGATGAATGAACTGTTTTGGGAGAGAAATGAGATTTTGCAAGTACAGTAAGCTGTGGTGTTGTGAGAACTGTAAGACTATTTAGGCAAATAATCTTACAGTTTTGAAAATGTAATTTCTGATTCCAGAATTGAGCCAAACCAATGGAGAAAAACTGTAAATAAAAAAACTAATTCACAAGCACAATGGACTTCCTGTTGGCAGAAACATAAAAATAACAACATGTAAACCTACAGTACTGTATGTAAATCTTATGGCCACAGGAGGTAACTGCACTTACAATAAATAAGACCCAAGAATACTTTACTTTCAGTGGTCAAGATTTGATTTACTGTTAGAGATTTCAGAAGAACTGGTACAGAAAGGACATTTCCACTGTCTCATGTACCTTAAGCAGAAATCACGTGCATATAAAGTGACACTACCATATTAAACACAGTAATGTGGCAGAAACATTAAAATAATAAATGGAAATTTCCTCCCATCATCCTTATAAGCGTCCAAAAGACATCCAGACTCAAGACCTTGTCGTTTTAGAGGAGAAAAATCTCCAGAGATGTCCATGCAGTGCTCGATGCTTCCCTCCATGTTTTCAGGGGCTAAATGTTGCAAACTGTATCTGAGGGAATGCTGTTGCTTCTCCAGGCAATGAGCAGTATCACTGAGTTTTACAAAGTGTGAATATTACAATTTCACGATAATTAAAATTTGAAACGGAAACACTAGCCATCAGGAATTATATCACCATTTATCTTTTTATCTGTAATTGTTAGGTCGCTAATACAGACATAGCTACACCTGAGACCACTGGATCCACTCAAAGATCTTTATGTCTGGGAGAATTTTCTCACACTGCACCTTTAACAGAGGATTTCAACACACAGCTGCTGACATTTTCCCGTCAGATCTGGAGCCAGTTTCAATGATTCCCAGCTGCAGTTGATGAACTCTCCTTCACTGCTTCCTGCAGATATTTTCTGTCTATTATCAGGTAAAAATTAGCTCAATATGTCAGTATCATCACAGATGAAGTCATGTGCGGGGAAATGTGAGTAATATCAACAGAACTAAGCAGGTATAGTAAATGGATGGATGAATGCTTTAATGAATCTCTGCGGCTGTGACTGCTGCACAAACACACTCACTCATGCATCGCTTGGAAGAGGGCTGAAGTGTTTGGTAAACACTGGTGGTGAAACAGAGCGAGGTGTTAATAAGTCAAGTAGAACAGAGTGTGTTTAATCACAGAGTGGGAGCTGAAACAAATGAGCAGTCGCTCCTCCTTCGCGATTCACAGACGAGCGTCGCAAACAGAAAGAAAACACAAAGTGTCACATCTGAGGGAAATCAGCTCATCAAACGACAAGCTTTTATCTGCCGTTATCAGAAACCACTGTCTCTTATCTGGTAACCGGTTAGAGACCTGGAACGCCTGTCAGCTCCCCCACCGAGCGACATTAACCAGTCTGAGACTACATACACACCTATCTCACACAAACTTTTTCCAAATAGTACACAACATTACATAAACATGACAGCAAGTGAAATAAATGTCTGCGAGAAAGAGAAATAAACATTTCTTTATATTTAGGCTCTTTGTTACCAGCAGCCTGTCTCAATGACACTTGTTTCCATTTCTTTACTGCAGTTTCATCTCTAAAAAACAACAAAGATGCCACATGTGTTAACAAGGTGTTGTTAGCTGGAAAGCGTGCATATCTCAGCATGGTGTACAGTTTCCCTTCCCAAATTTGCTGTGTATTGTTATTTAGATTGAAATTCTTGTTCTATTTTTTCCCTAACTCTCATCTCCCCTCCATCAGAAGAGTTCAGGGCTCCTCAAGGATGGTTTTCGTTTAATATTAGACCGAAGAGTTCAAACAGAGCTGAGACAGAGTTGTTCTCTTTACCTGGAACAGAGTACAAACGGCCCTGAAACTTCGTGACCTGGGTCGTGTCTCAAAACGTGCACTTGAGCACTTAAACACTATTTTTGAGTGTGTAGTGTGTTCATGGTGTCATTTAAGCTCTGAAAGTACCAGGATGTTGCCCTAATAACGGCCAAAAATGGAGTGCAAAACGAAGTACACTACTCGCACTAAACGGACGCCATCTTGCTGACGTTGCTGACAGAGCTGAATAATGGCGTGAACGAAGCGGTGGCGACCCCTGCTGAAGCGGAGGCGGTATTGTACTGATTTAAGTAAATATTTATTAAATTATTTAGACATAATTACTAATGTATATGTAGCATGCTACCAAGCTGTTCACTCCCTGATGACAGTTATGATCAGGTCATTTGTTTGATGCCGCAGTTATACAGCTTAGTAGAGTTAGCACATGTTAGCAGGCAATGCTAGTCCGTCACTTGCTGTCAGTGCAGTGCTCTGTTTGGGTCAGCATTTAGCGACATTAGTGTGCACTACAGACGAAGCACACAGTGCACACTATGCACTGAATATGCACTCGGGAAGGTGTGCAATTTGAGACACAGCTCTGGTCTCACTAGACACTTTTAAGAGAAAGTTGGGCAACTTGGACGCAGATGCATCAGTTTGTAGATGTTCTGCTTGTTTTGGGGGGTTTACATTTGATTTGATGCATCAGCCAATTTTCTGTTTGCAATTTTTAAAAGAAAAAAATAGATTTTTAATATCAATGGGACAATTACTGATTATATAGAATGCTAAAAAAATCAATTAGATATTCTAAGCTGGAAAATATATGACAAAAAAAAGCAACACACACAAGTAATAATGATCAGACAAATTTCGGAGTAAGGATGGATATTTCTCTCCCCCAGATTATCCCTGTATTGTTATATGCAAAAGTCAGCTATGAATTCAAAAGTATTGTATTTCATATTTATACATCAAAAGCATCGCATCATGAACTAAAGTTCAGTAACTTTTGGTTTTTATACAGCAGTTTTCTCTTTTAGTAGTTTGAATATTTCTAGAAAATCTCACTTTAAACTTTAATGTAATAAATCAACTATAAAAGACAACAGAATGAAAATTTCAGCATTCATTTGTTAGGTAGGGAAGAATTCAGCAGGATGAATTTGGGTGAAGCTGATTTCTTTCAGGACCCCAAGGAAAAATATCTGATCATGAATTTCCAGCCATCAGGTGTGTCTCTCTGCTGCAGCAGGGGGGAAGAAGATGACAATATCAGCATGTTCCAAGTGTTAGGGAAAATCCATTTTTAACTACTTTTAAAAACATAAAGCCTCAAAATAAAATGCCATATAGAGGTTTTTGATAAATGGAAATTAGATTTTAATGAAATATTAAGAAATAAAATGAAAAAAGCCTGGAAGTGGTTTGTGGCAAATTTGCAATACTTGGCCTCGAGGGGGGTTAATATCAAACCCCCATCAAAACACACACCAAGTCTACATCCACACAGAGATTAAACAGCATTGTTTTTCAGAAAAAGTTTTCCGAACAGATGCAACATATTCCAGGAATGTGTGTCCACATAATTCCATTGGAAAAGCTGCAGCATCAACAGACACAGCCCGTCATGACACACCGGACATGTTGGTCTTGTGTCGACCCTTTTGTCGTAAAAGCCACAGCAAGTGCAACAAGTTCTGCAGTCCCAAAAAAAATGTAATTGGCCATTCTTGTAGGTGTTGGCGGGTTTGCGTGTCTTTTCAGGGAGACTAGAGCAAATGTGTCACTGGATCTTTGGAAAAAATGACACATGGAAAGGAAAAGAGATTGAGGGAACCGTTTTGGGAGAGCAGTAGTTTCCAAAATGCCGGTTCTTTGTGGATTAAATGTCAAAATGATAAACAACTTGAGCAAATTCACCTCAGCTAACCCCCGTGTGGACACGACCAAGTTAAACAGTGCTAAACCTAACCTTAACTTCAACTGTATCCTAAATGTAAACCGCGTTGACCCTCAAACTGGATGAAGTGGACTGTTTTTGTTCCTAAAAGGAAGTTGTAGGCACACAACATGATCAACACAAGAAAGCACACACACATGCACACGCACACAAACAGAGCTGAACCTGAAGACACCAGAGTCCTAATGAACAGCAGCCGACCCGACCCGCCCTCGTCTCTCTGCTCTGCTTCGTCTCAGGTGGCTGACAGCTTCATTAACCTCAGGAAACCGCTCTGCACAGACTGTCATCCCCCTCCTCCTTCCACCTTCCTTCCTTTCTTCCCTTCTCTGTCCTCTTTTCTTCCCTCGCTTCGTTCCACAATCTCCAAACTCTCTCCCCTCATTCATTTCTCCTGACGTTTCACTCCATCATGTCTTCTCTTGGTTTTCCTCCTAAATCTACAAACTATAATCACAGCAGGGTTAAAGGTCAGGGTTCACAGCGTGACACTACAAGGTACGGGCAACGTCTCCCGGGTGGCTGTGCCGAACACACACATGCACACGCACGCACTCTGGTCACATTCCTGACCTCATATCTGAGCCACAGATTGGGGTTTGGTGGATGTTTATGGACGTGAATCAGCTTTGACAGATTCCCTGCAGCAACATGCTGCATGCTTCTATCTACTGCATGTGTGCTGCAGGTGTGTGTGTGTGTGTGTGTTGGCATCTGTCAAGATAATAATTGGATATTTGTGCATACGTGATTGTGCCAGTTCATGTTTTTATATGTCTGAGTGACCAGCTATCACAATAACGGCTGAATGTGTGCTGAGATAAAGTCGGGCTGTCACAGCTATCAGTGGGTGTGATTTTTGCGTGTGTGAGTGTTTGCGTGTCTGAGTTTCCCACCCCACAGTCACACATGAGGTCAGTCTGTTTGGGTTGGACTTTTTCCACATGAGCGTCAAAACTCCTCGTCAGAAACTAACAGCAGGAAGAACTCTTGTTGGAGAAGTTAAACCTACTGTAAACTCACACAGACGTGGAACAATAAACCCAAACACACACCGACACACTTATCTGTACACATCGCACCTGAAGAAACGGGAAAACACAGCAAAGTTTCTCTGCAGGAGGAGAGTCTGTGAAACGCGGCTTTGTGTTCAGTTTAACTCGCCTGGAAACGGACGAGGAGTTTTGACAGTTACACAACTTCACAACAGCTGGAAAGCATCTGAGAGGTATTCAGCTAATGCACCGAAGATCTGGCACTTCCACTGTGCAGCTCCACGACACACTCCTGACTGCCTCTGACTCGTGAGATAAAACATTTTAGGAAAGGTTGTGAATTTTCTGTCCTTCAGAATAAACATGAAACCTTTTTCAAATGCACATCATCAGCTCCAAAAAGATTCCCTCATGAAGCCTTTGCTGAGGAATATATCTGAGGAAGCTCAGCACTGCGTCAATGTGTGCTTAAACCAACAATACACCTGGAGCAGATGAGACGAGATAAGCTATTTCCACAACTTTAACATAAAAAGTTTCTTAAAGGTGCAGTGTGTAACAAAATTAAAGGTCAATGACAGAAAAATCTAATGCATAATTCAAAACTGTGTTTCTATTGATGAGTGATTGTTTCACTAGAATAGCTGTTATACTGTATGTTTATTTTCGGAGTTTTCTACTTGTGGGGGCTCCACATATACGGAGGCCGCCATATCTGTGCCACCATTTTTACTACAATGACCCTAAATGGACACTATAGTGTGAAGTGAGAACCCTCTCAACTTTAAAACTGCTGCACCAGCTTTGTTTAATGGGAGTTAGACTGTTTGGGATCAGTAATGCCTTATAAGGTATCAAAAGTCGATACCTGTTGTACAGTCATAGCTACACCTGAGACCACTGGATCCACTCACAGATGATAACATCTTTATGTCCGGGGGAATTTTGGCCACTGACGGTCACCGTACATTTCCAACAGTGCTTGGTATATGACGTTATTGCTATACCCATCTTTGCCACTAGATGTCAGTAATTCTTACAAACTGTACCTTTAATAAACAGTCCAGAGGAAAAGTTATAAAATACTGCTTCAGATCTAAATGGACTATATATACAGTACAACTCCACTACCTCCTGAACTTAAGCCAGCTCCTTTGTTTCCTGTCTTTCATTACTGGACAAACTGATTGATACAGGTGTGTCTGGCTATTGTTGTCATGGTTACTGAGGCCAGGCACACCTGGATTAATCGATTTGTCCTAAACAAAGGAGCTGGCTTAAATTCAGGAAGTAGTGGAGTTGTGCATATATACTGTAGCCCATTCTTTACTGACCAAGGCAGCAAAAGAACAGAAAGATTTTTTTCTCATTTTGCCATTTAAAATCTTTTCTTCAGTTTTCACGGGGGTACTTGGAAAAATCTAAATCATAGAACCCAAACTGTGATTGTGTAAAATTGCAACAAGAAATTTGTTTGTTTTCCCAAGGTGGCAAGAAAAAGATGAAAGTTTGTTCTGGCTAGGACGGTTCATATTTCATGAGAAACCTCATCCTTGGTGGGGTGGGAGTTTGTGCAGGGCTGTGTCCGTATCTTTAAGTGCTTTACATGATGTGTCAAGTGGAAACAACAATTGCCAAATGTCAATTTTTTGTCCAATTAAACAATAACTGTCAGACACCAGACAAGAAAAATGTTCTGCCATGGTGATGTTTCCAGAACAACGTAGAGGAAAAAATTATGTTGTTTTTTCAAAGCCCTGGGCAACAGAACAAATTTGTACTAATACAGAGTTTGTGCAGGCCTTAACCCTTTAACTACCTGCTCTACTATTTGCTAAAGCAAATCTTTCAGTGACTTTAATAAATGTTATTAAAGATATGTGGAATAAACCTGCCTGAGCTATCTCTACCATGAAAGTAAATGTTTGTTGTTCTATTATTGTTTCAAGGTTTGATCATTTACGGTAGCTATTGTTACCGTATTATTAACAATTATCTTAACCATTTGCTATAAAAACATTGATTCCTCTCATTTTTAATCTAAAGAGGGAAACTGATAAAACTTCTTTCCATTTGTTTTTTGTTTTTTCTTAGTGAGGTGAAGTTTGAAGGTTTAAAAGTACCTAAGCTAAAGGGTTCCCTCTGGGGTCGAACACTAAGATTGCTTATGCTTTTACCTTCATATTTTACATTTAAAACAGTTTATTTGCCTTGTTTGATACCATTCTTTTCAGCACAGATTAATGTAACTTGAGTGATTTTGCATTCATTTTTTAATATATATTTTAAGAAAGAAAATAAGACAAACTATATAAAATTCAAGAAGGGAAAAGTGATTTTTTGGTTGAAAACCACAAACATGTTTAATGAACCATATTTAGACCTTAAATGCAAATCTAATAGCTGATTTTAAAAACACATGTATGAATTTAGTAAACAACGATGTTATAAACATCTACTCACATCAAAATGCAACTATGTCTCAGGGGCTTTTTATACATCTATTTGCAAAACAGTAATCAAAAGTTATCAACATAAGATGCCTCAAAAATGATAAATTATTTGCTCTACTTTAAAAAAGAAAAAGGAAAAAAAAAAAACTTCTGTCCATCACAAGACCTAAGGCAGAACTTCAATCTGCATTTGGTGATTTTGGTCACTCCCACAACCTTCTCTTTTTCTCAGCAACCAAAAGCATCAAGTTAATTTTTTGATTGGTTGGTGCATTTTTCCACCAATATGAAGGGGGAATGCACGTTTTTTTAATTGCAGCTTAAGAACATGTACGATAAATTTCTGAGGACATGCACAAACACTTAAATATAAAACTTGAAGCGGCCATGATAAACGCACAATTAAAAGCAGCTATGTTCAGCCTAACAGACAAGGGGGACCAACTTTCATCCTGCAGGGAAACATATTATGTTTGACTTTAATCTGCACACAACACACAGGGTTGTGTGTGTTGTTTGTGTTTGGCTGTTTCCTATTTGCCCGCTCATCTTATCACCAGTAGAACCAGAAAATCAGCCAGCAGGGCTGTGCAGCTCCAGACCTGTAGCTTAACATGGATGACTGGATGGATGAAAAATCTGATCTATAAAATATTGTGAAATGTGTTGAAATCTACATTAAATCTCCACTGAAAGTAATTCTCACATGTGCTGCAAAATGCACCTGCACACATTTACGCTTGTGATCACTGATGATTTATATGTGCATGACCAGAACAGAGCCAGAACATTAGAGCAACATACTGAAATGTCAATGGTAAACTCTTTAAAGCATCTTGGAGTCCCCCTTTGTTTGCTCATTTACTCTTCATGCACACACACACACACACGCACACACACACACAAGTAGCATGTCCGTCTGCAGGATGAGGGCTGGTCTCTCAGGAATCCTGCTCGGGTTAGACGCTCGGTCAGCAGTGACGCACGCGCTCTGACTTTATGAGGGTGTGTGTGTGTGTGTGTTGGACTGTGTGGAGAAAGAAATATCTAAAACTTGAAAAATGACTAAAATCACTATGATGAGTGGTTAATGAAAGGTCCATCTGTCACATGCATTAAACTGTTCATGTGGTTATTTATTATATGTTTCATTAATGAGTGGCCATATGTCACGCGTGAGTTGTCTGAAGGAAGAAAAGTACCAGAATTCAATAAAAATACAACAATAAGTGGTTCACTAGTTGATTAAAATGGAAAAAATACAATCAATAATTCTACTGTATATATTCTAATCTATTAAAGACCCACACCGTATCTTCTAGCAGTTTTCTCAGTGACGCTATCCCCCCTATCGACGGCTAAACTAGCGTCCATCTTGCATCGTATCTGTACTGTGAATCACTCTAGCCAGTAAAAGACAGTCTTATCTTGACTCTTGTTCTGTCCCTTCCTCTCTTTCTTTTCCTCTCTTCTTCCAGTAATGTTTCCTTGTGTTTCTTTGCAGAATCCGACATGATGCACGTTCAAAACACCCACTCTGTTCATGTCTGGTTCATACCTGATTGCTAGTACAGTACAGTGCAAAATCCTCAGTGTAAAATTTGAATTGTTAAATCACATTAACTCCTTCAGAGTAATTCCAACACCAGTGAGAGTAAAATGCCACCTGATGACCAGCAGTGCTGGTGATAATTTTCAGAGTTAAAACAAGTTTTTTCTTTTCAGTATTAAAGAAAAATAACTCTCATCAGAGTTACTCAGGGAAGCTCTGCCCTTTTCAGTTTGAATATTTCCCATCATGCTTTGTTCATTTCATTTCATTTTGTTTATTTATTTTGCTTATCATCAAATACATGATATAAAACACAAACTTCATATCATAGCACAAAAAATATACATTCAACAATGCCAGAACTCATTTAAAGAGAGGAGGACCCGTTTCAAAAAAGCGACTTCACTGTTCAATCCTGCACCATGAGTGAAGTGTGTATGTGCTCAGGTTACGTTTCCTTGGTGTGGATTCAACTTTCTAAGTTAAAGAGATGCTGGAGGTGATATACACTGCCTCTCCATAATCTCAACTTGCCAGAAAGGCAATCAAGGGCAAGACTCCTGACTAAACCTTGGATGGACACAAGTCACCATTAAATGAAATATGTTACTTTGTGAAAATGTTAAAGGAGTGATGACATAGCAGTTAAAAACTAGTTTATGTTGTTGGCATTACTTTATATGTAAATACCCCAAAGAAAAAAACAGCATTTTTTACAGCGGAGTATTGTTTTGAAACGCCAGACCTCACTTCCTCAGTAATACAGTTGGGTCCGGTGATGATATGGAGCTTTACCCGGAGACCACGTTGACTTCATTTTGATTGGCTACACCTTATTTGGCTATGACCTTATTTGGAGAATCTAGGTCAAGCTGCGGTCGGAGTTTGCTAAAGGCTAACTGTTAGCAACATGGGCACTTCAGATAGTGTGAGCTACGTTTATCAGACAAGACAGTATTTAGAAAATAAATAAACTCACAGGTAATGACAAGGTTGTGGCCGCCTCCCTCAGTGTTGCTGCAGAAGTTTGCTTTTAAAGCCATTTGTTTGAAAATCCAGACCTGACTGCACAGAAGTTACTACTAGCTCCATACACGAAGCTGAATCAGACAGGGAGGGGAGGGGGGAGCGGATGGTGCATAAACCGTTAGGAGAGCGAGAGGGGGGGCGCTGTTTACTTGATAGTGTGCTCTTATTGGAGCAATTAAATTACGTAGAATGATAGAACTACGTAGAATGATAGAACTACGTAGAATGATAGAACTACGTAGAATGATAGAACTACGTAGAATGATAGCCTGCTGTCTGATTCAATCGTTTCTGAGCAGAGAGACAAAGCTGACAGACCATAAACAGGAACTTTGATTCTCACTCTGGACATTCACATGGCCTCATCAGTGCACAACAGATCATATTATACACCCAAAACCCCAGAAAAGTGAAATTTGATGTCATGGCACCTTTAAAGAATTTGATGTGTCAAACACTTGTGTAATGACATATTAAATCAACACTATAGGTTGTTACTTTATCTCAAAGAGTAAAAGCTTATTAACAATGTCAGTGTTGATCAAGTTTAACTCTATGATAAAAATTAACTCTTATCAGTGTTAAATTAACACTAAAAATTCAACACTAGGTCCAGTGTAACTTTAACACTGTACAGGGCAGGACCATATGTAACCTGGCTTAGTGTTAAAATTGACTCTTTAAGTGTTACTCCAACACTGCTGATTGTACTGTGTACGTGACGTGGTGCACAATCAATAGTCGGTTGCAACGTCACAGCCCCATCCCGGATCTGAAAGTTTTATAGTGCAGTTTCCGAGCCTCGGGACTCCTCTGGGCACTGATGGCTTGAAAATGCACGTAATGAATGTTGGTATGCCATCAAAACAAGTCAGAAACACATCATTTTAAGGTCTAAAAGATACGTTGTGGGTCTTAAATGATACATTCAAATAACCATTTAATCTAATTGTGACCTTTTTTTCCTCCATAGCTTTGGAGCAATAGTTTATTATTAGTTTAATAGTTTATTTAGAAGTTCTGGCTTCAGTTTTTATTATTATGTTTTCAACTAAATTTTATGTGTCAACTTTTTGATTTTCATCTGGTTTGTCAACGTTTTCTGTGAAAATTTTTTTAAAAAGGCCATGGAAACACTCACGTAAAGTGGTTTAAATTTGTTTAATGTGCAGTAATTGAGTAAATCTACTGAATTACACCCTACCACTGCTGTATTGGCCGTGTGTGGAAAACATTTAAAGTGCACAGAAGAGCAGAGCAGTAAAAGAAAACATGGAGTCGTAAAACTGGATGAGTTTGGGGATCAATGAGAGCACATGGAAGTGTGCGTCTCTGTGTTGTTTTTCTGTCTTTTACACCTGAAGCTGCTGTCTGAGTATCTGCCTTATAAAATGTTAATAGTCTCTGTCCTGTAATCCTGCGGCTACAAACACAGCACGGGAACATGGCCGTACTTCATTAAACAAGTTCACTGCTTCCCTTTATGGCTGTAAAACCCTCTGAGTTGCTACTGTCGCCAACAACAAACACACGTTTGTCTTATAAAACCATCACAGGTCAGCAGTAACATCTCCAAACAGCATGAGGTTTATGAACCACAACAACCATCTGTTACGTTAGCTAGCACAAAATGCATCAAATGGTGCTGTTAGAGTTTGGCAGCAAACAGCATCAACCCTGCCAATCTATAGGATTAACATATGGGGTTAATGTATTATGTCCTCATATCTTCCACCTCCACTAACACGCATACTTGCTGTTGTTCGGGGTTTTCACGTTCATCTTTCTACAGCTGCTCCCCATGATTGTCTGCTGTGTTTTCTTACAGGCCTTTGAATGTTTTGTGTTGATTTAGCAGCTGATTTTCTGCTTTGTTTGTTTGTTGTTTTGTTTTTTGAGTGTAATTGTACAGCTCTTGTTGATGTTGTTGTCATTTTCTATATTTTGTATCTTCATTTCCTTTTTCTTCTCTATATTCAGTTCTTATGCACCTCACATGTAGAACAAACTCCCAGTAAACTGAAGGTCTGCTGATACTCAGCAGTTCTGAATCAAGATTATAAATGTTCTTATTTGTCGCTGCTTTTCATTAAAACAACTGTTTTATTTTAGTTTTTTCTGTCTATACTTGTTTAATATTTTTTGTAAAGTTTGTTTTCAATGTACTTTCTATTGCTTCCACCCCACTGTGGTGCTTTTAATGTTTTATGTAAAGCACTTTGAATTTGCCTTCTGCATAAAATGTGCTTTACAAATAAACCTGCCTTGCAGCTACACTCTCCTCCTTTATGTGTTTCCTCTGTCAGGTCCTGCATTAATATATATTTTCAGCAATAAACATTAAAAAATAAATAATAATGTTCATGTAACATGAGGACCCATATCAAGTCAAATCTAGTTTTATTTATAAAGCACAAAGCTTCATTTTCTTTCTATCCTTAAACACAGCAGCCCGACCTTTCTGATGTCATGGTCCTGGACAGGACCATGTTTAAAAAACTAACACCATTATTAGTGTCTAAAAAGTTTTATATTTCTCTCGGAGTTAATGATTGAAGTAATAAAAGTGGACAAGCAGCTACACAGAAATACGGTGCCAGACCAGATTCCCGTTTCCACTGTGAAGAAACTTGGCTTTCAGAAACACACTCAGCAACTAAATCCAAAGCAACATAACCCCTGTTATAAAGTGCAATAAAGAAAAGAATAATGTTGCAGCTTGAGGGGGAAACCTTATGGTTCATACACCACTGAATCCACCATCAGGTATATCAGTTTCCCAGAAACTTATGAGTCCTGCAGAGCTGGTGTTTGGGATGTGTTGGACTCCGTTCAGGCAGCTTTGGAGGAGATTGTGCATGAAACATGGAGGCTGTTACTGCTTATTTTTGTCACTTTTCCCCATTATTGTATTAAGTCTACAGCATTTTCTTGGGTATCCTCAATATACCATTCTGTTACTTACAGACTGAAACCCACCGAGTCAACTGCCTCTATTATACTGAGCCACATGATGTTTGAAGTATTTGGGACTGATGGAAGGGTACTTTACATTTAAAAAAGAAGGGAAAGTAGGCTTAAAATGGGGTTTACAGGTTTTCATAAAAAAGAAAACAAGTAACAAGACAGATTTATTACAACCTTTTGCCTCGGTCCAAATAGTAAAACGTATAAAAACCAAACATATGGTTTTAAAGCGGTTCTCCACGAGTAAACCTCCTGTATAAAATGTCATCACATCACAGTTTTATTCAATCAGACATCTGTGAATTCAGAGTTTTGTGAGCTCATAATGACCTTTGACAACCAAAATCTAATCAGCTCTTTCCTGAGTCCAAAAATGCTTTTTGGTCATATTCCCTCAAGTTAAGAGATAAGAAGTTTAGGCTCAAGTTATCATGGCAGAAACAAGCTTTAAATCTGTCCACAAGAACCAGCAACTGTCATTCTGTCATTGTACTTAGCAGGTACAGATTGATTAAAATAACCTTTAATCAATCCATATCTCCAGAATGGTCTTTGAAGAAAACTACCTGACGACCAGCCTGAGCGGTCTGCAGAGACGCCCAGAGAGAGAGAGAGAGAGAGAGAATGTCTGCAGACCATGAGCAGCCACCACAGAAAAGACAGGCCCAAATTTAAGCCTGGATTGCCTAATAAACGGACACCAGACAGCCATGAGCGCCACATTTATGATCCGTTTGCAGCCTTGATGTCAGGGTGGTGAGTCAGTCAACAGCTAAACTGTTCGGTTAGCCCCAGGTTAACCTGCAGGAGGGTTCCAGTAACCTGGTCAGTCACTTCACAAGAAATACATTCATGCTGGGACATCAACAAGATCAGTGACTTAATGTCATCATTTTAACAGACTGATGAAGACTAAAATAAAATGTAAAACATCTCATTTGTGAAAAGGAAATAACTGATTCCACACATGAAGGTGTGGATTGAGGTGTACAGTTTTACTTGAGCTACTTTTCTAAAGCAAATAAAGCTGAACTTTTATCATCCAGCTTCATTTTCATGTCAGTACAGCAGTCAAAACAGAAGTTATTACAGTACATGTATACAGAGATGGCACGCATGTTGTCATAGCAATAGTTACAGAAAACTATAATGCCATCTTATTACATGAGAAGAGAAAGAGAAACACACTGACTTAGATATAGAAAAAAAGTATAGACTAAATATTTCAGACTGAACCCAAAAGCTGAATTACCATATTTTCCGGACTATAAGTTGTTCCTGAGTATTAGGCCCTGTTTCCACCAGCGGATCTGGGTCGGGCCGGGCTGGCCGGGCCGGATCGGTCCACATTTTTTGCGTCTCCACAGATAAAAACTGTGATGGATACCCTTATATCCGACGCGACCCGGCCTACTTTTTTGGTACCCTTCGATAGGGGTACTGATCTAACTGATCCGGACCAAAGAGGTGGAGCTAATACACAGCAATCAGTTGATTGGTTGAAAAATCCGTAACTTCCCGCGTGACCCGGCGTAAAAACAAAGCAGGAGTGACTCCTTAGTTTCTGTCACATATGCGGTGCTTTAGTTAAAAGGTGTTGCACAGCGGTGATGTCACATGATCACGTGGCAGGGCTATCCGGTTAATACTCCGCCTCCAAGGTAAGGGGACAGTTTGCTGTGGGGACGCAATGTGAAAACAACATATCCGTACCAAAACCCACCCGACCCGGCCTGGCCCGACCCGACCCGACCCAGACCTGTAGGTGGAAGCGTCACATCAGTCAAAAAATGCATCATTAAGAGTAAATAAACATATATAAGTCGCACCAGACTATACGTCGCATTTATTTGTTTAGAATAGGGTGATTTTTTGGATTTTTCATATCCAACTTGTTACTGCTAAAAATGACCCAATCAGTCCAATTCCAAAGTTAACGCCTGTAAAAGATTATAAACATCATAACAAATAAGGATAAACATGTTTTGTGAGGATTTGTTCCACCACACAGGCAGTACAGCCAGATGTCCAAAATGAACTCCTCTCACTGACTGAGATGAGGCTATTTTGGGATTTTTGCCCTTGGAGCAGAATATAGTTGTCACAAGCCTATAGCGAGCTCTTTTGAGATTAGACGGTAATATTTACAACTTGGCTCATGTCAGTTAATATGAATTAATATTAAAAAATATGTTAAATTGTATATACTGTATTTTGGTATATAAGTCGGACTGGACTATAAGTCACACAAGCAACCAAACTATGAGAAAAAGTGTGACTTATAGTCCGGAAAATAAGGTAATCATAATAAAAAAGTTGAATGAAACTATTTATTAATTAACCAGATCTTAAGTGTTGTACTGACATCACACTGGTTTCTCATGAATGAAAAATACTTTATTTATCCCAGAAGGGAAATTCAATATTGTAATAGGCTCTCTCTCTTTTTTTCTGAACAATCTAACAATCCATATGTAAAAAAAAACAACAACAACAGAATAACAATTAATTAGTCAGGTCTCATTTGTTAAATGATAATCTCAAAATCATTTCCATCGTCTGAGAAATGTTGCTGATGTGTATAACTTAGATTCCTGCTCATTTCAAACCCTTGAGTCATCGCTGCTGTTACTTCCTTCTTCCATGTGATTCATTCGTTCACTCAGCAGCCAGCTCAGTAAACAAACATTTACTGTAGCAAACATCACCTGTGAGCTGATCTCTGCTGGACAGGAAACATCTGCTGGCTTCCCAGCTGTTGCTGCTTACCGATTGAAAGCACTCAGGAAAACGTGAATATGACTGGAAGTGGGCAGATGACTCAAGATTTCAGTAGGTTAAGAATGAAGGAGAAATTTCTCAGAAAAAAGCAAAAAGAGAGACGTGTTGGGAAACTTGTAGCTGAAGCTTCCCCACGGAAGATGCTGAGTCATCTCAATAGAACAAAACCAACAATGAACTGCTGGTTGTTGGTTTAAATCCCTAAAATATCCCATGTTTACATCTGAAGATGTTGTTGTCTCTGACAAACAAAGGCCGTCCAACGTCAGCGAAAACAAAACATCTGATGTTGGTCAGACCCTGAAAAATAAGCTGGACTCAAGGATGGCTTCATCACCTGGACCAACAACTGTCTCACATTTCAGCCTGAGTCATGATTACACTGGGATGATTAAACTAAAGTCTTTCATGACAAAGGTTCTGGTTCTGGTTCTGGTTCTGGTTCTGCTCAGACAATATGAAGGCTCGCAAACTCTGAATGAGCTTTTTAATCATTAAACCAACACAAATCAAAGAACCAAACTCATTAACTACAACATGTTCTAAACAATCTGATCAACATGGTGACAAAATAACAACTGGTTCATTTTTAACTGAAATTTGAACAAAAAAGTCACCAAAATTATTTCAAGAATTTATTTTCATTCATGATTTATTCAGTCAATTATTTTTACTTGTTTAGTGGAAATATCCTTATCAAATTTCTAACGTGATTTTTGTGATTCATGTTCTGGGTGGGAGCAGATGTTGCTCTAACACCTCCACTGATGGAGCTTCACAGATGTGGAAGCTGCCGTGTCATGGGCCTTAAAGGGGAAGCTAGTTTTCTTTTCAATCTGGACCTATTTTCTAGCATGAAATAAGTTCATTTACTCACCCAGACAGTTTTGGTGCAACTTGAATCCCTTTGGGAGATATTCAGATCCACTCGAGATCAGCGTATGTCCAATATAATGGAAGTGATGGGGCAACCGCGCACAGCCTCTAAATAAGGCATTATCTGCCACAAACTCCTTCATTTCACCAATATTTTGTTACCAAACATTAGTCGGACCCCCCTGTGAGCTCGAAGTGGCTTTTTGTGGTGATTTGTCCTTATTTACAGACATTTTTACTGTGGCGGCTTTCATGACATCACTATATGCAACACTATAACAAGTAAAAAGTTTCTGACCTGTTACCAAACATAATTAGTTGCAGATGCTCCTCTAGTTGTTTTTGATTTGTGCCTTTTTGAGCCTTTTGTTGCTGCTGTCAGATTCAAAATGAGCAAATATTTTCCATGAAATGGTTAAATATGTATCACCATTTAATATGTTGTTTATTATTTACTGGAAAATCATTGCATTTAGTTTTATTTACATTTTGCACAGCACTACAACTCTTTGGGATTTTATATATTTGCAGATTTATTTATCCCTCTATTATCAAATATTATTCCCCATTTATATCTGTGTGTACATTTATTTCTGTCTACTTTTTTATCTAGTTAATCCATTGTTAACATGACAGCACTGTAGTCAGATTAGTTTATACAGTAGAAGTGAGTAAAAGTGTTGTCATTGTGGATAGTTTCAATTCTTTAACAGAACAATACTCTATTTTTTTTTTTTTTTAAGGAAAGAATAATCATAGAAGGTATCATAGAAGGTAAAAAAAAAAAAAAATTCCTTCCATTAGGTTTTGTTTTTCCAGTCAGTGAAAGTTTTTCTGTTTGTTAGAAACCTTTATAACGCAGCATCCACCACCACCTCAATGCCAGCATGTCTGTCGTGCTTGAAATGAAATGATCACTAAAGAGGTGGGGCAGAACCCAAAGCAGCTCCTGCAGCTGTTTCCTCTGATGCACAGACCGAGGTCACCTCATCAACACAGCACTGCTTCTGCTTAATCTGTCCCAATCCACCCCTCCCTGCTGCCCTCGTGAAGTTTTACTGTCGGTAAGAGGATCTGCTGTGGACATTTTACAGTGGGGATAACTTCACTGATCTTTGCAGTCGAGCTCAAAAGTTCTCTCCCACTCTGACAGCCACGTGTCTCATGAGATAACCAGAATCCAGGCTTCCCAAAGCAATCAAACATCACTCGAGTCATCATCTCGCTCTGACTCTGACTGAAGCTATGCTAGCTGAACGGATGAGGACAGATGAAAAGTAAATAAATGTCAGCTCCGTGTTTTCCTGTGACAGATTTAAACAGAGGAGGATGACAGATTGGAGAGGGTCTGCCTTTGGCCTCATATGCAGCATAAAGAAGCAGAAAAGCTGCACAGCTCTAATTGTTTTCAAAAGCCCAGTCATTCTGAGTCTTTATGTGTTTACTGAAAAGTTCAGCAGAGAGTTGTGATGGATGGTGGCCATGATTGATGCTGCTCTTCAAATGGAGCACAAAACATGCAAATCAGGCATAAAGAGCTCAACTGAGTTAAGTTATAAGCTATGAAAAAGGGAAAGCTTGATCTGCGGATGGAAAAGTCATTTGTCTAGTTGGTGGTGTAGATGTGAACTTTCAGCAGCAGAGGAATGCGCGTTCCCATCCAAACCCAGGATTCAAAGTGAGTATTGATTGCACTTTTACTCTCACTGTTTGGTCTGCGGTCGTGAAATTACCACTTAAGTTCTTCCTATTTGATCATGAAAGCAGGCTATTATGCTTTCATTCAAAATATTTCATCAGAGGAGTTTAAAGTTGACTCCGATCACATTTAAAAGAAATCTTTTTTCTTTTCATTCTCACATTAGGCTTTGGCCCTGCTTGAACCGTTGAATTACTTATAAACATCAGAGGAGACGCCAGACAGTCAAACTGCCTGATTAATGGTGCATTTGATCTCAGCACTGGATGATTGATCAGTCAGCTTCCTGTTAAACCCAGAACAGAATTAACAATTCTTCCTCTCACATATAAAGCTCTTAGTGATCAATCTCTATTGTATAAAGTCCATAATTCCAGATTTTCCCAACAGAGCACTTCAGTCTCAGACTGGAGGTTTACTTGTGGATCCTGGAGATTTTAAAAGTAGAAAGGGAGGCAGAACCTCCAGTTATCAGACCCTCTCTGTGGAACCAGCTCCCAGTTTGTCTTCAGGAAGCAGACATCCTCTCTACTTTTAAGATCAGCTTTAAACTTTCCATTTTGATGAAACCTATAGCCAGGTCTGGCTTAGTGACCCTTATCCATCCCTTTAGTTCAGCTGCTACAGTATAAGCCGAGGCTGCTGGGGGGCGTCCCATGATGCACTGGGCTCCTCTCTGCTCTCTTTATTCTCCATCTATAAATATCTGACGTTGTCATTAATTTGTGTTTCTCTTCCTCTTTCTCGGTATTCCTGGATTAGAGTTATGGTGCTTGTTGACCCCTCTTTCCTGTCCTCACCACCCCTAACTGGTCCAGGTAGATGGCGGCCCCTCCTGGTTCTGGGTCTGGTGGAGGTTTTCCTATCTTCCACTGTCTTCTAGTGCAGCTCAGGATGGAGGATTGAATCAAAAGGAAGATTTGATGGAATCCATAGTTTCTTTAGTGATTTCATTTTCAGGAATATTTTTCACGAACACAGTTTTTATAAGTTGGACTAATGTGGATCATTACTTGATTTGTTTTTTATTGGATTTTAATTGGACTGAAATCAACTGGATTGACCCAGACTGTCTTTAAAAGGCCTGTTATGAATTGGGGGAATACAAATAAAGCTGAATGGTTGACACAGCTCAAGTCATCAGACCCACCAACCCACCACTAAGCAGCACAGTGTCCACATGAATCCTGCTTTACTAACTTTATCTTATTTGAAGTTACTGTTTATGTGTTTATTATTATCTGAAGCTTTTACTGTATATGATGCATACAGTAAATACAGAAAGATAAAACTACAGTAGTTACCTTTTAATCAAATAAATCCCTCTAAAATGTGAGTAAAACACTTAATTGTTCCTTCTGTTAAATTTCAGTGTATTCATATGTCCCGCTTGAGCCTTGTCAAAGAGGATTTTCTGTCACCACAAGAGGCAGACAATAAAGTCTATCTATCTATCTATCTATCTATCTATCTATCTATCTATCTATCTATCTATCTATCTATCTATCTATCTATCTATCTATCTATCTATCTATCTATCTATCTATCTATCTATCTATCTATCTATCTATCTATCTATTGGAAAAAATCCAAATCTTATCCATTTAGTAAAGCAGGCTCTTGTGAGAAGTTCATCCACAGTATTTGGCTGTGTTGGAAAGATGAAGCTTTAGAGTGTTAAGGCTGTGAAACCTTCTGCTGTTACTACTTGTGAGGTTAAAAGACATTAAGCATGTTTGACAGGCTACACTGACGGGCCGACGCTCTGCAGACTTCACAGCTGCAGCTCCGAACCTGCTGAGATGTCAGAGTGAAATCTTTTGTCCACCCAGTAATCACCACATTAAACTCTCCACTGAAGACACACACTTTACAAACTGTGCAAGGCTTAAAAATGATCATTTACAGCTAATTAGTGCAATACAATGCTGCTTCTGCACTATTCACAAGTTGTTGCATCACAATGCTTTTTAAAATCACCTAAACTAACCTGTATTGTAAAAAATGACAATGTCATCCCTCACATCATCTCAGCTACCAGTACTTTAACAAATGTGTGGAGTTTGTAATCAGAGTGACGAAAAAAGTCAATCACAATGAGATGCACACTCTCTTGTACCTTGTCTGTCTCTGTGTTTGTTCAGTATCCATTTACTGTTTCCTACCTGCATGGGAGAGCTGCAGTCGCGGCCCTGTCTGGCTCCATGCTTTGCTGCCAGGGGCAGCGTTGGAGTGTGCAGGCTGCAGCCACAGCAGCGGGAGGATGCACAGCATCAGTATCTGAAGAGGGGCCGATCTTCTGGACCTAAGATCTCCTGCTGCCTGCAGGGCAGCAGCAGGAATCAGTGTCATCTCTGGTTGATCTTCACTGATGTGCAGAGACTGATGGAAGAGGGACCGTCCAGCCGGTCACATCACACTCTGGATGAGAGCTGAGGAGAGGAGACAAGACAACCAGGACAGAGATTAAACATTAAGAGGTTATTTCCTAATCCTGTCATAGTGTCAGAGTACAGCTAATTTAGTTTCTGGACTTTTCCAAAAAGTTCTGACACAAAACATTTGATTGTTTGTTAAACTATCCAGCGCAAAGATCAATTATCAGACAACTGATTCATTTAAGTCTGATTAACCAGCAAATTCAGACCAAAAGTAGAGCTTTGGTGCAGAATGAGCCTGTGGGATCCTCAAAATAACCTGGCTGAACATGTACCTCTGCAGCTGCTGCTGTTTCTACATCAGATGAAGATCTAACAGTTTTAATCCGAAGGAAAAAGTCTTTTCTGTTCAAAAACAGCTTCAGAACAAAACCACAGTTTCTCAGCAAACATACAGGCAAACAAAAGGGCCGTGATGCATCAAAACCCCAGAGCCTTTTCCACCAAACTGGGTCCAGTGCAGAGAACTGCTTCCATCAGGGGCGGGAAGTTATGGAGACCAACCAGACTGAACATGTAACTGTCATGTGTAAAAAAAAAAAAAAAAGCAGCGCCAATGTGATGGCAGGTCTGCTTGATTTAGGAGTGAACAACTAAAATACTGACTGTACATATGACTGTGAAATGGAAGCTTGTGAGCTCAGCATTCCTCTCATTTTCCAGGTGTGGCACGTTTCTCATCTCAGATCTGGAATAATGAACACAACAAAAACTGCTGAATGAAAACTATACTACCTTTTGCTTCATTTCTACAGTCAAATCTGCAGTACAGGTCGGATATTTCAACATTTCTCCAAGTTTTTGGCCTGTGGATATGCCACAAAAATACAGACCAATCCATCCTGTCCTGACCTGGACCAGCTAGTGGAAACAAGGCTTAAGGCACAGCGGTGGAAGCACCATGGTT
This sequence comes from Atherinomorus stipes, assembly GCA_023101725.1. Lineage (NCBI taxonomy): Eukaryota > Metazoa > Chordata > Actinopteri > Atheriniformes > Atherinidae > Atherinomorus > Atherinomorus stipes. The sequence goes on along the minus strand of JALJCO010000734.1, from coordinate 254,238 downwards.
TGGGGTTGTTTTCTTTAACAGAAGGGCTGGACAGCTTGCTGTCATTGTTTCAAAGAGGACTTCTCGAGGGTTTGAGCTTGCAGGCGATGTCAGGTCACGTGAACCTGAAAGCTGAGGGTAAACTGGAGGGGGTTTCAGCATCCTGATCCCCAACACAGGAACAAGTCTATCATGAACTAAAGATATAAATAAATGTTTTCTACATATTTTGTAACAGACCAATAACACATTTCAATTTGACAAACACAATAAGGCCAAACTGAACCAACTCTGAAACTACTTCAATACACCTGAGAAGCAAAGTTAATAAAATCAGATAGACCAATGAGAAAAAACACTATTTGCAGTCAGATATAGATGGATTTACTTAAACTAAGTCAACAGTATAAGTTACAGATAAAGTATCAGTGGAACTGAACATGTTTATATTCATTTCAGGATGCTTACCGGTATTTTAATCTGAGAAAACACTGGATGTTCTTTTGGCAAAGTGTAGCAGCCCCAATATCTCATTAATAAAACACCCCTCAAACTAAGCACATGGGTTTCAACATAGGAAGAAAAAAATGAAGTACAATGAGACGTTAAAAAAGAGAGAGAGCCAGAGGTTCAACAATAAATAACATGTTAGGCTTTGTGCCTTCTTGGCCTGATGGTTCACAGTAAGATGAGGCAACCTAAAGGATTTGTCCTGTCTCCAGAGACATCAGAACTGGGTCAGTCTTCTGAGACCTGCAGAAACTCATCATCAGTATGGCATGTAGCACATAAAATTAAGAGAAATGATTCCTTTACCACACTAAGTTGGTGAATGATGAAGAATCTGATACTCATAGAAGATTAAATCCAGATCAGGTGAGTTTTGGAAGGCCATCATGTCTAACTGAATCACAGCTAGACTCCAAAACAAACCAAACCAAACCAAGTTCATGGTTTGTTTTCTGACCCATGTTCCCTCGGCTCCTAGGATGCGTCCTTAACCAGCTGCTGGACACCTGAATAAATTGAAGACTGATTGGCTCTTTTTATCTAAGGATGACTTCATCTTGGACCACAGCTGATTACAGGCTGGAAAGTTTTAAGAAGAAAGACCCTGCTAGGAGAGGAAAGCCAGGTAGACTGTAGTTGACCCCTTTGTTGACCCCAGATTCTCCAACCACAATGAAGCCTGGACAACAAATTACAAGTTTAATGTACAGGAAGATGTAATTAAGCAAGAGTTGATGTTTGAGGTATTTTTTTTACTCATTTTGAAATAATTTTGAGGTTCCTTGTTCTCACTGTGGATCTCTATGATTAATTCATATTGCTATTTGGGGTGGGAGAAAAAAAACTGGAAACTCAAACTATAATTATTTTTCCCCCTCTTTTTTTTTATTTTACAATTTCTAAATGGACTCCAGTTTTTTGTGTGATAAGATGTCCAGCTATGTAAGTGCTCATCTTCTTTGTTTTCTTCTATGAAAACATATCGCCTGAAACAAATAAATGAATAAATAATACAAATGGAAATTGATGGTCTCATTTTGGACATTTTAGGGGGTCATGTTTCTCTGAATATTTTCTGTCTTTTTGTCATCGTCTTGTGCGTGCTCTGGTATCCATTTGTTTTGTTGTCATATTTAAGTCTCCTGGTGCGTTTGTGTCCCTCTGCAGGTTTTTGTGTGTTTGATTTACTTTCCAACCACAGTTGTATCCTCAGGTTGATTTAAACAGATGTTTTGGCCACCGAGCTTCCTGACCTCATAGGGCTCGTGGACACATGAACAGCAGACTCATTCAGTAATCCGTTCCCGAGGACACACAACAACAGGAAGTGTTGGCAAGCCTCTGAAATGCAAAGCTAATTCAGAGCAGTCTATCTTCTCTAGGTGGGATGGTAAACCTCAGGGTAATTCTCAAGAGCTGAGCACACAGCTCCAGGAGAAATCACAATTTATCATAATGTATCATGGCGACTGTCTGGCGAGCATCATGTCAACAGGTTTTTAAGAGCTCAACAGGTTGGAGAGGACGTCTGCTGAGAGAGTGAAGACAGTCAGATGGGTTTAACCTGGCTTCTGCTTCATGTTTGGCTTTAACCTCCACATGACTCCGAGCGCACTGAGAATGTGTGGAAAGAAAAATGTGGAAAACAGTCTTAGTTCTTAATACCAGCAGAGGTTTCCACGATGAAGACGTTTACTCTGCTTCTCCAACCGAAGCGGTTCAGTTCTGCTTCGGTGACATGAGCTCAAAATGTTGTCATCGGAGAAAAATGAGGACTTTAACGTCTCAGAGCTTTAATGTTGCTGTAAACTTCAAAGCAGCTGAAAATGTCTCATGACTTATAACCTGCAACCTTTTATCCAGCTGATGGGGAATGAAACCATTTTAAATTCCTTTGTAATTCCACCGATGACAGATGGCATCCTCAGAAATGGTCCTTTATCATCTGAAACTGGCCATTTAAAACCAGCTACATGTGTCTTTAGTTAGACCTTCATGGGAAAAATACTCTGAAAAATAATGAGTAGAAACATGTCCAGTTCACTGAATGGTGAGTTTGTTAATCAAACAATCAAAACAAAAATGAAGGATTTATTATTTACAGTAAGTTATGATAAAGACACGGACAGGAAAAAAGAAGAGGATCCATATGTAAGCAAACTGAAAATAAGCTCTCAGGGTGGATTTCCATGTAAACAACATGCCTCGCAATCCAAACAACAGTAAAACTGTCATATGAGGGTTAAATGACAGAATCTAAACATCAGTGATGAATACCTGCAGCTGTAAACAGCTGTGATCCGGAGAAACGCAACGTAAACGGCGTCACATGCTTCACATCACCATTGTTCAGCAGTCGGCTGAAGGAAACGACCTCCTCAGACCTGTCAACATGGAGACAGACGAGGAACAAACTGCCTCTTCCTCTCTGCTCATCGAACTTACAAACAGCAGTTCATGTGTGTGCATGAGTGTGGAGCCGGGACTGAGGCGGAGAGACAGACGGTGCGTGAGGAGAAAACAAACCTGTGTGAATCTGTAAATAACTCTCTGGAGGAAACTCATCATGCTTCCTCTGTCTGGCTGTTTGATTTGAACCCAAAACGAATAAACATTTGACAAAAAAGAAAACCTCACGAACACAAATGTCTGATACAAACACAATAACACATCCAGATGGACACAAACATACACATGCATTTACCAAAACAGAGTGGCGATGGAAAGGTCAATTTTTGGCGACTGATCTAAAAATAAAGCTTTTGTTTACTTGTGGATCAGATTTTTGTTCGGATTGCAGCTGTCTGCGGGTCAAAGATGACGTTGGCTCATTGTGTTAACACTCAGACTGCCGCAGATCTTACTTTACTTAAAGGAACTAGAAGCAGGAATTGTGAAAAATAAACATGCATGTCCAGTTTTTTAATACTAATGGGTGATGAAGTGTTAAAAACCAAAAAGAACGAGCCCACCCACGTCTCTCTCTGTTGCCTTGAACAGGCTGTGTGCTGCTTAATGCGCTGCAATTCGGTGGCCGAATTTCCACAGTTCTACGGATATGATGTCAACTGACGCCGCATACGCTTTGACACAGAAAGAAGATGGTCGCAGCTGATTCAAACACTGTAAAGGATAGTTATGGATTCCTCTGCCATCAGCAAGTGATCCAGATCTACTGAAAGACCACCAAAGGCCCATTTATGCTCGACGCATAAATGACCGGTACGCAGACGGACGGACAGTTTCATCGGTTACGCACGTAATTTGGTGCATTTTCAAGGGGCTTGTTGATTCGTCACTTGATTTAGAAGACGGAGCAATACCACCAGAAACCACGAGGTCAGTGTTGAGCTGTGTAGTTGATATGCAACAAGCGAAGGGAACAAACCAGAGAAGAAGAACAAGAACGGGAATGAAAACAACACAAAAACTGCCAGGGCCAAATAACCCAATAAAAGCACCTGAGAAAGAAGACGGCAAACAAACAGAGAGCATCTGTAGACATGGCTGGAGCTTTTGAGGAGAGGCTGTGCGAGTGTGTCCGAAAATACACTCTATGACATCACATCGCCAGGGCACAGACACAGGCAGCACTGCCACCTAGCGGAAAAACTGATCTATGAACCATGGGAACGCAGAAGATGCATGGAGGTATGAAGGCAGCCATGAAGTGCCACACATGAAACGGACATTGCCATTTACATACGTAATGGAGCTTTAACGGGCCTTAAAAAGTATTTAACTGTTAACTGGGAAAAAGTCATAACCATAGCCTGTTAGTGTTATGGACAAACCCCTGAGTGGCGCCACCCAAAAGTTTCTGAATAGCTGAATTGAATCTTGGTGGGTGGTTCCCACCATTACCATCTTGTCAGCGGAACACGTCTCGTCACTCCCAGAAAAAATAAAAATGGACCAAGAGATGGAGCTGAAAGAGGGGCTGTTAGTGTGGAGGCGAATGATTGACACCCAACAAACTATGAGCTATCTGTAGCTAAGAGCTAACCGAGCTAACCTGGAGCTAACAGGAACTAATGGAGGTAGGTGGGCTAAAGCTAAGGCATGCTTGTTAGCTGGCTAAAACCCCCGGTTGTGCTACTCTGCCATCGTGTTGTCAAAAAAATCAATTCTCAGATACTAATCGATTCTAAAAATTAGTATCTAGTTAGATATTAATTAGCTCTGGTATCAATATTTAAAAGCCACTTCGGCATCTGCTGAGTCCCAGAAAGTATCAGCCCCCTCTGCCATTTTAAACAGGCACTGCAGTGGGCAGCCCCTCCCCTACAGCATCTCCCTGGAGGACCCATTGTTTACAGTGTGGCTAACTCAGCAACTTTAGACTTCTCTGTTAACTTTTTTGTTTCAACAAGTGACTATCGATAAATCTGACATGAAAGTGCGTATCGTTTACTTTTCTCAACGAGCCGTGGCTGCTACCGCAGGCCCCGCCCCCACGCAGAAGCATGAGCCTCATGCTCGCGCAGCAGCATCTCAGCTTCACTCTAACTAGTTTGTCTGTTCTATTGTTTACTTGATTTGGTCTCAAGTATTGTGAAGAAAAGGACATGTAAATAAGTACACTAATGGGTGGTTGAAGTTTTTAATTAGTCTCTTTTGAATCACAGTGAGCAGTTGGAGACTGTTGGAGACTGGATGAAGACTGCATCTCTGCACAAACTAGATCTTAAAAATAATTTGTTTTCCATTTTTTACGGTCTTTTCTCATATAGGCCTATATATTTGTTGTGTTGTTTGGATTGTTATTTTATTTATTTATCTATTTATTGGGGGGGATTTTTCCCCTTCAGTATCAAAAATAGTATCAAGTATCGACCACCATCTTTAGTATCGGTATCGAGAATTAAATTCTAGTATTGTGACAACCCTACTCTGCTACAGGCTGAGGCCTTCCCGGGAGTAAGCATGGAGCTAGCCACTAGCCACCAGCGCTAATGCTTACAGCCGATCTGTTGCCTGTCAATCAAAAGAACACACCCCTAACTATGCAAAATTTCAACATTTAACTCCTTCCTCCAGTTGCCATGAAGGTAAACTTGATTTTTTTAAACCAGGCTTTATCAGCTGAATCAGCCATAGTGGATGCTGAAGAGTAATGATATCCAGCCGCTAGCTTCACACGCTAGCGGCTGGATATCATTAAACTGAGCAAAACTCAGTGTCCCGGAAGAAAAAAGTGTAAATTGTGGTTTGTCAGCCTCAAGATGCTGCAGGGAAGAACGGCTAAAGAAATGTAGCTACATAATAAATGTCTCTGTGACATCAATTTGCAGATGTCAGCCTCATGTTTGCAGATACTTCCGTGATTATCATCCTAAACATCTTCATTTTGTCATCCTGAAACACTGCAGCTGACACAACATGCAACTTTTTAGCCATGGTTGTGACTCGTTAATGTATGAAATACAGATAGGCTACAGTAAGAAATGCCAAGCACGTCTCAGTTTTTATTGCTTCAGTGCTGTTAATGTGAACTGAAATGATGTAGAGACAAATCAGTAGAAGGTGGTGCTGAGAATAACGATGCAACACTGAATTCAGAGAGACGTCAGACATATTATACACTGAACTGAAGAGCAGATTCAGATAAAGAGATAGCATCACAATGACCCCAAAACCCACATTCTCTAACCCAGAAATCCTGAAATAGGCTGTTTTTTTCTCTGAAATGTCAGCTCTTTGTGTAGCACTTCCGATGTTTGTAAAGGAAGAGGGTGTTTGGTAAAATGTCTAAAACTGACTGTAAAAAGTTGGTTTCATAATTTGTTAAAAAAAAATCACTTTGAGAAAAACAGATTCTGGTTTCCAAGTCTGGTTTACTGTCTGCCGGGTTTCACGTTGTGCAGCTGAGAAGAACACGAGTACTCATTGTTAAAATTCATGTCAAATTTCGTAAACTTTTAGTTTCAATAAATCAGATGACTTTCCTTGTGCTGCAAATTCAAAGAGAACCATGTAAAATGATCTGATGCAAACAACTTCAGCACCATCCTTCATGGCAGTCATTACAATTAAGACCATTAAACTGACCAGCCCATTTAAATTTGAAGAACCCTTTAAAAGCATCTTAAAACCTGAGGGTTTCTTGTAAAATTGAAAATTAAACCATGGTTCCCAACAATGTTCCTAAAAGTTTTGTTTTTAAAATTCCAGCCATTATCCTATCATCGCCCATCTTCTATACCTGACTGTCCTTGTTGTCCTGGTAACCTCACAGAAAAAGAACCGTATGTAAAAATATGGAGAAACTGGTACGGAAAGCTATCACATAACAAAAATAGCAATACCAGATAATCTGAGAAGAGGTTTTGGTAACATTTTAGATTTGCTGAAAGTAGCATAGGGGTTGTCTGGCGTGTGAAAGGAAGAAGCTGCAGCTCAGATCTTTGTTTAGTTCACCAGTAAAGTAACATGCTGTTATGTAAAGCTGTAAAGCTACAAGCTAAGTTACAAAATAATAATAAAAATATCCTATTGGGACTACAACAAAGACATGAGCACCACTAGGTCCTTAGCTATAGGGAGCCAAAGTCACGCCTATCAACTTCCGGCCCATGGGAGCTTAGAAGCGAAAAAGAATGGAAGTCAATGAGGAGAAAATAATTATCTTCTGCTTGCAGTCGTTCTCTGTCCAGATATGTTGGTTGTGGATTTAAATGAAAATTCCTCATGCAAAGAAATTTTTTGTTTTTATTTTGCTATTATTTTACTGAAAAACTAAAAAATTGGCATTGTGTGCTGCGCATTCGCCTGCACGAACGACAAGGATGTAAACCAAACGTTGCATTTTATTGTATACACTTGATGAAGGTGGAAGACGGGATGTTAGCGTAGCACCCTGTTCTGGTGGTCGCGACAACAAACTGATAAGCAGAGATTTTCGTAGGCTTTTAAGTCTGGTCCAGTGTTAGGACTGCACTGCTAATAACATTATGGTATAACACATGGGGCGAGAATTCAGGCAAAGTTGACAACTTGATCAGATCACCAAATGCAGCAGGAGAGAGAAAGAGGGAAGGTTCGGTTTCTAAGCTAGCAATTTTAACTTGTGTAAATGCCGCTGCCTATGAGCCCCCAATTTTACTTTTTTTTTGTGATTTTTTGGTTTTTTTGGGGGGTTGCGTTGGGTTTTCTGTGATTATCTTTGTGTGGTTGTTGAATGAATTGCCCCTTGTGGACAAACAACGTTTCTTGAAACTTGAATCTAATTTGTTCTACTTGGACACAAGTATACCCAGCTGCAGCCGCAGACCCAGCAGACCCAGCAGACCCAGGGGCGTGTCGTGAACCTTGTTGTGGTTTGTAGTAAAAAAAGGCATAGTTTGTAGTGACGTGGGCAGGTGGTCGTTAGGGTTAGGGTTAAAGGAGGGGTTAGGGTTAGGTTTCACTCATTCTTACGGTGGGGGTGGGTTGTAGGGGGTGTAGTTTATAGTGGGTCCGGCTGCAGCTAGGTGCTACTCCTTCGACTGACAAATTAGGTTGACTTGCACTCGTAGCAGCTGTGGCCATATTCCTAAACCAAATTGGAAAAGTCGCTTATATTTCCTTTTGTTCGGTAATTCCGTTGTTCACTATCGACGTCGGTCATGGCAGAGATTAGACGGCGTAGTTGCTAATGGTCAATGATATCATAGTCACATGCTATGTCCAGCAGAATATCTGCTGCTTGTACTAAACTATACTGTAACTTTCTTGTAAACCACACTTAATTAAAATATCATTATAATATGTGAGTTTTGTACTGTATAACCTCCTTTAACTTTTCATGCATAGTGTCCATGACAGTGGACACTAACTTAAAAGCTGTTTTCTAGGACATGGATGGGTTAAGATGGAATTTCTGCAAATTAGCCAGTTCAATGGGCATTACTGAGCCATCCAATCCACTCTCACTCACTGGAGAATAAATGGGAAAACATTAAACAGCCATATCTTTATCAAATAGATGAATAATGATGTTATTTCATCAATATCTCTAAAGAATAAATACAAATAGATTAAATAAAAAGTAAGATAAGATAGAACATTTTCAAAAGCATCACCGTACATGTCTGTACAAGTAAATGTTGTATGAGGAAAATGAATGTGGCACTGTTTGTAAAATAAAGTCATGCATCAGAGAGTTAGTTCAGAGGAAACTTCAGACATGTCCAGGCTGCAGACACTCAGCATCAGCGGTAAACGAACATGCTGCTGCTGCAGACTCTGAGGGAGCTGCTGGCTGCTCCTCTTACAATCCCACTGTACACAATCTTGACCTGCTTCGTAAAAAGCAGAGCCTCTGAATGCCTCTCGTGCTTTCTTTGACCTTCATCTCCGTGGAGAATAAAGCGCGTCCTGCTCCTGGTCCAGGGATTAAGTAGTTTTATTATGTTTATAAGAGGATGAGGTGAAAAGGTGGCCGTCCACTTGTGAGGGACCTGAAAAATCTCATTTTAACTCCCTGGCTGATTTATTTGCAGGGAAGATGAGTGGAGGACATCTGACTCCAACTTCATTACTCCCAGCTATTCCTCTTCTACCTTTTTTTCTTATTTATTCTCCTCTATTCATAACTTCATGTTTTTGCAAGTTCTCATCTTCCTCCTCCTTTAATCCTCTGAATTTGATCCTTTCATCTCCATTCTGTTACTACCTGCGCTATCAGTCTGTATCCTCCTCTCTGATACATTTAATCTCTGTCCATATACTTTTAGTTTTACAACCACTTGCTGCCAACCCTCTAATCCTCAACAAGATTTAATAACTCCTCTCCCTCTAACCGTCCCCCCACTCTGAGCCCCTCCTGCCATCTGATTACTTAAACTTTAAGAAACTGCATTATCCCTCCCTTCTTTTTTATCTTAATCCTTCATATCTCTTCCTCTTTCATGTAGTACTTCAGACTTTTTTTTTTTTCTTTTAGAAAAATCCTGAGACTAATCATCTTCATCCTTTTCCCCTGTTTTACTGAACTATTTCTGCAAGTGGCAATGGCCATACTTGTGCTGCCATCTTGCACCGTTTGGAGAACCTTACTGCTATACAAGCCACATAGAATAAGAACTTCATCTAGAGGGAGGTATCCATCCATTATTTTAAAACCACTTATTCCAATGCAAGGTCACAGGGCATAAGGGAAAATGGAGGGGAAAAAGTATAGAATCAGTTTCTGTGAATGCTGAACATGTCATTATGCTGCATAAACATGTCTCTATTGCTTAATGCATTAACAGGTGATCTTTAAATTACGCTCATGAATTAAGAAAAACACAAAGAATAAAAACTAAGCAGACAGAATAGCCGATCATGAATGAAAGTCTTAAAAGTGATCCTGCATTTGCAGTTTTAATTTAATTTCAAATATTGATAAAAATTCAATTTGCTGCTATGAGAGCAGGTGGACACGATTTAAAGTGGATGCCATTTTTTATCTTAAAGGTGTCATAACCTGCTGTTACATACACAATCCTTCTTAAATTATCTTAAAATGAATTTTAATTATAGTTGGGTGGGACGTAAATTTAATGAGCTCATTTTAACCTCTTTATATCCCCAACGATTGTTTGTCGTGAGTATACGTACAAGAGTTAGACCTGTCTGTAAGCACGTTCACGAGGCAAACGTCAAAGCCAAAACAAAGTTTTATCAGGACAGAGCAGGTGAAGGAAATGATGTCCCAACAGAGAAAAACGTGATAAAAACGTAACGGTACGGTTGATGGAGAGGATCCGCAGAGTAAAAGGGCTGGACTCTGATGAATAGAAGGAGCGGACGTGTGACGTGAAGTTAACCAAACAGTGTTAGCTTCTGTAGCTACATTAGCAGCTTGTCTGCTCGTCAACCATCGTTTACTGGTCTCTGACACAAAAGATAATAAGTTACACAAGGAGCAACACTTACCGACTGCACATCCTCACCAATAAATATAATCCACTGGTCCCTGGTAAAGCTGTCCTACCTGTTAGAGCACTGAAAACTGCTGAATTTCTGCCAAGGCAACTCAGTACGGCTATCTCCCCCCTCATCCTCCTCCTCGGAGTTACCTGCCACGGTCTACTCCGTGGCAGGTAACTCCACGCAGTGGCCTTTCCTTCTTTACAAAATTCCTCTTCATATTGCACATATGCTTTGATAAGAACTTCTCGCTCCAGTCGGGTAAAAGAACTTTTTGTAGTGGATCCCAGCTCTGGGTAAAGATATTCAGAATTGACTGAACCAACTCACAGCAGCCAATCGGAACAAAAAACTCTGCGTTGCTCAGCTCAGAGTTTCTGACTAGACTCAGAGTTAGTTGAACCTTCTCTCTGGAACAGGCTGCTGATGTTAACTTGCAGATTGCCACACCTGATCCCCATAAGCATATACAGCACCAGTCTAATGTTTGGACATGCCTTTCTATTGGATTTGATGAGAAAGTGTGTCCAAACTTTTGGCTTGTCCCCCTTTTCATAATCCTGAGATTTTCCTTCCACCGATTCTCAGCTTGTTTCCACGTAGATTTTCAGTCAGTAATTAATAAATATTTGAAGACAATGTGTCGGCTTCATCTCGCTCTTTTCCGCTCTGCATTTGGATCAGTTTCCTCCACTAGCCCTAACCTAAACGTGCTGTTTGTGGGATAGGGTGCAGGATGTGACTTGAACACGCAAAATCTTGCACGAAGGTGCCCATGGAGGCCCATGGACTAGCACCTCCCACCGTTCAACCCATCCTCATTAGAAGAGTGTATAGCCGAACAAACACTCATGAGGAATACCAGAAATTCCTAAACAAGGTTTGGCTCTTTTTTTCAATCATCTATTCCTGTGGAACTCCACCTGATGGCACAATCAGTTCTCAGGACTGAAGCCCCCATATGCATACCAAGTTCATGCAAACCGAGAAAATATTAAACTAATAAAGGACGTGAAAACGTATTATTTAAGATGCTGTCCACTTGACCATGCGGTTTTCTCTGTCTTAACTTTCTGCTACCATGCAGCCAGAGATTTCAGGTCAGTGCCCAGCGAGCAGGTGCACAGCTGGGGCAGAGTTTCAGACTTGAGGCCCCTGATCCAGGCAGCACCCTGGTACCTGCCTGTGCAGCTGGAAAGCACCTCCAGGACGTGTTTATCTGTGTGAACGAGCAGAGCATAAGCACATTCTTGCTTTACTGACTGCAAGTTCAAGGTCACACTCACAGAGACGCTCGTAACAACTGTAACGTGAAGCTTATGAAACTGCTGCACAATCAAAACAGATGAGCACATGTGGAATGCATGCAGAGCTTCAACCGCAGCGCTTTCAACATCAAAAATCACCTCGAGCAACGAGACAGGATCACACATCGTTCAGTCTGAACATCTGGATCTTATCAGCACTATTCTACATATTCTACTATACACCATTTCCCTCACTGTAATAAGCTGTCATTTATGAAAACCTGAGAAGTAAAATGTTGTTATTCTTTCGAGGATCTCACTGTCATCCTGTGCTTCTCTGGCCAATTATTAATTTGTGATGTGAACTGTCTCTTTATGAATAAAACTGTTTTTATTTATTAAAAATCATTAAGATTTTGTATGACATAGCAAAATTTTACGTACCAACACAGCATTTGCAATAATTCTTAGACAGCTAACATGAATTGGACCAAAGATTTTTGCTGCATTACTGTTGGATAATTCTAAAACATATATAATATATAAAAGAAAATATACAGTCTACATTTTCAGATGCACTTTCCCTGAGAGGTGAAATCAGCATGCTGACGTGGATGGAAATGATAAATTTAAAGGCATATGGGGACCGTAAATCCTAGAAAATACTGCTCAGATGTTTTCACTCACGCAACAGTTTGGGCTTATTTTCAGGAGGTTGCGTGTCAAAGGAAGGTGAAAATATTTACAAAGAAACCGTGCACACTGGAAAAAGGAGGAATAAGACCTTTGTTTTCTGATCATTGTGAAACATCTTCATGCCCACTCAGTCATATGCTGATTTACAGCACTGTGCAAAAGTCGTGAGCCACCCTGATGCAGATTGTACAGTCAGGAAAGCTTTAGTTCGGGAACTGGATGAGAGACTGATCCACTCGTAATCCATATTTTCTCATACAAACTGGATGGTCGAACCTGAAGTGGGCGTGCGTTAAAAGGCTGCAGGAGTTGATGCTTAAATGTGTTTAGAAAATGTTCACTACCACATCAGACAGGTAGCAGCAGTCTGGACTGCTGACACGAGGCAGGATCCACATATTCATGTTGTTTACATTTACATTTGACAGACTCTTATTTCCAAAGAGACTTCATAAAGAACAACATTCCATCTTTAGTGGAGTAAGAAACTCTCAGCAGTAGATATTAAAGGTGTACTCAGTTCCAGTATATCTCCAGTTAGCAGGGGCCAGGTACCGCTTTAGTTTCAGGGTTATGTGTGCGCACAAATGATGAAATCAACTGGTTTTCTTTGACAAACTAAATCGAACCAGCTGACATTTCCCTGGGTTTTCCACACCACAGTTATGCTTGATATTAGTGTCTCAATCAATAAAGATATCAGTATTGAACTAGAAAGTTTTTAAAACAGTATCAACACCAGCTGAACCATCTTTGAAGTTAAATCTCAACAGTATTTTAACAGGTCCCTGAAACTCCCACATTTACAACAGTGAAGTAGTAAATAGTTATTATAAATCTTCATATAATAATAACAGCACATTAACCATTAAGGCAACAGCCACATCCCAAATCCCTCCACTATGCAACACTATAAAACAGTCATGGAGCAGATGAGCTCCACTCTGAGCAAACAAGAGATAATTTAAAGGGACTTGAGGCAGGAATTTAAAAAAAACAAACATGAATGTCCCTTTTTTTCATACTAATGGGTGATGAAGCGCTAAATACCAAAAATAACGTTTCCAACCATGCTTCTCTCCATTGCCTTGAACAGGCTGTGTGCTGCAAAATGCGCTGCAATTTGGTGTCCGAATTTCCCGCACTGCCCTGCGGACGTGACGTCAAATGATGCTACATCCGCAGTTTTGATGCAGGAAAAAGACGGTCACGTTAAATAAAAACACTGTAAGCGATAGTTATGGATTATTCTGCCGTCAGAATACGATCCAGATCAACTGAAAGACACTAAAAAGTGTAACTACGAAGAAAAAGCTTAGTAAACAACATTATAGTTTTCCAGCTCTGCCATGCAGACGTGACGTCACATGACGCTACATCCGCTGTTTTGATATAGGACGAAGCCGGTCGCGGTAAATTCAAACACTGTAAGCGATAGTTATGGATCTTTCTGCCGTCAGCAAACGATCCAGATCAACTGAAAAACCACTACAAAGTGTAACTATGGAGAGAAAGGTGAGTAAACAACATCATAGCTTCAGTTTGTGCACGTTCCCGTGACGGCTTGGCTCGTCCCGTTAAGGCAGACATTATAAAAGCTAAAGTTTTGATCATAATAATCATCTTTTGTATGGCATATCCCATTCGGTATCAGAAATGGTGTCCCTTTTCCAATCTTGTGATAATCCAAGCTGAGTGCAAACCTGATAATACAAGAGAGTGTAATGTGTGTTGACACTTAACATGAGAATTATAATGGAAAAAAAACATTAACAGGACCTTTATACTTATGTCAAACTGGAATTATCTCGTAATAGTTTCCATGAATTTTGAATATTAAAAATCTCACTAACCATTTAATCTTAAAACCATAAGAAATGCCTCAAAATCAGTTTATGTTTTTTTTTATTGTTATTATTATTTCACTCATTCCCACATATAACCCTGCACCTCGAACAACTAAAGGAAACACATTCCTGGAACATACATGACATGAAGATGAGTGATTAAAGTTTGATTCCAAACGCTGCACACTCATTTTCGTCAATTTGGGTTTGGGTTACACCATCATACTGGTCAAACTGGCTTCGCCTATCCAGGATGAGTTTTACTGTACTATGATATATTACTGTATGTTCAAACTACTAAAGTCCTGACCACACTCACAGATTACTGCTTGCTTTACCGTTTAGTTTGAACTGGAGATCAACACCGGTTATTTTGGGCATGCACCGTGACTGATTCAGCAAAGAAACATAGGAGGGCATTATTGGAGGAAGAGAGGAAAAGAAATAAGATATAAGACAAGTTATAAGACAAAAAATCAACATTGCTCTGACTTTTACCAACTGGAGATCTCAGAGAGGAGACAGGATGCAAGATAGATGCTGAATCGTTGGAGGGTGCTACGGCATCTCTCTAAGTTCAGTCCTCTTACTTTTAGTTAGTAAGTTTGAACATCATAAAATAATCTGCAATTTGTCTATGTTAAGAATTTATTTTTCCTTTTTTGTTTCCATCCCTCACTGATTTGCTTGTGACTGAATGACAACTTGTTGAGATCATCAATGTGCTCAGTAAAACCACAAACAGAGAAAAGAGGATTGTGCTCAGGTGTTTTTACTGTATGTGTTTTAAAATATAAATATGGTGTATCAACAGCAGAAAAAAGGTCTTTTTAAAATCTGATTTAATACTTTTTCCACAGCTGTGTTCTGAGAGGATTTCCTTCTTCACCTGTGTCGTGTTCAGACTCATGTTTTTGTTCATAGCTGACATGAAGCGGCCTCAACATTATCTCCTGCCATCTGGCCAACTTGGGACGAGTTGAGTTTGATCAATGAGTCTGTACAAAGCGGTTATCTGAGTTACTGCCGCCTTCCTTTCACCTGCAACCAATCTGACCTCTGACCTCATCATCGAGGTGTTTCCATCTGAAGAGCAGCCACTCATGTTTTGGTTTTTTACCAAAGTTCAGAGAAGACATCCCTGAGGACTGATCCACTATCAACAATCAGAGTCACAGAGATCACAAGTGGATTCTACCTCATTTTTAACTTTTTGTGAGCAGTAAATAGAGTTAATGACCATTTATCTGTAGGATCAGCTGCTGCTTCATTATAGACTAATCCCACGAATGTTTTGTGTGTTGTGCCATCTTGCGGCACCACCATTGCTCAGGGCTCCAGTCCCAATTACCTCCCATCTGCCAACATAAAGCAGCATGAATATCTGGATTTACAGTACATTGGACAGTGGACGGAGCAGCAGCACCGTCCACTTTTGTCACAGACAGCAGACATCTTCATGAAATAAATGTCTGTGATCTTTTTCTTCACTTATTACCACAATTTAAGTTTTCCACTGCTGTTCCGACAACCAGGAATGTGACAGTCCCTCCAGATTTCCTCAATATTGTTAAGAAAAAAAAGTCAGATTCTCATCTGTTCTAAATACACATGGACAGAAAGGCTCCCCAAGCAATGGTGGACGGTCTACTGGCGGCGTTTGCCCGGATTATTCTATAGGTTTAATACATGACACCATAAATAAGGTCATTCTGTTAAGTAGCTCAGAGTAGTATTTGTGCTCAGATTGCAACATTTCAGCTTTATGTAAAAATGTTTTGTCTTTTTAAGCTCATGTCATTTCAGAGGAAAGATGAAGGACTAAAATTAATTCAAAACATACCTGAAGCAGGAAATTATGTAATTTCTGGATCAGTATATCCATCCTGTTTTGATTAAAAGTGAGACGTCTGTGCGGTAAAGCTTTGGTAGTTAATCCCACAGGTACCCATTTAGTTCTAGCAACTTGTTATGTCATGATAAATATGAATGATTCAGTTTTAATCTCTCTCTTTTTTTCTTTTTTTTACCAGGGAGGAAATCATTTAGCATTCTTGAATCAGAGTCAAACCCATAAAAAGCTCATTTGCACACATTTACTGTACAGCAACAGTAATAGAAATAAATTCAGCAGCCATCTGTTCACTGCAAGTCAAGACTGCTGCCGCTACGTATAAATAACATTATTGTCGTTAAAGTTTAAATTACAGCCTTTTCCTGCTCTGCTTTATACAAAAAATGTCAGGTATGAGAGGGAGTCCAAATCACGTGGTCTAATTTTCATGGATTTAATGGCCTACTGTTTCATTTCAGAGCAGCACACTGAACAATGTCTGAAGCAAAATCATATTATTTTGCATGTTTTTGTTGTTTTGATTTATTTGCATTTTTAGCCATGTCTGGAAAAGGCCCACTTTTATTCCCACTGCTGTTGGTGGTTTCTGGAGTTGAATCTGTGGCTCATTTAAAGGCGCTGAGATATGACCTCAGAGTCGTGCTGGAAGACGTCAGACTCTCGGCAGGAAAGCAAAACAAAATTCTTGAATCTTGGACAAAAGTGTGAGTGATGGTGAAATCTTTCCAGAGTTTTCTCCAGGAAAGATTTGGACAAAGTCAGACTTGCTCTGACTTGTACGTCTGCACCTGGAAGTTGCTCAACGTCCTTTAAAACAAACTCTTTGTGTTCAATAACAATCTATCTCTAATTTCATCAACACAAGGGTCCACTCACTTCAGGTTTTAGTTTTCCTTTCCTGAAGGTCTGAGTGCTTAAGATGCCAAAGAGTGTGCAGATGGTAAATCTCAAAATCTCAGTAGCATTTTTATTTTTCCAGGAATATAGGACTTAAACAATCTGTCCATTTTGATGGTTAAGAGAGCCCTGATATTTGAGTTCCTGCTGGATAACGCCATCCTTAGTTTGTAATCAGGAACAAAAACTTAATTTGGCTCCAAGAGGAACAGTTCAATGGGCAGAGGGAAGGAGAGCAGAGACCAGATGTTTCATTCAAATACATATTTATTAAGAAAATGTTGATTCGTAACAGTGAGTCTAGGCATGTTTCCATGTTATCGTTAATGACTCTGTGGAGAGTCTGTCTGCTGACCCCAGACCTGTGTCGACACAAACTAATTACAGTACAACTGCTGTAATGTTGATCACAAATCCTTTTAAAAGGCCAGAAAAGTGTGTTAGAGCTGCTTCACAAACGTTCGCATTGGACTATGAGTCACTCCTTTTAACCAAGAGACTGAATATGTTTTATTATAATAACTATTCAGTTGCTTCTTTCATGGTTTCGGGGTTTTATTCATCTTTTCATATTTTGGAAATGAATTGTCCCCAGGTTTGGATTCTTGGATTTCATCTGTCTAAAACTGCCTGTGTTTGGGTGTTTGCTAAGTAATCCATCGCTGTCTTATGCAAAAACATGAAGAGAGATGTTACATGATGTGAAAGATATGAAAACTAATATGGGTGAGAAAACAAAGTGTAACAGGAGAGGAGGAAGATCTGTTTTCACTGTTTTCTTCAGTCTGTTAAAAGTTGCTGCTTAGATCAGGATTAATTTAAATAAGGAAAAATAAAACCTGTATCACAATGAGCAGATATGAAGCCGCATGGTCCGGAGCTCCAGAGGTGGTGTCAGCTTCTCTGGACTAGGAGGCATCTAGTATGGACCATCACACAGTGGACACCTGTACTGTGGACAGACCAGTATTCCAGATCTTTGTTGGAAGAACAAAAGGAACGTGCACCTTAAGATGTGGCTAATTATAATTTCATTCATTCATTGAGGAAAGCTGTCCCAGAACTGTATTATGTTTCACATTGTTGCCTCAAGTTGTTTTTCTCAATCCTTATTGTCTTCTACAATGTTAAGCACTGTAACATAAAGTGCAATAAATAAAGTTTTGATATTCACTTATATGTTGAAAGAATGGTACAAAGTAACGTTTGAAACTCTTCATCAGGTTTCTCAGGATATAGTGCAAAAGCACCACAGAGCAAGCAGGTTTAATTTTCCTAAGTAAAAACTTTGTGGTCAAGTGAGAGTCACATCCGAGACAAGTGTATGTCTCGTTCCTCCACAGGGACGACTGGAACCGAGAGTCAAGACAAACAATCGTTGTGGGAACTGAACTGTACTGTACCAGAAGTTCCGGGAAGAGGAAGCCGTTTAACTCCCCTTGTGATCCAGGTTTCTCCCTTTTTCTGTTCAAGGCCTCTAGGAAATATTCTCTCTCTCTCTCTGGGGAATTCTGGGAAGAGGAAAAGAGCTGATGTCACCAACTTCCAGACAGCAGCATAAGGACAGAGAGGAATAGGAAGTGGGCCTCTGATTATACAACTCCCATACCCTCAAAGTTAGTCATATAGTCCTCTGTAACCTTTAACCTCATTGTCCAGTGAAAAATAAAGACATGTAGTAGTTTCTTTCAGGCTGCCCTCAGTTTTCCAGGTTTTACACAATGTTTGATGTCAAGAAGGCAAAAGATGTTTTGCCTAATGAAGACACTGATGCAGATGATGCTTCAGTTAAGCATCTCACACTCTCAGGTCAAAGAGTTTCACATGGAAAACATTTCTCTGTTAAATGAACCATCTTCCACCTGAAATATATATTTTATCAATAAATGTAGCAGTTTTTGGCCTCTAATGTACTTAAAATTGATTTAGTCAACACCTTTTTCCTTGTTCAGTCATGGTGGATCTATGAGCAATCTAACAAAGCAACCTAGCTAGGAGCTAGTAAGAGTTAGCAGGGGCTAGCAGCCACTGCAGCTTAGGCCAGCAGCTGTCTTCATACACTCAGCCGGGGGCAGAGTTCTAGCAATGGCTAGTTAGCCATTCCTACTAAGTTACTAGAGCAGCTATTAGCACTAAGCTAACCTTGGTGGTGGTGGTACAGTCAGTTTGTGAAAATAAATGGTAAACAAAAACAGAACTGAATGATTTGAAAATCTCGCAAACAAATGCTTCAGCTAAATGAAATGAAACATACTTCATTAATACCAGAAGAGAATTCAATAAATAAATTTGATTTCAATAAATAAAAAACTGAAAATTAAAAAACTGCCAAGTATTAGAAGTGATATGCTTTACCAATTAAGAATAGAGCTCTTCTCGAATATGATTTAATAGTTAATGCAGAGCTGCATAAAACAGACAAGGTTCTCTGCTGTTTTGTTTTGTTTATTTATTCTTTATTCAACCAGATAAGAGCACTGAGATCATATCTTTTACAAGAGTGACATGGCCAACGGGCCTGCAGCACACATCAGTATAAGAATTAGGAAATAAAACCATTAAAATTCAAATCTTATACACAAACATACAATCAGGTGATGAGAATAAGTTACAAACAAAAACATGAACATTTCCAATTGTTTTACATGTAAGATTTGTCTAAAGTATCAAACACAACAAAAGACAGCTCCAGGTCATTTTGAAGTTTGTTTCAGTCTGATGAAGCAGCAAAAGTAAGAGCTCTTTCCCTGAGCGTTACACTGCCCCCATGATTTCCGATGGCCTCTGTTTGCTCAGTCAGGGTACGGGTCCCCAAGGGCCCCGAAAATAGACAAAATTACAGAAGGAGCATGCAGCTTGTTATCAGTGGAAAGTTCAACAACCTGCATCTCTCATGGTATGGAGTTGCATAAGGGATGAAATATACTTTGTACACTTTGCTGTGTACGCAAGCGTTCACACAAGCAGTCTGCATCGTCTGTGAACATGTTGTAGCACGTCGCAGCCAATTCAATACCAGAGATCACAACTAGGAGCAGTACTCAGCGCTTGGACATTAAAATTGTGAAAATGTCAGTCTGCCAGTCAGATTGTATTTCCAGGACATTCGTGAGCATCTTCTGTGGGGAAAAAATGTGTTTATCACTGCACAATGGGGAGGAAAAATAATATAAATGCTGGTAATGGCTGACAAGGTCCGAGAGGCGTCTTCAAAACAACTCCCCATTGACCTTGTGTTCACGCTTTTGTATGCATGAGCACCTCCAGCTTTCAAGTCAATATCACACCACGCACAAGCGTCACGGTACCTCGCGTCAACGCAAGTGACCTACGTGCCGTAGGTACATTGGGAAGGGGCAAGGGCACCATTATGTGTACACCGACACGTTACAAACAGCAAGACAAGTACATTCCAGCCCGTGAGCAGCTTCCACATCTGAAGCTCCATCAATAGTGAAGTAGAAAAAAAAACAGTGTTAAAAACATTTCGATTAAGATTTACAGGCACAAACTGTAAGTTATAACTTTATTAGTACAATGTACAGTAGTTTTTTTCCATTACAAATATAACATGGTACGACTAACCAAGAGGCTGTTTATTCCATTTCTCCTGATTAAACTACTGTGTGCTGTGAAAGGCATCAGTTGTAGCGTCAAACATCCTGACTGCACAGCTCTGTCATTTTAACTAGTTTTGACCTCACTATTTGAATTTTCCACCCCTTAACGTCTGTTTTACTCTCACTGCCCCCAGAGTGATGTTTCCAGCCTCAGCGGCTGCTTTTTTCTGAGATAAAGCCTCTAAAAAGCCACCTGCTGACAGCTTGTGACAAACCAGGGAACACTGTGGAGCGTGGAGTAGCTTCACGTCCTTTCACTTTATTTTCTAGCTAAATGAGTAATCCTATCTGCCTGTTTCTGCCTCTGTCTCCCCTCTAAAAACAATCCTCTCATACCTGACGGCCTGAGTGTGATAAGTTCATGCAACAGGTGGAAGCGTGGGCACCTTGTTTTCCGTTAACACCTCATCACAGCTTTTTCTGTGAGCTGTTCCTGGAAGACGCCTTGAAGCAGCTGCTTATTGTCAGACTGAGTGAACAACATAATGAGGCTGTGCAGAGTGAGAAAACTGCTCAGGAGGAATCTATTTGTGTGCATTTCACATTTCTGCAGTTCTTTATCATCTCTGGAAGCTGTTTGTGAAATGAGTGGGTAGATGCATGAATGAAGGCGCTCTGCAGCCTTTGTGTGTGTGTGTGTGTGTATAATCACTCATGTGCAGTGTGAGTGATGTATGGCTGCTGTCGGGTGAGATGGATGGCTGCTTTTATGTCCCAGGCTCTGCCTGTGCGGTTTGGGGAAGGGTGGAGTATAAAGAACCAGCCAGCGGGAACCCGAATCTCTGATTGCCTCAACGAACTTCAGTCTAGGAGATTTTTCTCCTTTTGTGTGTTTAAAAAAACCTCCAGACAACCTGCTGCTGCACATTTAAAAAACTAAACATCTGTGGCATCCAAACTTGAGCCTGAAGAGGTGTCTCCAAAGTTTTAAAGATTTTGGCTCACTCAGAGAGTTTCATATTTTTACCATTCTGGGTGACTGCTAATGAAGCTGGACCAAACGCTGGAACACCAAATACATATTTATGACCTGTTAAAGGGGTTTTATTAGTTACTGTTTATTGTTAGTTATGGGATCAGTAGCTCTGCTTTCACTCCTCTTGTTCTGCTTGGTTCAGCTGATGTGTGTTTGGGTTGGAGGGAAGACACTGGATTCTTAGGCCCATTGTGGGCTGGTCTGGGTGGCCTTGTTAGTTCTGGCTGGTCCGTCAGTTTTCTGTTGGTCAGAAATGTTTGGCTAGCAGCTAAGTTCTGTTGTTTTTTATAAACAATTTCTGCAAATCTGCTGCAACTGCTTTACTTTTCAATTTATGTTGGACCTGATGTGTAGGAAGCTTTCAGGGGGTTGAAACAGTTTTCTGTGGTCTTGTTGGGATTGAAAGGTGGGACTTGATTTTAAAAAATTAGCCTAATTAATTAGAGGCTTAGTATTTAATTAATCTTGATTAATCACATTTTAAACGCATAACAAAATCTGCCCCCAAATAGCAACAATTCTTAAAGGGACTAGAGGCAGGAATTTAAAAACAAACAAACATGCATGTCCATTTTTTTTTTTTATACTAATGGGTGATGAAGCGCTTAATACCAAAAAGAACGTTTCCACCCACGTTTCTCTCTGTTGCCTTGAACAGGCTATTTACTGCAAAATGCGCTGCAATTCGGTGTCCGAATTTCCCGCGCTGCCCTACGGACGTGTCATCAAATGACGCTACATCCGCAGTTTTGATACAGGAAGAAGACGGTCGCGGTAAATTCAAACACTGTAAGCGATAGTTATGGATTATTCTGCCGTCAGCAAACGATCCAGATCAACTGAAAGACACTAAAAAGTGTAACTACGAAGAAAATGGTTAGTCAACAACAATATAGCTTCAGTTTGTGCACGCTCCCGTGACGGCTTGGCTCGTGGCTGCAGTTACCTGAAGCGGCAGTCGCGCCAGTCGTGAGTTTCGTTTCTTAATCTTGCCTCTAGTCCCTTTAATTCAAATGGATTTTAGTGGACAACTGAATCAAATACTAGACACATTGTAAACTCAATTAATGTCTGGAAAAATGCATTTAACTGTATTTCAATTAATAAAGTACACTTCAGGTATTTTAACTTTCAGCAGGGGCGCCCAAGTCCGGTCCTCGACAGCTACTATCCTGCACATTTTGGTTGCATCCCTTCTCCAACACACCTGAATCAAATGAATGGCTCGTTACCAGCCTCTGCAAGTTGAATGACGTGAACGAGGGAATTAGCCATTTGATCCAGGTGAGTTGGGGAGGGTATGTTCTAAAAATTGCAGGATAGTAACTCTCGAGGACCAGACTTGGGAACCCCTGACTTACAGCTTCTGCTGTTCTCTAACTAGAAGTTTAACATGTTACAGTACTTTTGACTTTTCAAATGTTTTGTCCACATTCTTCATTAAGACGCATTAAAGGAGTGATGACATAGGAGTAAAAACTAGTTCGTGTCGTTGACATTACTGCATATGTAAATACTCCAAAGAAAAAAATGGCACTTTTTAAAGCGGAGGATTGTTTTGGCAGCTAGACCTCAGTAATACAGTTGGGTGTGGTGATGATATGCAGCTTTACTCGGAGACCAAGTTGGCTTCATTTTGATTGGCTACACCTTATTTGGCTATAACCTTATTTAGAGAATCTAGGTCAAGCTGCCGTCAGAGTTTGCTAAAGGTTATCTGTTAGCAACATGTGCGCTTCAGACAGTGAGCTACGTTTATCAGACAAGACAGATTTAGAAAATAAATAAACTTACAGGTAATGACAAGGTTGTGGTCGCCTCCCTCAGTGTTGCTGCAGAAGTTTTCTTTTAAATCCATTTGTTTGAAAACCCAGATCTGATTGCTCACTCAGCTGCACTCATGCAGTTGAATCAGGGAAGGGGGGGCGTTTGCTTGATAGTGTGCTCTAATTGAAGCAATTGAACTACGTAGAATGATAAGCTGCTGTCTGATTCAACCGTTTTTGAACAAAGAAACAAAGCTGACAGACCATAAACAGGAACTTTGATTCTCACTCTGGACATTTACATGGCCTCATCAGTGCACAACAGATCATATTATACCCCCAAAACCCCAGAAAAGTGAAATTTGATGTCATGGCACCTTTGATGTCTGACAGTACACCAGAGTGGGATCAGCCAGTGGCAGCTTTGAGTGTTTCATTGTCTAGTTCATGGAGCAGAGGTGAGCATGTCCTGCTCTGACTGCAGCAGGGAGCTGAGTGGAACTGGGACTGATGCTGTGTAAGGGCCGAACCTCTGATGAGTATTCTGGGATGGGGGGGCTGCAGGGCTACAGGGCTGCTTATAGAGAGGAGTAAACAATACATCCTTTCATGTCTGTCTCTAAAATGCTCCAATAACATCAGAAAATGTTGCGAGGTTTGTTGTTAGATGAATCTCAAAGCATATTCTGAAGTGTGCATCAGTATAATCGGTATACTGTAACTGGAAATCTCACACTGACAAATGTTCCGCTTTTTCAGGAAAACAAACTGCAATTAAATGTGTTATTTTTTTGTAATTAGTTCATCTTAATTAAAACGTTAAAGTCTCAACCCCAGTAATAATCTGCAGTTGTGTCTCAGGTTAACAGCTTGAGAAGCAGCAATAACTGAGGAATATTTTCATTTTTGTTTTTTTTAATCAAATCTCAGCAGGTCTATGAGTCAATATTTATAGATAACCAAAAATGAAAAGTCACCAGACTTGAATATTTCTCAGCACTCATCCAAACTGACACAGACTTTCCAGAAGAATCTGGTTAATCATGAAGAGTTTGCAAAATTCCTGAAACATGCAGCTGTTTTTAAAACATAAGTGTGAAAATAAATTACACAATTATTGTGTTATAAATCCAGTCAATGTGAAAGATGAAATGTCAAAATTGGGTTTTTTTTGTTTGTTTGTTTGTTTTTTTAAGGTTTATTTATTGTATTTTTGTAAGTATTAAAAGAGAGAGAGAGAGAGAGATCAGCTTTAATATCTTACATTAAGATGAAACGCACCTGGTTATTTAGGTGATCTTATGAAGTACGGTGACGCATTGCTTTTGACACATCCACGATAAAAAAGATAAATACATCAAATCTGTATTTATTAGAAAATTAAAATTGCTGAAGTAACTTACAATGTGACAATGTTCCAGCTGCAGTCTTCAAGGGACAAACTTTGCCAGATGCAGCAAAATACTCATTAATTAAGCTGCTATTAAAAAATTGAATAGTTTTTTATATTCTCAATATTATTAGAAATGAGACAGACTTAATTTAGAAAAGGTAAACACATGAACTTCCACTATCTGAATTCATAGTATTCAACAGTATCTGCAAAGTATGCAAATTTAGTTTATTTCTGAGTAATTTAAGAGCGCTTTCGGCTCAAGTTTGAACACGATTTAAAGGAAAATTTAGAAATGGATGAAGTGGATTAACTTGAAATCAAACTTACTCATACTCAGGATATAATTAATGATGGCGAAGATCTGTTCCCCAGAAAACGGTCCTGTCCACAGCTTGAAGACTAAACGTCTTGATGAAGTAGGACAAACTGCAGGACATCAGTCAGCCTAATAAATAATGAATAATAATGAGTTCACCTTTAACCTGCACAACCTGGAGTACTACAACCGCTACGAAAACCAAAGACCTGCCATAACCAGATTGACTCACTTGTGACAAATTGCAATAACATACAAGTCCATATGTTGGCTTGAGCAGTCAGTAAGTCTTCGCTGCAGGTTGAAGTTCATAACAGCCTGAAATTCCACTCAGTCTGAGGGGACCTTTAAAGGCTGGTATGCACCCGAAGGTGAGAGAGAATAGAAATGCAATTTATAAGCTCCTCTAACATCTCAACAGCCAGATAAAATGATTTAGTTCAAAATGACATGTGTTCTTTGAAAGCTATGACACTTTCTGGCTGAAAGAATGATTCAAATAGAAAGAAAGAAGTCCAGGGATGGAAGAAAAATACCACCGTCACTTCAAGATTTAAAGATGAAAAAGTTTAAAGTGCAACAAAAGTCACCAAAGGAAAACATCAAGATTATTTATATTTTTCTGGAAGACACACTCACACACAAACAATCTGCCATAACCACCCACCACCCCCCATCCACCCCCCACTCCCCCATACGCCATTTAAACATGCCCCAAATAACATTTAACCTCAGCCTACAGCACCTCCTCCTGTCTTGCTGCACCTTAATATAATGTCCTATTTACATAATATCGCTCTTTTATCCCTATTATTAGTCTTTAATATCTATTTTAAAAGAATATTTCTATCTATCTATCTATCTATCTATCTATCTATCTATCTATCTATCTATCTATCTATCTATCTATCTATCTATCTATCTATCTATCTATCTATCTATCTATCTATCTATCTATCTATCTATCTATCTATCTATCTATCTCACAGTACTAAATTGAGCAGTTACTCATGTATCCCTCCCAAACACTGCAAGAACATGTGATATTCTGGCATTCTAAATTATTATATATTATATAATTATTATATAATAAACATATCGGTGGAATTATGGCAACCGTGAGTGGCAATTACTGACATCTAGTGGTCAAATTGGAGATGGCAATCATCTCAAACGTGACTAGTGACAAACTGCATCCATATTTGTAGTTGGGGTGTAAATCATGAATTGATTGTAACTAGATCAGTTCAGTGGATAACTATTCTTTTTGACCTATATCACGATTCCTGCAACAATATGTTTATCATTGAATTCGGGATCTGGCAATCAGTATAAGATGATAAAACAGCTGATTTAACACAATCACCTCCATTTATATCAAATCACAAATAATGATAGTTTTCCCTTTAGCTGATCTACAAAATTTTTCCAGGCATTTATATCCCATCCAGGAGGTTTAGTATCTAGCCACAAAATGATGTGTTTATTCTGAAACTGTATGATAAATCCACAGTGAGTCGTCCATGATAAAACCTTTAGCCTATTTATCACATTTTTCTAAGAAAAAGATTTCTATCACTATCATGTTGCTAAGAGACCTCTATGCTGGTCTGAAAATTATGATGGAGCCATTTCTTGTCAAATTTTCTACCAATTAATAGCTTAAAGGCGCTATAGAAGATGTTTTCGGCTTTTCGGAAAGCAGAGGTTAGCGAACTTGAATAATGTGCGAGATCAACCTGCTAGATTCACAGCTCCATCCCCCGACCACAAAATAACATGTACGGGCCACTGTAGTGTTTAGCAGACAGCAGGTACAGATTCTCCACCACGTCACAAATGGAAGTGAACTGAATGCTGGTGTCTGAACGTCGCTAACTGCTAGCAGAATGATGTTAGCTACCTGCTGTAAACTATAGTGTGCGCAGCTTCCGGGACGCAGTATTAGTCGCTTGTCAATCAATCACTCTCATTGATCAGTCTCGACTGTACCCCATTGAACTGTCAATCACTCTTACTACAGTAGTAAACGTGATTGACGAGCCAACAGATAAATGAAAAATGTAAGAAATGCAGAGATGATTAGCAGAGGTTTTCCAGCCCCATTACTTTCACAGCTGATGTATAATAATATTTATATATTTAAAGCTTTTAACTAATCATGGTGGGACTAAGCACGGTGGGACCAAAAGTTTTTGAGGATAGTATAGTAAATATATGCAAAAACCAGCTGGAGGGAAAATGTGAAACAAAAGGATCTTTGTCAGAGTTTATACAGAACAGAACAATACATTCATGCCTTAAAATTACTGATCAAATCAGGTGCTAACCTCTCATTTTCAGGCTCACCTTGATCATCACGTGAGCTTAAAAAGATCAAGAGTATATGACGCTAACCAGTTACAGTATGTGGTTATTTTCAGAAAAGGCTAATGGTCTGCGGGTTTCAGTTTAGTTCTTGTGGATTTCTGTTGTGCTTTAGTTTCTGGTCTCATCGTCCAGTCTTCTGTGTTTCCTGTGTTAGTTTCTTTTTTTTTTACTTTTTGTATATTCCTTTGAGTCTTCTATTCATTTTACTTCCTGCTCCCTGATGCTACTTGTTAACTGTTACACCTGTTTGTTGTTTGTAATCAGTCCCTCAGTATGCCAAGGTTTTCCTCTGTTCATGGCCAGTTCATTGTGTTGTGTTAGGTGCATCAGTCTTTAATCTCTCAGCTATTCCTGCTGTTCCCAGTCTTCCCCATTTCCCAGTCGTCTTACCCGTGGTACCTTTGTTAGTTTTTAATGCCGATGTTCTTTATTCGGCAGCACTTTTTGTTTGATCAAATTGTCTCAATTACCTATCTTTCCAGATCAGGCGTCTGCAAACTTTACAATCCAAAAAGCAATTTTGCCCCCAACCCAGCAAAATAAAACTTGTTTGGAGCTGCAAATGTTACAGGACCTTCTTAAAAAAAAATCCACTTTTTTTTTTTATTTCATAATATCTACTATGGATCACCGCGAACATCCGGGAATTTTCGCCAAATTCGTCACATCCGGTTAGGTAACAGGTGAAAACATCGCTTCGTTGCATAGGGGAGCCACTGAATTACCTGCTTCATTACTCGTCAATCTTCGTTTATTTTACTTTTGAAATACCGAGAAGTCCCGCTGTGTATGGCTGCCATAAACATATCTATCACACGGACAAGAGAATATGTTTGTTCCAGTTCCCAAAACAACAGAAAAAGTCCCGAACAACATGCTAAGTGGCTAGCTGCTATCAAGCCCATAAATGCTGACAGTTCACGCTGGAAACCATGGAAACATCTAACAATATGTTCGGATCACTTTGTGACTGATAAAAAAGCATATAATGTGGTCTCACTTTTTAAACCCTGTAGTTGTTTTTGTACAGATGATAGAAAACACCATTAAATCAGTGGATGTACAGAATCACGGCGCCGCCCGCTGTTCCGTCTCCTCAGGACTGTTAACGTTTACGTTCATCCAGATTACTGCCATCAATGTTCCCACATAAGAATAAAAGCATAAAAAGCGGCAGAAAGGCATTTGCAGCATTATAAACATGCACAGTCATAACCAGTTACATACAGATAAGACTGCCGGTTATTTATAGCTTTATCAATGAGAGTAAACTCCTGAGAAGTACATCAAAGAAATACCACCATTTCTTAAAAATCCGGGGAAAATTAATATTCTATAAAAAATAAATGGCTTGAACACGGGGCTTACCTGATGAAACCAAATACATCATGAGATCGGGAAACTGATGTTATGTACAGGTAGGTTCGTCTAACCAGGTTCTAGCAGCAGAAGATGGGCATCACTTAGTCCAACAGATACTAGTTTAGCTTCGTATCTTCTTCTAGCGTCGGCAGTAAGACTTTCAGTATAACTGGACGTTATTTCTATAATATTTCAAAGACAGACCGGCGGAGAAAAAAAATTAAAAAGAGTGCGAAAGCAGTTTTTGAGGCTCATAGTCCATCAGACGCCGTTCAAATACGAAGCATATTTTCACCGGGACCAGCTTCGCGGTCACATGAGTTCCGGGTTGTGACGTAGGCTCGCGGTGATCCATAGGCAATTGGTTGTAATTTTTGGAGAGCCACAATTTTATTTTTTATTATTATGCTTTAGAATAACTTGAAAAATAAAAAAAACTAAACTTTTGCAAAAAGACGATAGATGCATTTGCTTTCATGGGATGTAGACATTTTTGGAAAATCATGTATCTAAGAAAAAAAAAAAGATATTCAAGCAAATTTCAAGTAAAAATAGATCCCCAAAAATATTACTGGTACTATTAGAGTCATTATGTTGTGAAAATTCCCTGCGATTGTTCCATGGGGGGAAAAAAAACTACTTAATCATGTGTTAGTTGGTTCTTTATCATTTTTAGCCAATGTTGTTGAGCCATTGTGGAGTGTCCATAGAGCCACTTGCGGCTCCCGAGCAGCAGGTTGCAGACCTTTGTCTCAAATCCTCATCTTTATCTGTGCGGTTTATGGCAGATCTCTTAAGATAATGAGAAATACAGTATTAACTTGCTTCTCATTATCTCAAGAAAATGAGCCTTGTGATCCTGAAATAAGGATATAAAAAATATAGGCTTCCAATAATGGCTGCCGTTTGCTTCTGTACCTTCAGACATTTCCAGGACAAAGAGTTTCTAACGTGTTCATGACCCTGATTATAAAGATGCATCAGTAAGAATCAGAAAGCAGAAACATGCGAAGATGATGACCAGTCTCACCAAACATTTAAATGTTTGTGGTGTAATCAGCTCTTGTTGCTGCCAATAAATACATGGTGTTAATATCTATATATCACCTGATTCATCAAATATTTCAAGCATCCAGCAACTTAACGAAAATGCTTTAAATTAGCTATGAGAACACACTTAGCCCCCCACCGAACACACACAGCGCAGCCTTTAGGAATGACACACACTGAGTAAGACATTAAGTACCCCCCTTCCTCATTAGGCGCCTTAGTGAGCAGTGAAAGATGCGCCTATTCACTGGATCTGGTGGGAACACTGGGACCAGTCGAGCAAAAAAACAACCAACCAGCAGGGAAGCAACCACACACAAGCAGACCCTCCGGAGTTCCTCGGACACGGAGACAAAGACGAGAATGTGTGTGAAGCTTTAACTTCCAGCTCTTCTCAGTTCTGCAGCTCTTCCTCATCTTTATCTTCACCCCCTCCTCCTCCTCCTCCTCCCTGATCTCATCTTCCTCTATGGAGGCGTTTTAAAGGAAAACAGCCTAATTCCTGCTGACGGCTGTCACTCAGACGGCGAGTAGCAGGAACCCCCATCAGACAGCGTCAGGTGGAGATAACCACATGCAGAGACCACGGGACTCTTTAAAAAGCTGCTGTCAAAAACTTTAGTACTGATGTTTCTGCATCAGCTGGTGGGAGGATGGATGTGGTTTTAAACTGGTTTCCTGTTTGATGCAGTTAAATTAAAACTGAGGTTGTGTGTGGATGAAGCAACTGTTTCTGTTGAGGAAAGTAAGTTACTGAGTATTCATCATGTTGTGGACACAGATCAGAATTTTTCTTTGTTTCCTCTGTTAACTGTTGATGTTTTTAAACAGAGGCTAAAGACCTTTCTTTAAAGCTTTTTATTTAAATATTTTATTTTATTTAATCTATTTTATTCTATCGATACTTTATTCATTCTTACTTTATCAATTTAATCAATAATTTATTTAAAAACTGCTTATTTTTGTAATTCTGTTTATGTGGGTTTTGTCTGACCAAGACATATTGTTATTGTTTTTAACGTTATATTATCCTTTATCTATACTTTCATCCTCATTGCTCTTATTTGTTCTCAATTTTTTCTGTTTTCTACCTTTAAGGATGCACAATGTAACTTTTAGACCTCAAAAATATGCGTTTTGATGCCACAGCAACATTCATTATGCGCATTTTCAAGCCGTCACAGCCCAGAGGCATCCCGGGGCTCAGAAACAGTAATGTCACTGGTTGAAAGGTTGTGTGTCAGAGATGGTGATCAGCAGTACTGGAGCACCACAAGGAACTGTACTCTCACCATTCCTCTTCACACTGTACACCTCAGACTTCCAGTACAACTCTGAGTCCTGTCATCTGCAGAAATACTCTGATGACTCTGCAGTTGTGGGGTGTATCAGTGATGGACAAGAAGCCGAGTACAGGGAACTGGTCAGTCAGTTTGTGAAATGGTAACAATCGGCTCATCTTAAACACCAGCAAGACTAAAGAGATGATTGTTGACTTCAGGCAAGGCCGCCTTAATGCACGGGCTTACCTGGGCTGAAGCCCAGGGGCCAATGGAGTTCAGGGGCCTATCATTTTTGGGAAAAAATTGCATAAAAAGTCAAGTTATTATGCAATTTGCAGGTTTTCTTGTCAATCACATTATATGCAAATTAGAAACTGCTGATTGATCCAAATAAACCCGTTCATACCAAGTCCCGCCCCGCCGCCATGTGACAATCTGATGATGCTCCATCACTTAACTTTAGAGACAGGTGTCGGCTTTGTCAGCCAAAAACGACGATTTTAGAGCCGTTTTCACAAGAAAATGACTAAAGAGCATCACGAAGCTCTTTGGATTCTTTCAGCCTCACACGACTGACAGCGAGGAAACCGCTCATCTAACCCACTGAGGAGGGCAGCGATGCCCACGCTGATGCCAGAGGTAACAGACACAGGAGAGGAATACAGAGGTGGGGGGGGGGGGGGGGGGCTGAGACGGGCACACGCGCATCAGAGAGAGAGAGGAGGGGGGACGAGATGGCACATTAGCGGTGACCTGGGCCCCTGGGGAAACCTTTGACCGTCCCAAAGTCCGCGCTTACAGGATAAAAATGGGACCGACACCTTGTCAAAATAAAAGTGCTGATAAATTTGCGTCAGAGCGCACGTTGCAGGCGCAAAGTAACGGGGAGTGAGTAAACAGAGAACGGCTACGTTACTCTCCATCAAACATGAGGGTTATCATGTTTATCATTTAGCAGAAGGCAGTGACGTCCACAGCGACAGACTGGCGACCTGTCCAGGTGTACCTGCCTCTCACCTGATAATAGATAAACTCCAGCCCCCCTGCAACCCTGCTGCTGTGCAGAAAATGAATGAATGACAGTGACGTCCCCAGAAAAGCCATGATTGCTTATATTAATCCAGCAGCCGACTGTGGAACAGCAGACTCCAAACCAGAGAAACAGTTAAATGACCAATGTGAATACTAGACACAGGTTCTATAGAGGGGGGTTGCAGGTGAAATATTTGGCTGAATGTGGATTTGATAGCTTTCATGAGTGAACCACAGGTTATTTGAGCAGCATGAACTAATCAGCCAGTTTGATTCTTTCTTAAAGTCTAGTTTGATTTGTTGCTGCTATTATTTATTTATTTTATTATTATTTATTTCAGATTTTGTATTATTATTATCGTTATTATTATCATGATTACTATTATTTTTCATTCTGCTCACATTATCTGAAAATTTAATATCATGTCAAACTAAAAACAAAACACTCGGAACAGCCTTACATAGTATTTTCTATAATGACACTTTTTTTTTAAAAAAAAGAGAAAAATCGAGTAAATTTGGAGGGCGGGACAGGGCCTACAAAACTTCTCAGCCCAGGGGCCTACCAGTAGGTTAAGGCGGCCCTGACTTCAGGAGGAGCAAGAATAAGCAGCATAGTCCTGTCTACATCCTGGAAGAGGAGGTGGAGGAGAAATACAAATACCTGGAGTTCAGCTGGAAAACAGACTCGACTAGAAATGCAACACTGACTACATCTACAAGAAAGGTCAGAGCAGACTCTACTTCTTAAGGAAGCTGAGATCATTCAACGTCTGCACCAAGATGTTGCAGATCTTCTACAAGTCTGTTGTGGAAAGTGCAATTAGCTTTGCAGCATCAGCTGGGGCAGCAGCATCAGAACCAGAGACTTGAAGAAACTAAACAAGCTGATCAAGAAAGCTGGTTCTGTGTTGGGAATAATTCTGGAGCCGCTGGAGATAATCGTTAAGAAAAGAATGCTGCACAAGCTGATGAAGATGATGGAGGATTCTTCCCATCCTCTCCACAACACGGTGAAGAATCAACAGAGTGTGTTCAGTGGGAGGCTGCGTCAAGTTCGCTGTAGGACGGAGAGATACAGAAATTCATTCCTACCAGCAGCCATTACCCTAAAGAACAAGACTGACTGACCGACTGACATTATTATTATTATTATCAATGTTATATTGTTAAAAAGAAAAAAAAAAAAGAAAAACGAAAAAAGAAAAAAAAAAGAGAGCTTTTTTACATTGTCGAATTTCCCTTCTGGGATAAATAAAGTATTTTTCATTTCATTACCACTAGGCTACCCACTCCCCCTCAAGGATATTAAAGGATAACATTCTTTTTTTTTCCCAACCTGGACCTTATTTCTAGGGGTTTATTCGTGCATTTACTCGCAGGTAAAATGTCTGTATCACTTTGACTCCTACGGCGATATATAGTTGAGTTGGCCTCCAGCGTACATCCATACAATGGGAGAGACAGGTCAGCACCTACAGTATAAGCAGGGCTGCACACGTCAAGAGCTTCTATCCTGCAACATTTAGAGCACCCCTTCTCAACACACCTGAATCAAATAGCTCGTTACCAGGCCTCTGCAGAGCTGAATGACATGCACATGAGGTAATTCAGGTTTGAGTCAGGTGCTCTAAAACTTGCAGGATAGTAACGCTTGAGGACTGGATGTGTGCACCCGTGTATATAAGGCATTGTCTGCTGCAAAACGTCTTTATTTCTGAACGAACGAACGAGTACTATTGTCCTGTGAGTTAGCTGTCTATTAGTTATTGGGGGCTTTCTCTGCATTCTACAGGCCGCCCACCGCCCCACAGCTGACAAGATCAGTGAGCTACCCAGACAACAACTAACCACTATCCGGGAAACTCTGAACTCACAGGAAAATAGTACTCGTTTGTTCATTCTACTTAAAGTACTGGTGAAATGAAGGAGTAAATTAAATTAGTGGTAAAATAAATTAAATCATGGACCTACTGTAGCATACATGAAAAAAAAAAAACATTACTTGCGTATGAAACTCTAGCATACAGATAAAGAATGAGCAAACATGAAAAAAAAAAAAAAATCTGCTTCTCTGCAGCCAGAGAAGAAACTTGATTCTGCTACTGGTGGGTGATGCAGTATGAAGGGCCAACAGGTCAAATCCCAGTCAGTATATCAGTCTAAACTCAGATGTTTGAGCCAAATAAAACCTTTGAATGTGGTAAAAAAGCTACAGAAAGAGAGCAAGGACTTTTCCCAGCCCCACTGCTGTGCAGTGTGTGTGACCTGTGTGCTTCCACGTTATGTATCTGCAGTCTGAATCTCTGCAGGAATGATAAGGTATCAGAGGAGAAGAGATAACCTTCTCCCACTGCCTCCATATCTCCCATTACACTGACACGGATCCCAGCCATTACCAGCTACACCCTACACTCCCCCACAAACACACAGCTGGACAAATGCTGACACATGCCCTAAATTACAGACACATTCAGAAAAAGGTGGGCAGCACGAGATACGGAACTCAACAAAAAGACATTTAGCTTAATTACACAAACGTCCAGTGACATGGAGACTAGTTATCAACATGCAGATCAAAAACTCCTCAGTTCCTGATACTGACTGTATTTTCTTGAAGTGCATGATGAACACTATGGATGTTCTGATACCATTTTTTACTTCCAGATACTGATACTGATCCTGATACTTGTGCTCTGGGTACCTGGGAACTGTAACTGGTACGTTCAGAAAAATATCTAATCTTAAAATCATGCATAATTTGAGGCATGTCCTTTTTACTGACAGGTGACGGATGGGCTGTCAGAGTGCTCGCGGCACGTGGCTTGCTCCCAAAAAGGCCTCAGCCTCACGTTAAACAACTTAAAAACCATTAACCATAAACATTAAACCATAAGCTTTCTATTTTGTTTCACTGAACATGACCCGTCGGTTGCGTCTGCAGTGTTTGTGTTAATTCATATTGAAAGATTTAAAAGTTTTTGCGGGGATACCCAACGGCAAGGAGGCAGGGGGTAGTTCATAAGCACAACCACAGTTATTAGCTCACCTACCTTCATTAAATCCCATCAGCCCAAGGTTAGCTAGGTTAGCGCTTGGCTGTAGGCGGCTCACCGTTTGATGGGTGTCAATCATTTGCCCCCACGTTCACAGCCCCCCTCTCACCTCTCAGCCAAGATGTCAACAGTGTGAACTGCACACCAAGCTTTATCCATCTTTAGAAAACTATGGCTGATGTCATGGAGGCTTCTTCTATCTTTTTATATACAGTCTGTGGGAAAAAAAAAACCACACGAAAATACACACACTAAAACACTCTGAGCTAGAATCTCTGCGCTAAAACAGGCAAAGTCCCATCATCCGTATGTCTGTGCTTACCGTATTTCCGGACTATTAGTCACTTCTGAGAATAAGTTGCATCAGTCAAAAAATGCATCATGAACAGGAAAAAACATAAGTTGCACCGGTCTATAAATCGTATTTATCTATTTAAAATAGGGTGATTTGGGGATTTTTCATATCCGCTTGTTCCTGCTAAAAACTGCCCAATCAGTCCAATTCCACAGTTAATGCCTGTAAATGATTATGAACATCATAACTAAGACAGATAAACATGTTTTTTGTGGATTTGTTCTACCACACAGCCAGATGTCCAAAATGAACTCCTCTCACTGAGATGAGGCTATTTTGGGATTTTTTTTGCCCTAGAAGCAGAATATAGTTGTCACAAGCCTAGAGCGCCCTCTTTTGAGAATTAGACGGTAATATTTACAACTTGGCTCATGTCAGTCAATATGAACTGATACTTAAAAATATGTGAAATTGTATATATTTTCATATATAAGTTGCACTGGACTATAAGTCACACAAGCTGCCAAACTATGAAAAAAAGTGTGACTTATAGTCCAGAAAATACGGTATTATCAATTTTCCAGTTTGCCGCCTGTTTTCAAACATTTACTAGAAGTATTTTTTTAAACAAAATCTCACAGCTGTGACTTTCTTCAGACTGTACCGTGTTTTCTTAAATTCACATCTTCAGCCTCATTCACAAACCATCCTATTTTACAAAGATTGTGGCATTTATGAAAATCTCCATATCTTTGATATAATCTCTTGGCTGAGAACAAATCTATGAACATTCAGGAGCATTCTTAAGAATATTTGAGTCAGTGTTTGTGTTTTCCATTGTTCAGTTCATTAATTCAAAATAATAAACGACTATAATGTTTTTGTCAGATTTCTAAATAACTACTGGTAATTTACGAAACATTTGTTTTTATCAAAATAGATGACAACATATAGCAGATTGCGTGCTAATATTATAATTTCTCTCAGGGAGAATTAAACACTCACCAGTCTAAGAGGAAAGATACAAACAATTTTGCAGTTTGCAAACTAGTGTGTTAATCTGATGGCGGGTGAGGCCCATTACTTCCATCAAATGTTGACTAAATGGGTAAAAACCACAACAACTTTGTATCTGACTGGAATAAAAGGATAAGTGTTCAGCAGTTTTTCTTCATTGCTTGTTTCTTATGGACTCTTTATTTTCCTTTTCTGTTTCCTATGACCGGAAACATATTGAGAGCTGTTTACTGTAAACTGCTCAGCCGTGTCTGCTGGGAGGAGGACAAACCACTGCTTCATGTGCTGGAACAATTACTACAGTTTGGAAGTTGTATAAACTCACCAACTTGCACACAAACATCATGCACACTCTTTATTTAAAGAGAGGAAACAATGGAGCTGAAATTAGCTTTAAACTGGGACGTTTGAGGGAAAAAAATCGTGGAAATGTTTCTTTTAACAGCTGTAATAAAAATAAAAGTCCGCTTGTTTGGTTTTTTGGGGGTCTTTTTTCATTTTCAACAAAACGAAAGGAAAGAAGTCACAAACTTAACAGTCTTTGTGTTTCTAGTGTCTGACATTAAACTTCTCTACTCAGGTCTGTTTGTGTTCATTGATTTAGGGACCAGGAGGCAAATAAAGTCTCCCTGGGAAACTGAAGAGTGTTTTTTTTTTTTCTTTTAGAACAAGCTGAAGTTGTAAAGGACAGAGAGGTTTTACGTCATGCAGACACACAGATCTGGTTCCTGTATTTACAGAAGACTGGAGTCCTTTAAAAAAAATCTGATCTCAATACTAATTTCATGTTTTAGTTTAACGAAACAGCACTACGCATGACCATACCATCACAGCCTGTTAATGATCCTCACTGATCTGCAGTCAGCTGTCCCCAACATGTCAGCATATGTTTAGAGCTCAGTCCCAAGCTGCAACATGTCAAACTTGACTTCTGGCTTGATTTCTATCAGCAAACCATAAGAAAAAACTCTAACAAAAGAGAAGCAGCAGGAGAACGCAGTCCTGCACCTCCCATTAAAGCAGAGTCGTCTGAGGGCAGACAAACCAGCACTTTTGCTCACTACTCAGTTAAAAAAGTAGCTCTTGGCTGTCCTAAAAGTCACTAAAAGTTGCTAAACTTCGTCATCTAATTTGCATGATCGGTCTGGAACATGTAATTGTAATAGATGCTGGGTGTCTTTTTCCACTTTTTGTCATTTTCGTATACTTTATATAAGAGATGGTCCAGAAAGTAAAAATCCTGTCCAGTAATTGTTCCAACCAATCACTAAACTAGCTGAATTTAAGTAGCAGAGCTCCTCTGCAGGTAGATGAGCTCGTCAGTGAAAACACCTGCTCTAAATGTACGGGCAGATCCAAAAACATGGCAGAAGTTTTACTTCATGGCACTTTGAATTTTACACCTGTGATTAGGGCTGACCAAAAAATAGATTTTATCGATTAATCAATTTTGCCATTAATGAAGATTTATTTTATGAAAATTTAGATTTTTTTTCCTCTTTTAATCTGCACTTCAAATGCTCCCCTTGGGCCTAGTTAGCAGCGTGCTCAGCCCTCCCCCTGCCCATCTCAGCGAGGCACACAAACATGGCACACATACCCAAAGCAAAGGTAAGCACAACAGCTAGCAGGTGGAGTTAATTCTCTGCCTGACAATTTAGTCTATTTTTTAATTAGTTTAATATTTTCACAGGAAAAAAGTAGCTTATGCTGCTGCACACAAGAGCTGTCTGCTGAGCTAAAAGTCATTCGAGGCCATTTGCTCAGCAGTCGCCGTGTGCGTTTGATTTTTGGTGAGTTTTCTGCCTCACGAGGCCTTGAGGTAAAAAAAAAAAACATGTTTGATATTTTTTGCCTCACCAGGCGAAACACTCACCATGTACGCTCAACTTGAGCTGTCTGCTGAGGGTAGAAGATCTAGCGACCAATCAAAACCGTCCACAGATCACATGATTTCACCTCAAGGCCTCGCGAGGCAGAAAACTCACCAAAAATCAGGCCAGAGGTTTACACTAGGGGTGTCCAAGTCCGGTCCTCGAGAGCTACTTTCCTGCAATTTTAGAGCTTACCCTCCCCAACACACCCAAATCAAATGGTTAGTTCTCTCATGTGCCTGTTACCAGAGGCTGGTAACGAGCCATTCATTTGATTCAGGTGTGTTGGAGAAGGGATTCAGCTAAAATGTGCAGGATAGTAGTTCTCAAGGACTGGACTTGGGCACCCCTGGTTTACACTATAAAGGAGAGATACGTAACGATACCCTTTTCTTTCTCATGGTTGGAAACTAAATCAGAGTAAACCTCTCCTTGCTAGGATTATCTAAATATTCCAACTGCTTAATACTGCACTAATGGGAGAACAATTCAATGAAGCTTTTATTACTTTCTTTAAATAGTCTACCAATCTTTTTAACTGTATTCTTAAAGAAAAAGTACATTTTATATGACTTTGCTCATGAGACTTTGCAAAACCTTTTTCATGCACAACTTTAGATAAAAAAAATTATGCATGTTTACATGTACACATATATGTATTTGACAGTTATCTCACCCCATATTATTTTTAAAAAGTGTGCTTAGCGAAAGTTTTCAAAGACAAATATCTATTGCAGTGTTTCCCAACTCCGGTCCTCAGGACCCACTGCCCTGCAAGTCTTCAAAGTGTTCCTACTCCAACACCTGATTCAGATTCATGACTTCCTCATCAAGTTCTTTGCAGGCCTGTTAACGAGCCATTCATTTGATTCAGGTGTGAAAAATTAGGGTTGCCTCCAAGTAGGGATGGGCGATATGTTATCGTCTGCGATATATCGTCAAATAAATTCTGCATGGTAATAATTTCTCATCTAACAATAAAAAAAACGATAAATTTAATTAATCAAGTTTATTTACAGTTATTTATAAAGTTTTCTGTGTGCACCATCTGAATAAATGTCAAATTTGTTCTCATATTTCAGACTTCTTTGATTGGCATCACAACATTTTTGCAGTACTGGCGTATACTGGATCTTAATTGATGTAGTTTAGTGGCTTCTAGTGTTATTTTACGGCTCTCAAGACAGAATATAGTGATTGATTTATGATACAGATGATTAGGCTGATGTTTTTATCGTCATTTATTGTTACCGTGTTGTTAAAACCGGAAATTATTATGACACATTTTTTAGTCCATATCGCCCATCCCTACCTCCAAGACATGGAGGGCAGTGAGACCTGAGGACCAGAGTTGTGGATACTGATATATTGCAGTGTAGAATGATTTACACAATGGGCTATACTGTATGCACGGTTCCACTATTTCCTGAACTTCAGACAGCACCTTTGCTTCCTGTCTTTCATTATTGGACAAACTGATTAATCCAAGTGTGTTTACCTAGTTATTGAGATCAGACACACCTGGATTAATCAGTTTGTCCAATAATGAAAGACAGGAAGCAAAGGTGCTGTGGAACCATGCATATAGCCCATAAAGTACCTTTTGATTTTTTTTTTTTCCTTTTTCACGTCTGCCTTCTCTTCTACTTAAAGTTGTACTTCCGTGGTCATTTCATTAATATTTCTGTGTTCTCCATTATTATTGAATGCATTCTGCATCGTTTCTGTTTAAAAAAACCTTCTGGTATCTTTGTATCCAGCTGTATTTGTAGACTAGAAGAGAGGCTTGTGGTCCAACAGCAGGCTTTTCCGGGTCCTTCTCATGAATTTCCGTCTGATTGGCTGTCTCCCATCAGTGTATGAAGGAAGCTCCGCCCTCTGCTCTTATTTTGTTACAGACAGGAAATAGAGCCGACAAACAAGTTTGTTCCGCCATGCTAAAAAACAGTTAGCTAATTAGCTTCTCAACTCCGAAGCTACAGTCGTGCTGTCTTTACTTCTAGTGTGTAGTGGAGGGTTACCTGCCTTCCAATGGACGGATATAAACCCCACGTGGGATACGCTATTTGCAATGTGACGTAGAAGTGCGAGGCTGTTCCCGATTCGCTCTTTTCTTCGTATTGTTTCTCTGATGAGGAAGCACAGCCGACTGGGGGGAACGCAACGCTAGCAAGTCAGCATGTGTAAGTAAACAAGGGGAAACCCTCCGTATTTCAGAAGGAGCAAGTTAAACGGGTTTTCAGTGGAAGGAGGCCTTTAACTCTGCTCAACAATGAAATACCTGAAGCATGCATACACTCCGAGGGAAGCAGCACTTTCAATCTAATCATTTTCAGCATATCAAATACCAAAACTTTATCAAAGGAACAAAATGTCTAACAAAAACAGGACATCATTTGAATCCCTGACACGGTGATTTCAGGAGAACACAGGTGAAAGTCTGATTTCATGAAAATATGAACAAGAATGTGGTTTCAATTACGGGAATGCTGGGATTATAAATCTCATTTGACCTGGAAATGTCTGGGATTGGAAAATGTTGTTGGTTTGAGGGATGTCTGGATTTGATTATTCTGCTGTCACCGAAGCCCAACCCTGCATATGAAAATGATAAAAAATGAATCCCAACATTTCTTAACAGAAGAAGAGGCACCAGAGTCCTGAACAAAGGAAAATTATAGAAAATTAAATGAAAACCAATCTGCTTAACTGAATATTAAAAAGATAATAGAAACCTTCCTCAGATTATTAGAACCTGTGAACCAAGTGAAATTAGTGTATTTTACACTGTCCATTCTCCTTGTACAATCATTTATTTCAATTTCACAACAGCAGCCTCGTCTCTGGAGCTGTACCTCTTTCACTTAGATTAAAGAAGCAAAATAGTTCTCAAACTTAAAACCAGTCATTTGGGTTTAAAGTCTTCTCTTTTTTCCTGTTTTCAAAGTGGAGGACTCAACAGAGGAACTTTCATTATGAGAATCCTCTCCAGCATTAACTAAAGCATTTCCAGATAACTCCTCTTAGACATAACTACATCCTGAGGTAGGTGTGTGTATGTGTGTGTACAACAGAGGGATGCAAAGATTACAGTAAATTAAAGGGTATTACACCACTCCAGTATTTGTGGTTCATTGTGGGACAAGAATTTCTGTAAGAGACATGTTTATGTGGAAAATAAGGTTAATTACATTTTTCTCCATTTATACATCATTAGGACACCAAGGTGTGTCACTAACTGCTCACATGTGTGCCAAACCCTGCAGAAAAAACAAGATCACGAGTGAGACGGCCACTTTATCTGCCTGTTTAAAAACAGACTTTCCATGTTCTTTACCAACTGATTTCATTGTACACCAAAAAGTTGCGCACTGAAGCTAAACAAGATAATGCTGACATACTCCGCAGCCTGGAGCCGCAGCTCAACCCAACAGTTTATGCTAATGCTAGCAAGTACGTGCAATGTGAAGGAAACTCAAGGGATTGGCACTGAACAGCTGTGTAGCCATAAGAAAAGCTCTTATCAGTGACGCTAATCAGGAAAGAAACGGGCTTCAGTGTATTGGGAGCAAAAAGATTGGACTCTGGAGCAATAGAATGAGATTACGTGGTCTGATGAGTCCAGATTTATCCTGTTCCAGCGTGATTCAAATTCAGAAAACTTTATTTGACTCTGGGGGGCTATTTGAAAACAGTCATAGCAGCAGTACACAAAAAAAGCAGGTGCAAAACGTCAATGAGAGGATACATAAACACAAAAAGGTCTTGATGAGCGCTTCAGGGTACAGTAAGAAAAAAGGTAGATGAAGCAATGCAGCCATCTTGCTTGTGGGAGCAGTCGATGATCTGGGGTTGCCGTAGTTGGTCAGGTCTAGGTTCAGCAACATTATGTGTCCAAGGAATGAAGTCAGCCAATACCTGAATATACTGAATGACCAGATTCCCTCCTGCCTGATAGCAAGATGCAATGCCAGGATTTCACCAGCCTCAGATTGGGAAAGGGTGCTTCAGGGAACATGAGACATGATTTTTGCCTCCACAAAGTCCAGACCTTAACTCCACTCCACCTTTGGGATGTGACAGAGAAGACTTTGTGCCATGGTTCAACACGCCCATCAGCTACTAGATCTTGATGAAAAACTGATGTAACACTGGATGGAAATAATAAATCCTCTAACATTGGAGAAGCTTCTGTTGAAATAATGCCACAGAAAATCAAAGCTGAAGGCATCCAGCAAAATATTAGAGACTTTTAATAGGAGTTGGTTGTGTAAATTGATCAGAGGGTGAGCGTGAGCATCGTGGTTACTTGTCTCACTTGTCTCTGAATGAGCCTGGCCATTGGTCTAGAGCAGGGGTCGGCAACCCGCGGCTCCGGAGCCGCATGCGGCTCTTTAGTCCCTCTGTTGCGGCTCCCTTGCATTGGAAAATATTCTACTAAAGTGTATTGTATTTTGGTTGGTTCACTTTAATAATGTGATTCTAAAAGACCAAGACAAATGTCCCCTTGAGAGACAATAAAGTTTCTTATCTTATTCTAAATTTGAGGATTATGATGATCCCTCTGAGGGATTCATGTACAGTTGCGCACTTTTCCCGAGTTCTCCGAGCACTGCAAATGCAGCACGTGAAATAAAATCCAACTCAACTATTAAAATAAAGACATAATTTATATTTTACCATTTTGCAAAGCAGCCCATTGAGTGTCAGGTGCAACAAGCAGGTAACTGCAGTGAAACGGGGAGTAACTGTCCAGCACGCTATGATGCGTCTCACGAACCTTTACGCAGCCAATCAGTGTTAATAACTGCACTTCATGCTCACGTGCCGCTATTGTGCAGCATAGCATGATACAGCCCTATTGAATCAGCAATCACGGAATTAAACATTAAAAACGGAATTAATTACAAACAAAGAATATCACTGAGTGTGGACGTGCCGCGGAGCGCTGAACTTTCCTCCTGGCGCACTATCCCACGAACGCCTCACAGCGGAGCGTCTCTGTTGCGCTGTTGCTGCAGTTCTGGCATTTAAAGTGAATAATAAACGAGCAAAAGCTTATTTGTCCACTCCGACCCTGTCATGCTGCGCTTTGATCACTTCTCCAGCAGGTAGGCCGACGATAGAGAAGAAAAGTGTCTGATGCACTGAGCATGTTCAGCGCTGCGTGGGCAGATTCATTTGTTTTCACTGCTGACCAGATTATTTTGCGTAGCTATGTTCATATTTTGTGAAACAGTAATTTCATTTTTCGGGTAGCTTACTGCACGCGCCAGTAAAAGCATGACGGCACAGACAGGACAGCGTGTTTGGTTTGCTGCTGGTAGATTATTAAAGCTGCGTCTTTTTAATACAACTACTAAAATAGATTTTTTTTTTTTTTTAAAGTGACCTTCAACCCGACGTCCGACGTCTTTTCTTTTTTTAGTTTAAAATGTTTTTTTTGCTGGATGCAGAAATGTAATTTCGTTTTCTCGTTTTTATGTTAAATGCAACACATTTAACGTTAAAGTTTTATTTAATTATCAATGTTAAAAGTCAGTTGATGCTCCAGTGTTTTCTTTATTGTAGGAAACGGGTCTAAAAGGCTGTTTGGCTGGAACAGGTTGCCGACCGGCTTATTTAAGACTTTTACATTTTTGCGGCTCCAGACAGATTTGTTTTTCGTTTTTTTGGTCCAATATGGCTCTTTGAACATTTTGGGTTGCCGACCCCTGGTCTAGAGTGAGCATCTGCTGCTTCTTACCGAGTGGAAGCTGGGATAGTGTAGTCTAGCCTGTTCTCTGTCATGGACTGGATGGACATTTTTGCAGCAGCAATGACAAAACATCAACAGAAGAGCTCTAGAAAGTCCACTAGCCGCTCAGACCAAATATTCACTTCCGTGCTCCTCAAAAATTGATAAACTCTGTTTATACCTCATATACAACTGTATATCATACACGTATTTATGAATCTACATAAATATGCAAACTCATTCATGTGTGCATGTTTCAATCATTGCACCCATTTTCTGTTTTCCTGGAAACATGAAACAAGTTAGACAAGTGGCCAAAGACTTTTATAAGGTAGCCAGCTGTATATCTGGATACAGAAATTACATCTGACATCCTTTCAGTTGCGGTTAGATTTATGGAAAGTCAGATCTCATTTATCAGAATTTAATCAAACTCTGTTTCATCATGTTCTGGTCTAGACATGAGTTCACTTGTGTTAATAGTTTTTCAGAAAGTTAACTGGCCGG
Organism: Atherinomorus stipes; assembly: GCA_023101725.1. NCBI lineage: Eukaryota > Metazoa > Chordata > Actinopteri > Atheriniformes > Atherinidae > Atherinomorus > Atherinomorus stipes. The sequence continues at coordinate 209,653 of JALJCO010000734.1, read as the reverse complement.
TCACAATATTTCACAGCCAGAGTTTATCAAGTGTTCCCAAACTTTAATCAAAAGGTTTGTTTTTGTTGACTAAAAAGTCCCTGATGGCTCCAGAAAGTGAAGCCAATCACAGATGGAGGATATACAGTTCAAAGCAATTTAGTTTGTTTAGTTGACATGAGTTTATAAAACTAAAGACGCCTGAAATCTCACTTAATGAGTGAGATAAGAATTATGTCATCTGAGTGATAACAGTCTGGGCTGAATGTGATCTGAATATTCTTTAATTCATTTGTAACTATCAGTGTTTGGAAAAGAGGCTGTTTGCTGCCAAATCAAATAACCTCTTACAGTTATTGATCATTTTCCTGCACATTTGTAACTTGCTGCAGTACATCTGTATTATTTCATCAGTAATGATTCATCTAGTTAGTTTTTTTTTTTTCTTTTTTTTTTCAGTATTCTTTATGTTTATGTCAATAATCTGTAGCCTATTGAGCACCCAGCAGTGGCTATGATTGCACCAAGAGGCTGCATCAATCCTGAAACCCATCAATTTTAACCTTCATCTGTAACTGAGTGGTTGGTGGAGGCTCATTCTGCCAGGGTGGTAATTGTTATTAAACTCAATTACTGATGGGTTTAAATATTGTTGTTGGATATGTGCTAGCATCTCAGCTACTTTGGTTTCTAGCGTGTCAGCGTCAACTGGATTAGCTGCTATGTTAGCAAATTTTCTTAACTACTTGGTGACACATTGTGTGGTATGCTGCTGACACTTGACTTGGTTGTTAGTGCAGTCTAAAGGCCCATTTATGCTTTCAAAAGTTGTCATTCATCGCCACCCATACCTCCACGGGTCTTGTACACTGCCCTAGTTGTTAAGTAAGTTTTTCCACTAGTTAGGAGTGCTGAGTTCAGAGTTTGGTATTTGGTATTTGTTCGGTTGCAAAAATCAAAACGTTAATGCATGTAAACAGTTGAAAATGGTGATAATAGGACAGTACGAAGGACTGTCTTCAGAAAACCCTCTCGGATAACTTCTGCAGGTTCAGACTACATGATTTATTTAGTCTTTCACTATGGTCACCATGTCAGATTAAACCACCACGGTGGCAGAAATTATTCCAGTGTTCTAGTCGAGACACTGGTAACAATACCAGCATCACTGCCGCGATCAGTCATTTATCAGTTCACGGCTGCATCACAACACTGTAAGCTGTAAACACTGTAGCTGTGTGTGACAGCCGTCCTCTGCTCACACACGGAAAATAAAAAGAAAAAAACTATTTTGGTTTTAACAAAGAGTCTAAACGAAAGTTTAAGCCGCTTTCTAACTCAAGTTTTTCAGGCAAAATTCAAATGAGGTCCTACACGAATAATATCCAACAAGAAAAATGACGTTTCTTGGTGATGACTACGTTGCCAGGTTAGTGTAATGGTAATAGAAACACAAAACGGCAACACTGCATAGGTGCCTTTTTATTCGTCATCAAAATACAGATTTATACAATATAATTTAAAACACAATGATCTCTGTTTGTTTCATCAGGTTATTTTACATTTTTATGAATATGAGTGTGTGTTTGGCCGTAGACTGCAGTACAAAAACAGGCTTTTTGCCCCCTGGCTGCGTGCGCAACTCCCAATGTTTGTAAACGGGAAACTCATCTATAGCTGCTGTCTTCGGCTCGTCTTCTTCTCATGCTTTTTTGTCAACTATTCCTCTTCCATTTCTGTTTTTTTTTCTTTCCCTGACTTTGCTGTTTCTGGCAGTATTGCTCGTATCGTAAAAACACAAGAGATGGACGAAAATGTGTATCCATCTGCTAATCCCTCATCTGTGCTGAGCATAAATGGGCCTTAAGATTGTCGGCAACCAGTTCCATCAAGGGTGTAAAGCCCTGTTTCCACCAATAGGAAAGGATGTGTGGGTACTCTTTTTTCTTATTCTTTCTTTCTTTCTCTTTCTTTCTTTCTTTCTTTCTTTCTTTCTTTCTTTCTTTCTTTCTTTCTTTCTTTCTTATTTTCACAGGCAAAGTTGGGATGGGCGCCAAAATACCCGCGGCGCTTTTCAGTCTTTGTAGAAAAGCAAAAAGAAGCAAGTGATTAGTTTTGATGTTTAGTTCGGGATATCAATATGCTGGGTACAAACATTTCATCCAAGACATCAACCAAGAAAATGTCCAATAAATAGCTAAAATACTGTACATTAATTTGTCTCAAATAAATATATAAATAAATAAATATTTGTCTGATTACATAATGACAGAATGTTTGAATTTCAGTTTTCTCAGCACTGAAATCAAGTCATTATGGCAGCTTTCTCCTTCATGTCCATATTCACTTGGTGAATTGGAAAAGGAGCAGAGCATCTGTTTGTGTGTGTGAGTTGGCACATGAACGCAGCAGCAGCTCTATCAGGATCCATTGTGTCATTGTGTTTGTCTAACCAGCTAATTAATAACTGCTTATCAGGACTGAGACAACAATAACGTTTTTCTGCCCAGCTGAGCGCTTCCTTCCTCTCCACAACCATCTGAGAGTATTGAGGAGCTGGCGCCAAGTGACCTGAACACGACACACGGCACGCACACACAAGCATACTGAACATCTGACACAATGGCAATATTACTCCTAAACTCAACTTTACCATAGAACCAAACTGCTGCTGCTTTTCCCCTATCCAATCGGTTCATGACATCAGTTGCTTCTAAATATGTGTACAACCGCAATTCAAAAAAGGTGGAGTTGAATAGAAAAAATAGCGTTAAAGAATCAAAATTATGTAGCTTTCACATTTCCTTTGACTTGGATTCAACTGCAGACAATACAAACAACACATTTCATGTTTTGTCTTGTCAACTTTGACTTAAATGTTATTTTAAGTGCCTAAAATACAGTTTAGTCCACAACATATTCCACAAAAGTTAAGTTATTACAACTTTGTGATGTTCTCAGCCTTTGCTCTGGCATGGAGGATGCAGAATTCAAGCTGCAGAAGAGAAACCTTTCATTTGTTTGCAGTGTTGGTGTGGTCACTTTTCAGCTGATAAAGATATTAACATATTGGCATCTGCTCACGGCAAACTTCTCCAAAATAGGCTCATTTCATGTAAACCAACATCTCCATAGTGTTCAGCTTCCAAATGCAGCAAATATTTGGTGTTCATGCACACATTGTACATCACTGTCCACTTCCCACTGGGCTCCGCTTTGTCTACGGACAAATGCACATCACAAATCATAGTAGACATGTTAGCATGAAACTCATTGTTTCATTCACGTCCTCGGAGGAGACGTTTATTTGACTCACTGCAGAACAAAGCAGCTGACATGAAGGACTTTATTTTAGAGGCCATTGAACTGAGGACTGGGGGGGGGGGGGGGTTGTGTGTGTGCTTTTTTTAACTAGAATGACACAAAATCTTTTACATGAACATCGGATCAGGTGGATCTGATCTCTTATCAGTTCGTAGAATCAGAACCAGACATGGAGAAGCTGCGTTCAGCTTTATGCTCCACATGTCTGGAACAAACTCCCAGAAAACCTCAGATCAGCTGAAGTGTGCTTGAATAAGACAATAATGGCCCCTTAAATAAGTCTGCTCTTCAATACTTCTGTTTTTTCATTTCTATACCACATAAAAATATTTAATGTGCACATGTGTGGTATCTTTTTTTCTTTTTATCACAACTTCACCAATTCAATTAAATTCCATTCAGTACAGCTTTGATTGTCATCTCAAGGCACTTTTCAAAAGTGCAATACAGTCAAATCTCATCATAATCTATTCATTCATTCATTCATTTATTTTTGCCGCTTATCCAATTCAGGGTCATGGGGGTTGCTGGAGCCTATCCCAGCTATTATCAGGTGAGAGGCAGGGTACATAGTTAAAGCAAATCCATTATATTGGACATACAATATAGTGCAGTATATATAGTCCAATTTACAATAACTATGTTCATACACAAATTCATAAAAATAATTACCTAGCAAAGGAAAACCAATGGATTGCATCAAGCTTTTTCTTAAGCAACACTCTGAAGCAGTCACTGCAATCAGGTATTTCTCTAATGTTCAAAAAGACTTCTACACCTCTTGACACGTATTTTGGACTACTGGTTATGGGAAAGGTGCTCTAATGTGCCTGGACTAATTTTGTTTGTGATATTACTGTCAACCAAAATTCAAAAGCAATATTTTATTTCACAAAATTACTAAAAAAAAATGTCTTGTTATTTGAATTACTGTTGGGAATTTAGCATTTTCTTTAATTGGATGGTATGAATAATTTTGAGGACTGTAGGTTGCTCTGCACCTCATTTTTCTCTGCAGGTTGTGGTGCATGTTGACCCTTCTTTTGCATCCTCTCCACCACCAACCAGTCCAGGGAGATGGCCATTCCTCCTGATTTTCTTTCTGTTAAAAGGGAATTTTTTTTCTCTCCACTGTGTCCTTGTGCAGCTCGATGGAGGATTAGATAAAAAAAAAAAAAAAAAGCTTTGGATGCTTGTTTGCTTGCTTTATTTTCTGTGCATTTGTTTTTAAGATTTCTTTTGAACCACAACTCAAACTCTGTCATGATTTTTATATAATTTTTATTTATTATAACTTTTGTCAATTTCAAGTTATTTCTTTGACAGCTGATTTTTTTCCTTCTTTAATTAGAGGGTGTGAATACTTTTGAGGATGAATGTATATAACCTAAAACAAATTTTTTTCAATAAACCCTTTTTTTTTTGACAAATTAGGTCTAAAATATGTTCGTAAAATGACAAAAACTGGCAAATATATCAAAAGAAATGCAACACCTGTCCATCCCACTTCTACACAGACACAATATTTTTTAAGTGTATCACATCTTTGGCCTGTCAATGTCAATCAAAAACTGAGACTTTCAGATCTAATTTTTGAAAGGAATTTTGTCTGTTTAGGGCTTTTTTTGAAACACCACAGATCACACCAGCATGATCATAGACCCATGAAGGTCAAGATCGACACATGCAGGTCAGTTAAATTACAATAACGCTAAAATAAAATAATTCATTTTAAAAGAAGAAAGTTTTTCTTGGGGTGCAGGTGTATCATTGAACTTTTTTGTATATTTCTTAGTTTTACAATATGATACTGCAACAAAATAAACTGCAAAAATTGAGAGAAAATTTGCAGTCATTGTTGTAAAAGTAATCTAAAGGATTTATGATTGGCTGTAAATCTGCTGCTAATTCCTCGCTGTATATCTGCTGCTAATCCCTCCACCTCAGCTGTCGTTTAGACGTAGCTCTGACGACGAACATTTCCTCATCGGTAACTGATCATCCTCCAGGTCAGCCCACACACTTCTGGCTCTTCCTTTTGCTCATCAATAATGCGCGCCTCAACGGCAGCACTTCCTGGAAGTGAAAGTGACATTTCAGAGCTAATCTCCGTCAGAGCGGGGGCCCCACTAGAACCAGGCCAGTGACCCTCCTGGGGCCCCGACCTTCAGTTTAAAGCAGCACATCCTCACCAGTGACCCGGTTGTCTTGACTCCTTGTGAGGCAGCTGATACATCAGCACCGCGCGGCTCAGCTGTCATGTCCTCTGAGGCAGAGACCCTGACGTACGCCTGACTGGGTGGTCCGCTCGGCTCACTCTGTCACTCAGTGTGTGTGTACTTTTAATACTCTGCTCTTCTGACCCAGCATTACTCTGGAGCTCAACTGGTTTTATAACCATGTTACATCTGCTCATATCTGCTCTGCTTTCAGCAATTTTTTGATGTTCAAAACATCCTGATGATGGTTTGGATCAAAGTTTCACCGTTGGTTATGATGAGAAAACTCAGACTGTCACTGCAACTATGAGAAACCAAAACATCAAAGATGAATCCTGGATTTACAGGAAGAGTTATTTGTGTTACAATCTAAGGTTGAAATTACTTTTTATAATTCTTATCAGAAACCGTGACGATTTGAATTCAGTTCATCTCAATTTAGCTGTATTTATATGCCGATCACACCAATTCACATCATCTCAGCGCACTTCACAGACAAATCAGTTCAAGCCAATTCATGATAGCCTAGTTAAGGAAACCAACAGATTGGATCGAAGCTTGTTTATAATTTGTTTTGTCACATCACAGACAGAGCCATCAACCTCCAGTCCTTGGCAGCTGCTGTCCAGCAGGTTTTCGTTGTTTTAACACACCTGATTAAAATCAGGGTCATTTTGAAGAAGTTGACAAAAAGTTGTTGGATTCATTTGATTTGATTCGGGTGAGTTGGAGCAGGGAAACAACTATAACCTGCTGGATAGCAGCTGCCAAGGACTGGAGTTTGACACCTGTGGACTACGTAGATCCCAATGACATGTGAATAAAAGTTAAAGGCGTTATAGAAGTTTTCTTTGAATAATTTTTTGCAATATTCGATGAAATTGGGTTCACTGCCCAATAAGGTATGATTAACAAATCTTTAAATATATAAATAGATTATTGTACATCAGCTGTGTATACTATGTGTCAGAAGCAGCGCACTCTAGACTGATGTCTACAGTAGGTGGCTAACAATCATTCTGCTAGCTAGCAGTTAGCAACGTTCAGGCGACATCTGTCTTATTTGCATATTTGTGACATGATGGGAGAGTCTGTGCCTGCTGTCTGCTAGACGCCTGGGGAGGAAGCTGTGAATCTAGCAGGCTGGTCTTGCACATGCGCTTTATTCAAAAACTTGCTAACAGTCTCCGTTCCTGAATTGCCATAAACATCTTCTGTACCGCCTTTAAATATAAAGCAAACGCAAAGTGAAAATGTTCATTTTTCTTGTTCTTCACTTCTTTCACACACTCAGGAAACAGCAGAGGAGGAAGGAAAAACAATAAACAGCATCCTTACAGCCACAATGGCCCATGTCTGTGAATACACACTGTCTACAGGACTAACACATACTCAGTAAAACACACTTACTTCCACAGCAGTGATTGTCTTAAAATGTCCTTCAGTCCTAACAAGCTCTGAAACTTTTCACACAGTTACACATACAGTGACCTTTTCCCTCGTCAGGCCCAGCAACATTTTTTATTATTACCATTCTTATTAGTGATGCACGATATAATCGGCCCCCTATCGGTATCAGCCTATATCGGCCTTAAAACTGAGTATCGGACATCGGCCACCCCACTGATATTTAACCAATATTTGACCAATCAGCCCGCTGTTTCTAAAGTTAAAAACCAAACAAAAAAAACTTCTTCAAAAACGTCTTTTTTATAGACTTTAAAACTTTTAAAGACTAAGAGTGGGAAAAAATATCTATACAATGAAATATTGCTATATTTTCATATGCTGATTTCATATTGACATTTAAGAACGTGGTATCGATCCATTTTACTAACGAAATCTCGCAATATTTCATTGTTCTGTTACAAAAGGCTCGTTCGACTTTGGCTATCTGCAGCGCAACTCGGCTGGAAGTGAGGGATTGTGGTCTTGGAATGTTGCATGCTGGTTAGAAACTTTGTCCGACTTCAGACTGCGCCTGCACGGCACCGGAAAACGTGACCAGACCACATGATCATCAAACATCGCGTGAGTCGTCCGTCTGCAGTCGGAGCGTGCAGTTCCTCCTCTGCAACTGCAGCTTTTGGACCTGCCTCCGCCGCCGCCGGAACCTGGTTCTGATTGGTTTCACCTCTCACTGACGCAAGCTCCGATTTTTGGACGGGACTGCCCCCCACTAATAAATCCATTTAGGTGTTTTAAACAGGCTACAAAATCAGCCTTGGTGTTTCATATTGCAGTTAGGCTGATGTTCACAAACCTGGACAGACTGATTTATGAACAGACTGATATCTGACTGCAGCAACAGAGGAACACAAACGTGTTACAGCCACAAGTTATTCTACTCAGATAAATATAAAGCTTAATAAGTTATACCAAAACTTTCACAAATCCTCTTCATAATTTGGATTTGATGGACTTATTGGTGTGTATCCACCTTTCCACTTGCTCCCCCTTATGTTATCCATGAGTAGGCTACCCAAATCCTTAATAAAAATATATATATATATATATATATATATATATATATATATATATATATAATATTTATTTCCAGCCCCATCTAGAAAAAATAAGTTTCTATTTCTTTATTTGTTTTAAATTTATTCTTCAAGGCAAAGGATTTATGGTTTTTATATTTGAGCCTGGACATTTACCAGATTAGGTGTCCTCTGTGTTGCACCTTAACAGGTAAACAACATTCAGTCTACTACAGTCCAGTTTAAGTTCATGTAATCAGCATCAACAACACGCTGTTTCAATACTCTGAAATTAGACTTGATCACATCTGCACAGCGTTCAGTAACTTTGAGCTCAATAAAGGCAAATGCCGCGAGATCCTCCGTTATTGCAGTCTTCACGTTGGCGAACTTGTCCAGCTGAGATGCGCTGCGTTTATGATCCGCCCCCGAGACTCACGCAGCTCTCGTCTGACCATGAAGTCAGACGGTAGACAGACGCAGTCAATCCGAACGAGCCTAAAATCTTGCGAGAATTCATGAAATATCATGAGAATTTTTAAAGAGAACGATGAAATCTCGTGAGATTTTGAAAGTAAAATAAATATGCTGCATTTTTAAATATCAATTTGATGTCGGCATATGAAAATATCATGATATTTCAGTGTATTGATAGTTTTTCCAACCCCTAATAACAAAACTGCTATTTACAATGACTGCTTTTTTTTTCAGCTTTAATATCAGTATTGATATCGGTTATTGGGTACATGAGTTTTAAAATATTGGCATGTCAGATATCAGCCAAAATTCCAATATTGTGCATCCCTAATTATTTTTATTATTATTTATATATTTTTTTGTTATAAACAAGTATTCAGTCAAATAAACTAAATTAAACAATTACATTCAGATTATCAAGAGGAGCCTTATATTCATAAAGTTACCCTTGGCAAAGTTAATCTGTTAATCACAACAAAGCAGCCAGACTGTCATTCTGATGCAACGATGCTGGCAGGACAAGTTAAAAGACCCTGTATGTCAGGGGTGCCCATGGAGAGCTACTATCCTGCACATTTTGATGCATCCCTTCTCCAACACACCTGAATCAAATGAATGGCTCATTACCAGCCTCTGCAGAGCTGAATGATGTGCATGAGGGAATTAACCATTGGACTGAGGTGTGCTGGAGATGGTGTTCAGGATAGTAGCTCTCGAGGACCAGACTTGGGCACTCCTGCTGTATGTGATGAGATTGGAGAGAGAACAGTTTTTCTGGCAGCTGCTCCTCCTCAGATCTCCTCAAACACCCTCAGCTAGATCCCTTACATGTCCCGGCCTGAAAGGAGACCAGGTCTGCTATTTCAGGTTCAGGTTAGGTAGTCATGGTTCACCACATTTTTACTTGCCCAGATTTTTTTTTTCTTCTGTGTTGTCGGTCAAACTCTCCATCCAGACTTCTGAACTCTTTAGCTAGTGCTCCTCTCTGTATGACTTCTTTCTGTTCATTACAGTTTAGACTGAAATCTGTCAAAATTAAGCTCATTTTACCTGAAAAACCATCACGAACTTGCAGAGTAACAGTGTTGACGACCCTCACAGACCCTCAGAGACCGGCGAGGACAACAGAAGCTATGCTGAGTTAACTGTAACTGTACTGCTCATGTTCATATCTGAGGCTGCTCACTCATCATATTAGCCACAACAGAACCAAGGCTGCCCTGCCTGACCCGGCCCAGCCCAGCCCGGCCTGTGGGACCAAACCCGCTACAGTTCTACTTGAATGAATGAGTGCTCTCTGTCTGAGTCAGCGAGTGTGGGGTTTGTGTCCTTTGTGTTGAGGCAGCGGTGCACTCGGAGGTGGGGAATTTCTCAGCTTGGCTGTGTTTGTGTCCAACTCTGAATCAAAAACTGGAGGAAGAAGAGGAGGCGGAGGATCCATATAATAATACAGTACAGGCCCTTTCACAGAGGATGAAGAGGATGTTTTTCATGGCTCTTCAGCGACGTCTGCATATTTTCGTTGTGGATTTAAACCCATGTGACATTTTAATCTGCCCTCTGAATGTTTTATGTTATGATGTTAACACAGAGATCAGTCTGAATGTGCAACAACAAGATGACGAAACCCTGAGTAACTCTGCAGATATGAGCTGCTATCGTTTATTCAGCTATCTGGGAGATGAGAGGGGGGGGGGGGGGGTTCTCTGCAGATTCTGCTGACTGATCTATGACTTTACAGAAACTTAAATGCAAATGTTTAATCTGTTCTTAATCTTGACAACATCATTGATCATTAAATGATTTGATCAAAAGCAATAAATGGTAATTTACTCACTTTTCTACTGTTGTCAGCTTTTCTTTGATTTATTCTGAATTTTGTTGTCATTCCAGTCTCTTCTGCAATGAGACTGATTCCTGCCTTTAAAATGTTGCTGGCAGATCTGCTACAACACCTCGTGCAGCTGTTTTCCAGTTGTTTATGTCATGTGCTGCATGTTTAAGCTGTTGTTCTGTCTCATGATGATGTTTTCAGTTTAAAGTTAATCACTGAGTCCATTCAGCCTCCATCTGTCTCTGTGGGTTTGTCTAGTTTTGCTTTTTAACTTCTGTCTTTACTTGCCACGCATCCTGTTGGTCTGCCTGACGGCTGCAAGTTTACCTGTATTGTTTATTTATCTCTTTATTTGTATTTTTGTTTATTCAATCATGCATTTACCAATTTCAATCATTAACATGTTCATTCTTTTTCAAAGTTGTTTTTTGATAATTTATGCATTCAAGCAGTCATTTATTTATTCTCCTTTTCTTTTTAAAATCTATTAATTATTCAATTATTCATTCATTCATTCCCTCATTCATTTATTCATGTTATTCTTTTCTAAACAGTTTAGCTGTTTTATTCAAGCCAACATTTATTCATTCTTTTAATCATCCATTTATGCCGTTATTCACTTACTCATAAATTCATTTTCTAATTTAATTGTTTATTCATTTATTTCCTCAACTGTTAATTCAGTCATTTCTAAATTTGTTTAAACAATAATTTTTTTCATTCAATCACTCATTTATGCAGTCATTATTTTCCAGATTTCCCGTTTATTGAATCTTTTAATCAATTATTCATTCATCTGTTGATCCATTAGTTCATTCATTCATCTGTTCATTGTGGATTTTTTAGTGTCTAAGTTACATTTCTTTTGATTTTTATGGACTTTGATCAGGTTTTCTTTATTTTCGCACCCTGTCAGTTTTACTGAAGTTGTGCAGCTGTTCATCTGAGAGTCTGCTCGTTCCGGATCTGGACCCACGTTACTGAACTGTCAGAGCAAAACAAGCCTTCCTTCACGAGTGTGTCTACAGACACCTAATAATGCGGTGAGATGCTGGGGTTTGGTTGAAAGAGAGGAGAGAGCTGATTTCAGTCATTAACAGTGATAGAGTGTTATTAGGCTGCTGTGAGTGCAGCTGTATCGGGGTGTAACACTGAGCTTCGTGTTGTTTTATCATCAATCAGCTTCACACATGACGTTCCCATATGACAAATATACATTACACATACATGTGTAACGGCTGAATCTGTGGGAGTCTACACAGATGTTTTAGCCATTCATCCTAAAGACTTATTACTGAAATATTTAATTTCAATTACTGCATGCCAGTTAGATAAATAAAACTTAGTTCATATTTTCAGTTCAAGAGAAAGAAACTGCAACATAAAGAACAGAGAGGGAGGAAATTTAACAGTGACTGAGCAATTCATTGTAAAGACAAACAGTTTTTGTGGTCAGACGGACTGAAAGTCTGCAGAGAAATGGTGAGCGTCTGTTCTTTGCCTGTTTCTGTTGGTCTTTGAAAGATGAAGAGATGCTGCTAGTCATCTTTTCTAGCTTCTCTGTCCTGTTCTGGAGAGAATTACCGTATCCCTGCCTATCTTCTAAACCAGGGCTGTCCAATTTGCGGCCCAGGGGCCAAAGTTGGCCCGCGAGTGATTATTTTTGGCCCGCTGACGATTGTCTTTTTTTTTAATTAAGATTTTTCCCAGCAGTGTAAAAAGTTCTTTTGATATTAAGTCATTGTTCCTTCCTTGTTCACTTCCTTTCCTGACCACCAGGGTGGCGCTGTGGTTCGTCAATCAGCTCAGATCTGGAGGCCATGATCAGAGAATAAGTGAGAAGATGACGTCCAACATAAAACCTCATACAAAGTAATGAGAAAAGAATAATAATGAACACGATTCATTTTCCAGATTACTTTTTATGTGGTTTTATTTTGAACAATCATGCTATGTGCTGAACAAATTTAATTTCTGACACATGAATTTATAGTTTTGGCCCACAACCATCCACCCCGAGTCATTTTCGGCCCTCAAATATGAAAAATTTGGACACCTCTGTCCAAATTTAGGGAGGAAATAACCTCCAGCAATGTTTACAATGTTTACATTGCTGGAGGGAATAACTGGAGGAAATAACCTCCAGCAATGTAAACATTGCTGGAGGTTATTTCCTCCTTAAAGGAATAGTTCACCCTCAGAATGATTTAACTTTATTTTCCACTTACCCTGATGGTGAGCAAGACTCTGGACCACTTTTTTAATATGTCAAATGCAGCCAGAGATCAGGACGACTTCTCGTTCCCCCCCAATGGAGTTTGCCAGGGTCCGAGGGTCCAAGGTCCATAAAAGTCCACAGAAAATTGTCAATATTCCTCACTGTTCGTCCCATGTAGTCCCAGTGTCCTGAGTGGGTAGCGTTTAGAATTTACTCGAAACGAAGTAATTTACTATATTTTTAGAGCCTAAAAGGGAGTATTGTTTACTTCCATGAAGCGCGCACATGCGCGGTCACGAAACTACGGAAGCCTCGGCGTTCAGAGCCTGCTCTGCCGATAATGCAAGCGTAGAAGAAGAAATTCACTGTTTACATTGTGGTAAGAGCTCAAGAGCTCTAAACAAACTGGGACAAACACAGGAGGGGTTGGATATTGATCTAAAAGAAAGAAAGAAAGAAAAAGAGAACGCGCAATCTCGTCTGCCGTGGCTTCTGTAGTTTCGTGAACGTGCATCGGCGTGCTTGCTAGGCATGCGATGTAGTCTTGTTTAAACTCTAAAAATATACTAAATGGCGTAGTTTCAAGTAAATTCTGGACGCTACCCACTCAGGGCACTTGGACTACATGGGACAAGCAGTATGGAGGAATATTGACAATTTTTTGTGGACTTTTATGGACCTTTTTGGCTCGGACCCTTGCAAACTCCATTGGGGGGGGACGAGAAGTCGTCCTGATCTCCGGTTGCATTTGACATATTAGAAAAGTGGTCCAGAGTCTTGCTCACCATCAGGGTAAGTGGAAAATAAAGTTAAATCATTCTGGGGGTGAACTATTCCTTTAATAGCTCTCCTCCATTTAAAAGAAATCAAAGTTTTTAACCTTGTTGGCATGTTAGCACAGTAAGCTATCATCTTTATAGCTTCTGGTTCTGCTGAAAGTTTTACTTGCTGTTAAAAGGGAGTTTTTCTTCTCCATTGTCTCCTGGTGCAGCTCAGGATGGAGGATTGAATCAATTAGACGATTAAATGCAATCCATTTATCTATCAGTTTATCTGTCGTAGATTACTTCAAAGTGTCATCTAATAACTAGGGATGCACGATATAATCGGCCCCTATCGGTACCGGCCTATACCGGCCTTAAAACTGAGTATTGGGCATCGGCCACCCCACCGATATTTTACCGATATTTAACCGATCAGCCTGCTGTTGCTAAGTCTAAAAAAAAAGAAAAAAAAAAAGTTTTATAGACTTTGATACTTCTAAAGACTAGGGGTGGGAAAAAATATTGATACACTGAAATATTGCGATATTGTCATATGCTGATATCACATTGACATTTAAAAACGCGGTATCGATCTATTTTATTAACTAATCTTGCGACATTTCATCATTCTGTTACGAAATCTCACAAGAATTCACAAAATATCCTGAGATGTTGCAACAGAACGATAAAATCGCACGCAACTTTGTAGGTAAAATAGATCAATACCACATTTTTAAATATCAATATGATATCAGCATTTGAAAATATCGCAATATTTCAGTGTATCAATATTTCTTCCCACCCCTATTTTTCAAAGCATTGGAAACAGATATCAAAACTGCTATTTGCAATGACTGCTTATTTTTTTCAGCTTTAATATCGGTATCGATATCAGTTATCGACCACATATGAGTTTTAAGATATCAGCATATATATATTATTTTTTTTATAATCGGATATCGGCCAATATTGTGCATCCCTACGAATAACTAATTAGTGTCACAGCTGCATCGTCTGCTCCCTTTACAGCCGGCTGCTGTATTAACCATCTTCCAAACGATGCATATATCCAACAAGTTTTCCTTCATTAGACTAAAATACACCTCCATTCCTCACGTCCAGCTCCTCCACTCTCCTCCAGATGCCTTTCAGAAACAAACACATCCTTTAAGATGTTGCTCTAAAATTGATGCCTGAATCCCAAACATACAGGGAGGAGAAGAGGAAGCCTACAGACCTAATAAATTCAGGATTATTTCTATTTTTTCAGCACTAATTCTGTCAGTAAGTTAACTGCTACTGAACTAAACTAACCCCCAAAAGCACCATATGTCCAAATTTCACAACTTCGCCTTCTTATATATTTCTAATTATTCTGGTGATGATGTGCTTCTGAATGGCTGAATGAAAGCTGCTCGTATAGATTGCAAATGATTATTTGTTCTACCCGGTAACAGAAACTTTCATTTCTGACCAAAAACCTCAGAGACTAGGAGGGAATTTCCACCAACATTCATCAGCACTCCATGTTTTCCCACCGCACTAACGTAAACCTGCCAACTGAGGATATAAAAAAGTTTACAAGGGACTTTGTGAAATGGCTCGTGTCCCTCATTCTGGCTCTGCGCGCACTGTCAGCTCCTCCATTAAAGTGATGTAAAGACTCGTTCTGTCTCTGTCCCCGTTCGGCCTCAAAGAGTCGGACTCCTGCGGCCGCCGAGTACCGGTCTTAACTCACTGTAACAGCCGCCATCCGTCTCCCTGATGCAACGGGGACCGACGGCGTGATGAGATGTTTATGCACAGTTGGGGTGAAAGGTCGAATAAAAGCTTCAGAGAGATTTGTATTTTGTTATCGCAGAATTGTGGCTGCAAATTAGAGCGGCTGCCAGGGCCAATCAGATCACATACAAACATACACTTCTACATCTATTTCCACTTCCAGTGGAAAGTTTGGACACACTCACCTATTGTGTGTAATGGGAAAGTGTGCGCAAACTTTTGACTGGTAGTTTGTTTGACTGACCTGCACGTTATAACAGAGTGGACAGATGCTGGGAGGAATTAAAATAAAAACTCAAAAAACTTGGATGTTATTTTAGGAGTGTTTTAAATAGTTTAGCACCTGCGGTAAAGATCACTGCTTCATGAAGCAGAGATTCCTTCGCACAGCTGTTAGATTATTATTTCTAATCTTGAAACGCTCCAATTTCTTTTTTGATGTTGCTTAGCAACAGTGGGAACCAGGAGCGGACTGGGACAAAAGATCATCCCTGACAGTTTAGCACAGACCGGTCTGTAAACAATCATGCACACCACAAATCTTTGCATTCCCTTGTCTGTGAATCAACCACGCAACTTTAAAAACCACTGAAACCATGCAGTCAGCAGGAATCAGTCAGAATGAACACGTTATAAAGTAACAGGGGGGGTAACGTGCAAAGTTGACTTTTTTGAGCTTTTTATTATGTTACCATGTCATCCCCTCCCCATAAAAAATGCCCCAGGGGTTACTTTGACTCAGTCACATACATTCCCTGAATCTCCTGTGGAAACAGGAGATTACTGGACAGACTGATTAATCCAGGTGTGTCTGGCCAGTTACTGAGGTGAGACACACCTGGACTATTCAGCTCATCCAGTAATGAAAGACAGGAAATAAAGGCGCTACCTTAAGTTCAGGAAGTAGTGGAGCTGTGCATAGAGCCCATTAAGTGCCTAATAATGACATAAAACCCCTCTTTAATAAAATTAACATCTATACTGAAGCAGTGATGAATATTCAGCAATCATTTCACTTTGGGTCTGAGGGAGAAAGAAAACAGAACAGATATAAATAGGGGTGTCACAATATCCAAGGTTAAATGGATAGTTTAAATGAACAGCTGATCGAAGTGATGAGAAAATACAAAAATGGAAACGACACGAGGTGTATAAATACACAGACATCACTGCGTACAACCATGCCCCACCACAGACCAAGTTTGTCGTTAAATATCAATTCACAGAGTCAACACAGCGATCCTTGCCCCATCACGGACAAAGTGAGTAGCAACCAGACCAGAACAAACTTTGTTGTTGTTCCTGCGTAGTATAACAGGCTTATAATTCTATCCTCCATATAAGGGTGGGAAGTATAAACAGTATTCGGTAGAAACGATACAAAGTTAGCCAACAGTAGACCTACTGCGATAGCGCATGTTAAAGATGACAACGTCAGAATTTCTAAATTGAAGCTTCATTACCACCTCTAACAGGCAGCAGCGTTGGAGACTCTGCTTTCTAACATCTGCTGCGGACGTGAACGCAGCATGCAGAGTGCGGCGAGGTGCGGTGACGGGGAGAGCTGAGACCTACAGGCAGGTAAACTTTGAGACCCCCAACAAGCTACATGTGGAGTCTAGCGAGAGGAAAGATAGCAGCCCTGTGGAAGCAGCTGATAAGTTACTTTAGATTTTACAAGTTAAATGAATTAACTGCAAATGCAATGCTAGCGCTACTGTAGGCTGATAAAGTTGACACTAGTAAACATAGGTGCTGATTTTGGGGCATCCACGGAGAATATCGAGCACCCATGTGGGTTTGAACACAAAGTCAAAGCATTCACTGTTCCTGGTGAACAACTGTTGTACAAAAAAATGTAATCTCACTCCAAGCAAAGAGCATTCACACTGATGTTCAGAGTTCACGTTTGCACCAGATATTGAAAGTTTGAAATTTGTTGTTTTATATTTAACAGAAAAAACTTGCTATTTGCTATTTTTAAAGATAAATTTTGTTCAAAAAGTTTTCTTAAAATGGTTTCTAAACTATTTTGAAGTGTTTGTTCTGCTTTTATGTATCTGGTACGTGAGTATGTTCAGAAACATGTCATTCTGACAGATACTGTACACGCAGAAGAAAATAATACCGCACATACTTCAGATTATACCACAATATAGATTTAAGGGCAACATCGCCCAGCCGTACTCCGTATCCATGCTGGGTTCACCACTCCTGCCTCCTTTCACCTTGTTTGTTTTTCCTGTGTGTAGGCTGCCTGCATGCGCTCCAGTTGGTTCAAAAGAGCCCACTAACTGCAAAGGATCATGGTCTATGTAGTTTAGTATGTAATCCACTGCTTAGAGCACACTGAAAAGTATTTTTGCCTCAAGACAAAAATATAAAGGTTAAATATTTCAGTTTAATACTGTGACGAGACCACAATGGTTTTATGGCAATTTACCTCCTGTGATATCGTGATATCACCAATATCATGACACCCCTAGACATAAGAAATGATGGATCAGATGAGATGTTCTCTCAGCTAGGTTCAACGAAAGATTAAATGGAGATCTTTTTTAAAAACTGGTGGAAACTGGGCAAAGTGACCACATGTCCGGCTGTTTCTCCATCGTCACCTGTCTGGTGGGGGAGAGCTCATCCCTGCTGCAGATTCAGGTCTCTGTGTCAGGAAGTCAAACTTGACATTCTGCAGTTTTGTCTGTTTCTGCTGTGAGTCTGAGCTGCTTTTCTGCCTCACTCAGTCCAAATAGTAGTTATCTGAGCTTCTGTGGCCTTTCTGTCAGCTGCAGCTGCTCTGACTTCTGACCTCTGCCATCAACAAGCTGAGCTGCTGCTAACTAGATGTGAAAGTGAAGTGAAAATCCAGCCCATCAGCAGAGATCTCTACCCTGCCTGCTTCTGCTGAATGATCAGCTGATTAATGTGCAAGTTTTCAGCACTAAGCACTCAATGAGTCTGGTTACAGTTCAGACATTTCATATCTAAAACAACAATCATGCAAAGAAGTCATTAGCAGCTTTTTCCTTTTTTTGTTGCATGACAGATGGACATGTCTCAAACTCTGACAGAGCAGAACAGAAAGCAGACCTGCAGTTCAATCCAATCTCAAAGGTCAGGATGTGCTAACAGAGCTAAATCACAGCTCTGGGATGGGACGCTGTAAAGCCCAGAGAGTCGTCACAACAATCAATCAGAGAGTAGAGCGTCTGCAGGCCAACAACAAATCATTCAGAAAATTACATCTGTGAACACGTGAATGGGTTCTTAAACTGTCACATCAGTATGAGGTTAAATATTTCAGCTCACATTTCATGCATCATCAACGTCGTCCTTCCCCAATATGTCGCTTTGGACCTGCCAAGTAAACAAAAGCTACAAAAAGAGTGAAGCTGTTCTTTGCTAAACATATTTCAGGTTCACTTGCTCAGTTTGTGTAGCGAATGTCCGATATGTGAAGAACACCCACTACTGTGGTTAGTAATATCTAGTTTTTCACCAGCTGTTGTTTAAGATTTCTCAGGAATTCGTGATGAACCCCCTGGAGGATCACATTCCTCCTAATCTTTTGGAACATTTGTTGCGCAAGTTCAGATTCTTAACCACAAATCGTACGGACGTAGCAGGAGAGCCATCGAGCTGCAGTCATCATCGCAGCTGCAGGAGGTAATGGAGCTTTATGTGAATCAAACTCCGAACGCTGAAGCAGAAACCTCAGAGACGTGATTCTGACTTTGTTTCCGAGCAGCTGTAGCTCAGGATGCAGCCCCTGACTAACGATCAGGGCTCTAATTTGAAGTCCTACAACTGAACTTCTGAACGTTTTCTCACTGGTGTCCCCTAATTCAGCATTTGTCTTGCATCCTGTCTCCTCTCTGAGCTCTCTCAAGTCAATTAAAGTCAATCTGATGTTGACCCTTGTCTTATCTCGTGCCGTCTCTTTCTTTTCCTGTGATAATGTCCTCCTGTTTGTTTTTTTTTTGTTTGTTGTTTGTTTTGCTTTTTTTTAATGAATCAGCCATGGTGCACATTTAAAACAGATGGTGCTATACAGTTGCTAGCATGTGGCACAGTGCTGTAAAGCAAAGTAATGCTGTAAACTAATCCTCCAGGACAGAATAAAGTTGAGTGTGGTTTCTCAGCCTCTGGACGCTGCTGGGCAAACCCAGCTAATCACTGAGAAAATCTGTGAAAGTGATAGTGCTTCTTTAAGGTGACATTTATTAAAGTCATTTATTTATTTAATTTTGATCCATCTTTGACCTCCGTTCAATTATTACAAAATGTTGGACAAAAATCTTCTTGTTTAAGTAATGTAAAAATAAAAAAATAAAAAAACTCAGCAAAGAGTAGGGAAATTTGTGTTTGATCACTTCAATGCAAAGCCTGATTAGTCACCTTTACAACAAGGTAGGGATATTCAATATCTGATTTTTTACCGATATCTGATGTACCGATATTCTCTAACTTTAATTTACGATATCAGATATCAACCGATACTGATATATGTAGACAACTGTGAGGTTGAATCTCTCATATTTTGAGAAATAAAACTATATTCTGCTCCGAAGCAAAGATCCCGAAATAGACTAAACTGATTAATCCAGGTGTGTCAGGCCATTCTCGTCAAGGTTACTGTGGTCAGGCACACCTGGATTAATCAGTTTGTACAGTAATGAAAGACAGGAAACAAAGAAGCAGTATTAAGGTCAGGAAGTAGCGGTGTTGTGCATATAGCCCAGAGAGAAAAATCTACATGTAGGCTTGGGCAAAAAAATCAATTGGATGAATTAATTCAAATTTTTTGTTGTGGGGGATTTAAAAGATAAATGAATCGAGTTTTTGTGTAACGGTATACTTTTGTCTACCCAGAGCTTCCAAAAGCATTAGTTTCACATAGTAGTATGGCAAGCGACAACATCATCATAGCATACACAAAACAGCAACAGCAAGCAAAAACATGGCTACGCGTTAGTGTACAAATTGTGACTTAAAACATAGCTGGGACTTTGATTCCGAGAGGGAGTTCATTTATTTATTCATTCCAATAATGGGGGTTACATTTGTCTTGTTTATGACTGATTAAAAGCAAAATTTGTTTCAAGTTGTCTGTTGTTTGTATTGCTTTCTTTTATACAGAATGTAGGAGAGAAAAATCAGAAAACATTTGTAAATCGAACTAAAAAGAAAAAAATCGGAGATTTTACTTTTAGGCCATGTCGTCCAACCCTAACAAAATCTCACAAGATTTCATTAGTAAAAATATTGGCACAATAAAACCCGAAACCTATATTTTCCAATACCACATTTTAATGCAGATATCAGCCGATAGTATCGGTAGAATGATAATATTTGGACATCTCTACGACATGGTAGGTTGTTGAGATCATGCTTTTGTGGAATAAGTAACAGATAAACATGTGGCTAGTGCCCCCCAAAAGGCCCCTGCAATATTCTCCTGCTGGTATTCACTCTTGTTTTGAGGTTCAAGGGCCACCAGGTATCTGACAGGTATCAGTCAGGTGTTTGGCTGACACCTAATTTATAGACAGCCATATGGAATGTGATCCAATATCATCATAATCTGGGACTTAACTCCCTCATCCAGAACAACAACGCTCTCTCCCCCACAGAGCCACAATCATCACAGAGTATCTCCAGAATTTAGGGACTGAGAGGATGGAATGGTCTGCCATGAGTCCAGACCTCAACCCAACTGGGATCAGCTTTAGTATGCTGTACATACCAGTGTGACCAACACAACCACAGTGGTTGATCAGGGACGCCATCCCACAGCAAAAGGAGGCACCAAGCTGTCAAGTTGTTGAAGGTATGGATCTTCACACTACTGCGGTCCCTGACAGCAGGAAATGAATAAACTGTAAAAACGTCCAACATGTGTTGTTTTATCCTTATTACAGTGGGAGAGTGCAATCATCAAGTCCACCAAGAAACTCAGAGCAAGAGAGAATACCAACAGGAGAATATTGCAGGATATTTCGAGAGTACCTAACTGCAGTTACAATGACCGACAAGGGTGCCGCCATCCATCCAATCCATACTGGAAGTCTCATGCGGAAGTTAGTTAAGCCTGCCGCACACGAGAGCTTCCTGCTGAGCTAAAAGTCTCTCGAGGCCATTTGCTCAGCAGATAGCTCATCGTGTGCGCCTGATTTTTGGTGAGTTTTCTGCTTCACGAGGCCTTGAGGTGAAAATCAAACACGTTTGATATTTTTTACCTCGCGAGGCGAAAAACCCTCCGTGTGCGCTCAACTTGAGCTGTCTGCTGAGGGCAGAAAATCTAGCGACCAATCAAAATGCGTCCGCAGATCACATGATTTGCAAGCAAACAGATGCATATGGTGTGGTCAGGTGGTTAGGGTTAGGCGAAGGGTCAGGGTTAGGGTTAGATTTTACCAAGTTACATGAAAAAGAAACTTCCGATTGGGACTTCTGGCATGGATTGGATATATGGCAACGTACCATGACTGCAGTTGGGTCCCTCTTGGATATTTTGGCGCTTGTTTTTTTGGCGGGGGGGCGGGGGGAGTTATACCTTATTGTGAAGGTGATTAATCAGGCTTTCCAACCATATATAACACCACACCAACTGGTATTATTAAACGGGGCTATTTCTCAATCAGACACGCATTTCCTTCCTTTTTCTGCTAATTTTGATTAGCTTAAGTTTAAAGTTGATTATTTCAAATGTGCTCGGAGCAAAAGTTGATTTCTTTTTCACGTTGGAAGTGAGAAAGTTGGGGAAACGTTTTTTTTTTTTTGTTTTTTTTTTTTCATTTTCATGAAAAATATCTCCAAAAACTAAAGACATGTACTGAATGCATTCAGTTGCACTTAAAACCTGGACTATTGTCTGCCTAGTGAAAGTTGTGATTTGCTGGAAACTTCAGGAATCTACCCGACACATTGGATGATCAAAAAGGGTCATTCAGATCCCTGATTAAACCACACTTACTTTAATAAGCTTTAATCAACAATCCAAACAGGAATCTGTGCAAAAGTGACAAAGTGAGATTTTGTTTCGTTTAAAACTGCAGAAATATGAACTGATTAAATCTTCCTCTCCAGAATTTCCTGAGGTCATTACCTCCATCTGTCTCTGTGTGAGTATAACATTAGGATTTCACCGCTGCTCAGTTTCAATGTTCCAGACGGACGCTTCACTGAAGCAACAGGCTGATCAGGAGTGAAAGTGAATCTTTTCTGAAGCGCTGCAGCTTTGAACTTCACTTCTCTTTGGCCGGCAGCCATCAGATAAGAAGTTTATCTGGAGCCTTTGTTGATTCTAGTCATGGGGTGATGTGCCGGTCGACTCAATTCAGCTTTTAAAAGCACAAACAGAAAGTCTGCAGAGTACTCAACAATCTCTGTCTGGTCCAGGACCGCTTCTCTGGCGGTTCTCCATCCAGCTGCCTTCTGCTGGTTCTGACTCAGCCAAACGCTGATTTCTGAGTCTAAACCTCCTGCAGACACCATTTCTTCCTTGTTTTTACACTTGGCTCAGCAGCCGGTTTGATAAAGCTGTTATGAAACGCCTCTTAGTCAGCAGAGAGGGCTTCACTTCACTCCTGTACACTGACTGAGAGGGAGTCAAGTAGCTTCAATGGGCTCCACTTACAGACACCCTCCAGAAGCTTTGTTGACTAGAAATTCAGAAGCATTTTCATCATCAATTATAGCTTTTTAAATAATCAAAGATATTAAGCAGAAATAAGACAACAAAGAACTAAGATGAAAGAAATATGATTTAATCTATTTACAGAACAGTTTTTAAAACCTATTCCTACACAGGTAGTCCCATTAAGACACAGTCTCATTTACAGTACAAGAGACCTGTGAACCTAACATGCACATCTTTAGATGGTACCTAGGGCTGGGCAATATCGACCAAAAGTCATATCAGATAGACATATCAGTCAGATATATTTGGGCTGAATATCAATAAACAATATATATATATCGATATTTTTATTGCAAAGTGAGAGCAAATGTTTAGTCACAGTCAAAGCCAAATATGCCGTCACAAGTAGCAGTTCTATTTAAACTGGCCGAATTAAATAACTAGGGATGCATGATAATTATCGGGCTGATAACAGGAAATTATAACATCATTCCGGTAAATCGGATATCATGACGACTTACCCCGATAACTTATGTCCCATAAAGTTGGAATTTTTATAATCGGACATGCAGAAGTTGAAAATCCCACTTTTATGCTTTTCATGCTGAGATATTGTGATTGCGGAAAGAAAGCTGCTGCTTCACAGGGCAGACCCAAAACTGCTTCCAAACCACTTTCCCTTCTTATTTTAGACACAAACTATCCCATTAAGTTTGAATTTTTCATTTGGTATAATTAGGTATGTATGTGTGTTATCGGTATCGGGTATCGGTATCGGTATCGGTATCGACCTTAAGGAGCTGAAATTTATCGGTTATTGGTATCGGTTTTAAGAAATGGTTATCGTGCATCCCTAGACATAACACTAAACTGTTCAAAGAACAATAAAATGTAAACATAAATGCTGTGTAACTGTACAAGAAACTCTCAGATGCAAATAAGAAACATTACAAAGGAATTAAACATGATAAACCCAAATACAGGCAGCATTTATATAAAAAGACAAAACAAACAAACACTGAACTACATACATTGATATATGCGATATGGTCCAATTCCATATCTCATTTAAAAATATATCAATATGTTTTTCATATCGATATATCGCCCAACCCTAATGGTACCCAGAGAAAACCCATGCATACACAGGAAGAACAGAAAGTCTACACGGAGTGGCCACTGTTAAACCCCTCCTCAGCCAACGGCTCTAACCAGCCATTGGTGGTGTAACCATCACACCACCCTGCAACCTGCCACAGGTTTAAATGCTTCACTGTTTAGCCCTCACACCTTTTTTCACCTCTGTCACAAACTTTTCTTGATAATTACTTTCTCTTTAAAAAAAGGGCACCGGGTGTAAGGATTACTGACATCTGGTGGTAAAGACGGGCGTAGCAATGAATTCAAATTCCAATCACAGTTGTATCAATGACCAGAGCTCTACCAGACATAAATATGTTTTAATCGGTAAGTGGACCCAGTGGCCTTGGATGTAGGTGATACATTAAATTTTTCAGTTATTTTTTTTCAAGCTGAGCCTTTAATACTGAGCCCCTGACAATACAGCTCAGCTACGACTCGTCAGGAGAATCGTCAGTCTATTTGTAAAAGCAGCAGAAGAAAAACAAACAAACAAAAAAGTAGCTGTTCACAAACTCCACTGTGCAGATGTTATGCAAATATGTAACATGAGGATGTTATAAAGTAACAGGAAGTAGTTGGACATAAACAGTGCACATTAGGTCTGTTCAGGATCAGCATCATCTGTGGGAGAAAAGTCTACATAGTCTGAAGTGGACTTCAGCTTTTGTAACTCTGCACAAAAACTGTAACCCAAGAATATAAAGGAGAAAAAATACAAAAAAATTAGAGATGTCCGATATTATCGGCCAATACTTGCATTAAGGTCTGATGTCGAAAATATCTGCGCTGTTTCTTTTTTACCAACGAAATCTCGTGAGATCTCATTCAGCATGGTCCACCATATGAACTTCATATCCCAGCATTCCTTTCAGAGTCAGTGACTACGGTTCAGCTGTTGCTGCTACAAACTGACTTGCTTTGAAGCTGCTTATATTATTTCTGGTTTAAAGTTGTTGCTTAAGTTACCAAGTTGACATAAACATTATAATTAGCCACATGTTGACTGCTAGTACCTGATATCTGGCAGCCAGATGTCCAAAATGAAGAGAGGGACCCAACGGCAATCACAGTGCGCTGCCATATATCCAATCCACGGCAGAAGTCCCATTCGGAAGTTTCTTTTTTATGTAACTTACTAAAATCTAACCCTAACCCTGACCCTTCTCCTAACCATAACCACCCCACTACACTAAACGCATCTGTTTGCAAGCTGCAGATAGTTACTCTTGGCGGTATTTAACTAACTTCCACATGAGACTTCCTGTATGGATTGGATATATGGCGGCGTCCTTATCGGTCATTGTAACTGCAGTTAGGTACTCTTGAAAATGAACTCCTCTGGCTGAGTTAAGGCCAGTTTGGGATCTTTGCTCTCAGAGCAGAATATAGTTGTATCTCTTAAAATATGAGAGATACAACCTCACAGTTGTCTGCATATATCAGTATTGATTCATATGGAATATCAGAAATTAAGAGTTAGACAATATTGGTATGTCAGATATTGGTTTTTTAAAAAAAAGCCAATATCGAACATCCCTAAAAAAAATCTTAGTGTAAGTTCATAACTTTCCAACTTTGACCAACTTTACAAGTTGGTTTAACATTTTCAGAATGTTCATATTTTTAACATTCTTGTTTAGTATTTTGATAGCTAGTTTAAGAAATTGTACAGCAATGCCAAATAATCTACAGAAATGCAAATAATATTCACAAGGCACAAAGAAGAAACCCTAAAACTGCTTGTATTGTAAAAAAAAAAAAAAAAAAAAAAATCTAAAAAAACAGAACTAATGCACTTAAATGAGATAAAAGCAAAAAAAAAAAGGAAAAGAAATATAATTATAAAAATGAGACACAGTGGGATGCAGTGATTACTTTAATATCAAACTGATTCATCTATTATATTATCAGTTTAGAGATTTTACACAAATCTATTTTAGAGCCTCCACAACTCAATGCGGAGGATTTGACTGTGTTGCTGGTTTGTGCACACGTCACTGCCCAGGTGGTTGTTCACCACAGCAACATAGAGACATCACAGTGACACGAAGCAGGCAGGAAAACAACAATCTAAACACACACACACACACACACACACCGGAGAACAGGAAGCAGCAGTCCCACACACAGACCGTTCAGCCGAGGAGATGCTGACTTCCATAACAGGAAAGGCTGAGACAATGGTAGGAGGTTTCCTCACAGCGGTGACACAGACACACTGTACGCTCTGATCTCAGCTGCGTGTACCTGAAACACATCTGGGGGAGTTACAGCAGCTCAGGCCTCCCTCTGCTGACCTGACTGAAAACCATCAGCCACAAGAACCAGCTGAGAGAAATATAACATAAATACACACAAAAATCTGTCTTTTCAGCCTATTAGCCAGAAAATAACAGAAAAATGTTCATCAGTTGTTTTTTTTGTGTTTTGTTTTTTTACAACAACAAACTCCAAAAAGTATCTTTAAAACCTCAGTGCTCAAAATCCAGCCAAAGACACCTGAAATAAGTTGACCATCAAAGCTCCCATGACAACTGGAAACTTTTTATTGCCATAAAACATCTGAAGCCTAAAACCTCCTTTGTGACCACATGAACTTCTCCTTTAACTCTGGAAGCAACAACAGCTCCTGAAAAACTCCCATTAACCTCTGAGAGACACATCAGGAAACCTCCAAACATCTTGATCCTCTACAACCTTCTCACTGACCATCAGCAGGACACGTGAAAATCTGGGTCCTTTTTTTATATAAACAAACTAAATTCAGGGGGCCTAAAGCTGCTACATCATCAGTCACACGCAACTGGAACTTTAACTAAGAAAAATATTAAATTCAACATTATTTTCATCCAGTTGGGGTCGATCAGGAAGCGCATCCCGCCACATTTCAGGATGAAACAGGTAAAAACTCACCGAGCAGAAGTTCCTGATGAGGGTCTCCGGGTTTATTCCACCTCCGCGGTCCTGATGAGACGGACAGCTCTGAGTCGGACCACCTGAAGGCTTCACGCGTTATAAACAGACTGAGCGCGCGAGTGAAGCGGCTCAGCTTCTTCCTCACCCAGCTGCCGGATGCTGCCTTCAAGCGCCGCTCGGAAACTCTGGCTTCCAAAACTGAGCAGGCTTTAGGAGGACTTTAGTTAGGAACGCATTAATTGGCACGAGACTTTTGGTCTCTGAGGTGTCAGAGCCCCCTGGTTCACAGGCTGTATGAGAGATGAGGCTGTATGAGAGATGACGTCATTGTGTGTTGTTGCTGAAAAGTTAACCAGCAGCAAGAAAGAGATATGGGAGATGCTAATTAACACATGTAGGCTACATGGAAGAGACACACACACTTTGATCTCAAAGTGAAAATAGGGGCAACAAAAATCACACACTGGCTGAACTTTTTTTTCTAAAAAAAAAAAAACCTTTTTAAAGAGTTAAAATTCATTTTATCCTCTCAAACAATTTATTCGAACAAAAGCTAACAAGAGTTGTTTTGCAGTTGCTGCTCCAAGGCTGTGGAACAAACTGCCTCTCACATTATCACCACTGACCCCAGCCTTTTTAAATCAAACCTGTAAACCCACTTTTTTAGATTTGCATTTGACTCCATCTAGGACAGATTTTTAGGTAAAGTTATTCATTTATTTATTTATTTATTTATTTTAATTTTTTAAAACTTTTCTTAGCGCCTCCTACAGCCTCTTAATACCATGCAGTGCTGTGGCACTTCCCAGTTATTTCTTTCTTTTTTTTTCTTGTATTGTTTTTATTATTTCTGTTTTGTGCGTTTGTGTAGTTTTTATGGCTCAATCGTAAAGCACTTTGAGTACCGTTCTGGTTATTGTAAAGGGCTATACAAATCAAATTTGATTGATTGACTGATTGATTGATTGATTGATTGATTGATTTATTGATTGATTGATTGATTGATTGATTGATTGGTTGATTGATTGATTGATTGATTGATTGATTGATTGATTGATTGATTGATTGATTGATTGATTGATTGATTGATTGATTGATTGATTGATTGAAGAGTGGTAGGTAGCCTATGCCACAACATTAAAAAGGTGTCTCAATAACTGCCATGTGTAAGACTTCGCCTTGATCTGATTATGTAGATATGAACAGAATGAGGAGGACTGTTCATATTTTAGCTGTCATTGATCAGCATGGTATGCAATAAGTACTGAAATACTAAACATCTGGACATTTGAATTTAAAAGTTAAGAGACATCCTGATATCATGCAAAAAGGCAGACATACATTAATTAATACATTTATTTTCTCTTTCTTTATCAAAAATAATAATAATAATAAAAAAAAAACATCCAACATTTTTTTTTTTATTTTTTTTTTTTTTTTTTTTTTTCTTTGATTGGATTTCATCAAACGATAAAATGATTGTCACTTATGATTATTCAGGGGGGGGGGGGGGGGGGGGGGTGTTTCCAACCACATTTCTTCCTGGAAGACAATGGGTCCTCACTGTCCTTCCAGTTGATACAATGGGGAATTTGTAACCTTGGTAACCCAATTAGTTTCTGCTTCTCCTTTGATGTTTTCTCTGCTTGATCCAGGTGGTATATACCAGGCAATATGTATTGTAACAGTGTAGTCAGTAAAAATGTATAATGTTGTTGTATTATCTCCTGATTATCACCATTATTACAATAATTACTGCTATTATCATTTTTGGCCTTTTACTTACTGCTGTAACAACTGGAATTTCCCCTTTCTATCTATCTTTTTTATTCCCTTACTCTTTTATTCCCTGGCTATCTTGAATAAGAATGGTTAGTCTTGTAGATGAGCCACAGGTCTTTGCACATTAAAGGACTCACTTTGTTGCCGTGAAACTGTTTTTTAGGGCATCGCTTTTTTCTCTTTCTCTCTTGTTGTGATTATGCATACAGTATTTAGCTGTTTCCCATCTTGTACTGCATTGCAATGGTTGTATGGCTAATGTACTGCATGTATGATTGTTATGTTTGTTTTGTTGCCTTTGGACAACAAAATTTAACTATATCTATCTATCTATCTATCTATCTATCTATCTATCTATCTATCTATCTATCTATCTATCTATCTATCTATCTATCTATCTATCTATCTATCTATCTATCTATCTATCTATCTATCTATCTATCTATCTATCTATCTATCTATCTATCTATCCATCCATTTACAGTTTTTCTAGGTCACTTTGGTGCATTTCTCATATCACTATTTACATTTGCACAACAGTTAGTGCGTTTCTCAGAACAATTAGTGCAAACAGCAAAACCTTGTGGATAAACTGCAAAAAGCGCGTCACTTGCTCAAAATGAAAACTTGATCCCTCAAAAGCAAGTTTTCATGTCAATGAAACTGTCTGTCATCAAAATAAAAAGTACTGTCACCAGTGAGTATGAACAAGGTACTCAAACGGCTTTGTCACGTTTTCATTGTGATAGTCTGATCTATGAGTGTTCCTGAACACTAAAACTAAGATCTTGGAGACTTAAAAATGCCCAACAGTACTACACACTGGATGTACAGCAATTTGAAAACTACAGTAAAGTTACATGTTACTGTTTTTAGAAGGCAACAGAATACCTGACACAGAAAACATCTGATTCACATTTGACTTCATACAATATGCTTTTTGTCATCTAACGTAGCATAGTAATTTATTCACAGCATTGTGAAAAAACAAACACTTCAGTCACTTTTTTAGAACAAACTTCAAGTATAAACCCTTGGGTAGAGTTGTGGACCACCGTAAGCAAAATACTGCTGTAACAGTATGTGACAGTTGACGTCCTGTCACTGCCTCCAACTGATCATCAGGTAGTCCCCTTTTGCGGTTTTATCCTGTTAAACTACAGCTCCCCCTAGCGGCTAGAGGCCTTTAATGCAGGAGGAAAAAAACTAGCTTTTCTTTCTTTCTTTCTTTCTTTCTTTCTTTCTTTCTTTCTTTCTTTCTTTCTTTCTTTCTTTCTTTCTTTCTTTCTTTCTTTCTTTCTTTCGATAGCTTCTCACCACAAATGATGCATTCTAGCTGAGTACACTCCCATCCTTTGATAAAAACCAAGAAGTACCCACAATAAAATGATTTTTTAAAAAAAAAAAAAAGCAACAACAACAACAAAAAACACACACCTCAACTCATCTCCCTGTGGGTGTAATCTAAGTTTTACAGTAATCACACTGCCTTTAAACAGTCAATGCTTCAGGGAACCCCTGTGCTCTTTGGGAATCCGCTTGGAAAGTCAGGGAAGACGTTGAAAATAATTTTCCAAATGCTTTATTTTTATTTATTCTATTACAAAATATTTTCCTTCAAAACATTTTCTTTATCCAAACCCTTTCATCAGTGTCAAATTTATTCTCTCATATTTTTTATTTTTTCACTTTCCTCTTTCATATTTATTTTTTTATTTCATTAAAACAAAAAAACCATAGAACCACTGGTCTACATCAAAATCTAATCAGAAACCAGAGACGAACTGTCCATTCAGAAGGCCCTTTGGTCATTACACTCCAATCTGTCACTGCCCTCAGCCAAGACAAGTTTATTTGTATAGCACATTTCATGTAGGCTACAGGAAAATTCAAGGTGCTGTACAGAAAACATTAAAAGCATTACAGCGGGGTGCAGAAGAAAAAAAGAAATAAACAACAACAACGACAAAAAACAACTTAGGTAAAAATCAATATTTCATTGTTTTGTTATGATGTGCAAGTTGACATGTTTAAAGGTGTTAATGCAAGAATATGTAGCCTATTTGTAAAAATGTACGGATCTTCTCTGAGAGGTAATTGTGTTCACATAAACAGAAAAAATGTGATTGAAATTGGGATAAGGAACATACCAGGAAATAACACTTATGACTGTTTATTAGTTATAATACTGACAAGAAGAAAGAGAAAAAGAGAAAGAAGCACCACGCCCTCTTTGCCCTCCTCGTGTTTCTTGACAGTGAAAATAACGACCGGAAGTTGTGTTCTTGTCACTCATATCAGTTTTCAATGATGGGAGGCTCAGCTCACTTAGAAGAGTCGGACTTTACGGCTCCTTAATGGCTCTTCTATTGGTAGCTAGAAATTCCTTTTTTTTTAGACTAAACAAGCAATTAATGGTTGTGTGTGTGTCTGTGTGTGTGCCCACGCACGTGTGCTCACGTGTGTTTTAAGGAAACATTTATTCATCAGAAAACCCTTGTTTTATGATTTTTTTTATTTGAAAAATTTTTAAAAGACAGAAAAACAGTTAATAGCTGTTCTTTAACTTAATTTATTCTCATCAAATCTTTATAGGGATACTGTGTAACTTTTGGCCACTAGGGGCACTAAACCTGCAGTTTACCACAGGCAACGCAACTCTGGCAAAATGAAGCAGTCTCCTGTTTTGTATTTATGTTTGCAGACCACTTTGAACAGCTGCAAAGTCAATGAGTCATAAAGCAAAGCGCTTCAGGTCACACGATGCAATGAGAGACGGATTATTATTTACATTAGGCTACTATTTGAGTCAAAGGTTACATGGTATCCCTTTATGAACAACAAATCAAATAAATAATTTGGTTTTCACTAATTTCTTCCCCTTTTTAGTTGAGTACATCTCCCCAGTCATCAAGTCTGCTAATTACCCTCAGACATAAGTCAGGTGTGTTGCAGCAGGGCTACTGGTCCTCAAGGAGAGGAGTTTCCCACCCCTGCATCAGGCTCAGCTCCCCAGTCTGACCATCAAACTAATGCCCCACCCCTGCGTGCATGGGTTCTCTGTGGAGCTAAGCAAGCTCAGCAAGAATCAGTTTTCCCCTGACGGCAGTCGACTCTTGTCGTTCTCCACAAAGAATTGCCTCTCAGGGCTGGTTCGTTCGCGAACGGCACATCACTACCGTCTCCTCCTTGTTGTTGTCCGGAGCTTTGAGTAGCGGAGCGCTGAAGAAATGGACGAGAGGGACGACGAGCTAGGTGAGCATGTTTTGAAAACGGGCTTATCTGAATTTTATTTCAACTTTAACCGCTGCGGGGTTTTGGTTCAAACTGTGACAGAAGTTTTAAAGTAATCTGTGATGTTTCTCAGGCCGAAAGCGCTGGAAATCTTTAGTGTCTGAGTTTACGCTCGTGTTGATTTAAGGAGGAATGTGAGGTTAAACCTGAACTTCAGGGTTTCCCCTTCTTCTTTTTTAAGGACTCCAGTGAAACTTAAGTTAAGTGGAAGGTTTCGGTTTGGAAACTTTGAACTTGAACAGACATGAAATCCTCAGGGGTTCAACCGAAGTTAACGCATCAAAAGCACATAATCCTCCTTTACTGATGAAGATCCTGCATCTGAAATCCGACATCCAACAAAGACAACAACAATTATTATTATTATTGTTATTATCAAATAATAATAATAATAATATTTGTTTATAGTGTACTTTAAAACAAACCAAACCCAAACAAACTAAAACAAAAAACTGAGTATAAAGTGCTTCACAAGTGTGACTGAACTACGCAGATACCCCTGGAAAGAAATAACCCCCGAGATAAATAAGATATTGATCAATTTAGAGACCAGATGGCATGGCTACAGACCGAACAAGTTGATTTTGGTGCTAAATCAGAATCGGGACTGGTGCAGGAGACCCAGTTCTCGCCTCCAGTTTATCAAGTCCACCTGTTCAACTGCTTGACAACTTGAATATA
Organism: Atherinomorus stipes; assembly: GCA_023101725.1. Lineage (NCBI taxonomy): Eukaryota > Metazoa > Chordata > Actinopteri > Atheriniformes > Atherinidae > Atherinomorus > Atherinomorus stipes. The sequence goes on along the minus strand of JALJCO010000734.1, from coordinate 177,115 downwards.
TAATCAGCCAATCACACAACAGCAACTTAATGCATTTAGTCTCATAGACATGATCAAGATGACTTCATGGTGTTCAAACTGGGCATCAGAATGAGAAAGAAAGGGGTTCAAGTGACTTTGAACATGGCATGGTTGTTGGTCTGGGTATTTCAGAAACCGCTGATCTGCTGAGATTTTTGCACACAATCATCTCCAAGGTTTACAGAGAATGGTCTGAAGAAGAGCAGCTGTGTAGACCATAATGTCTTGTTAGTCACCTGGTTGGAAATAGGTAACAGGACCTTTAACATACAATCAAGGTGGACCTCAAGTGTACAGCGAGTATGTGAAGCTGCATGTCCATCTTATAGGTTTGATAGAGTTTTCATTGTCATTGGTACTGTAATTGTTGCAAGTACGATTATTATTACTATAGTTCTATGACAAAAAGGAGGATTTGATGCTTTGATAATGTTATCATTATTGTTCTGTTATAAGATGATGCCACAGTGGTTATTATCAATAATGATTGAATTTATGGTATAATGACTGAAAACAGTTGGAATTTACTGGGATTGGATGAGATAAGCTGCTTCCCCCCCCACACACCTTCAGAACTTCTATGTTTTCTTTCTTTTGGTTTTATTTACTCTTTTTATTTTTATGCTATTCATTATGTTCAAATAAACTTTCTCAATCAAATAAATTAGTCAAACTCTGATTATTGCAGCGAAGGGAAGCAGAAAGGAAATGGGTAGTCAGAGTAATGTAAATGACAAAAAAAGGAGGGGGTTTGAAAGTAGAGCTTAGAGTGGTGTAATATGTCTCAACTGAAATGAACAGAACTGAACGAACTTCATAATGTGAGGTAAAAAATGCAAGCGTTGACCTAAACCAGCGCGTAGATTCCTGGAGGCGGTCCTGATGTCACGACTGAGGGAGGTCGTTGATGGTGGTTTACTGACTTTATTTGTCAGTAAACCACCGTTGATATTTTTTATGTTGTATCGCGATAATACTGGTATATTTTTTGAATAAACTCCTACGCCGAACGCAACCACATTTTCCCAACTTGCCGTCCTCTAGAGCTTTAAAAAAAAAAAAAAAAAAAAAAAAAAAGCTTGTCTTCTGAACTCTGGATCAAACGTCTGTTAGCTGATGGCTGTTTGTCTCTGAGGAAATCTTCCCGCAGGCTGTTAGTTTCTTCCTCAGACAGTGTGGATAGGTTAGGATTCTCTATAAGTTTATGTCTAACAAAGAGGGGTCTTGCTACGATGCTGCGCATGCGCATTTGTCGCTTCATGATTGGTGCAAACTCGTTGCGTATACCCGTGGTGAGTCAGTTATGGCTCCTTTAAAACAGGGAAATTAACTATGAGCTCAGCACTGGCCCCTCGTGGACAAAGTGATTTCTGAACCATGGGAACGCAGAAGACACATGGAAGTATGAAGGCGGCGACGCATGGCAACACATGAAGCGGACGTCACCATTTACGTACGTAAAGGAGCATAAATTTGCCTTTACATTAAGTGGGCAAATGGAGGAAGGGTTACACTGTGGCTGTGACTTCTTGTGTGGTCACCAGTATCATCTGTGAGATTGTTATTGAAATATTAATTTATTTGTTTTCTTTTACATTTTATGTGATATCTCCTTTTGGTGATATCAGCCACTCCTAGCTCATCTGTACAGTTCAGAGCAGCTGTACAGGTCTCAGTACAGCTGCTTTGAAACAGGTGGTATTAGAAAACATTGTCTAAAAAATTGAGTTCGGACAATATGAAAAAAAAAAATTATAATTGTTTTTGCTATAACATCCAGACATAGCTCCAGTTGTGCTTTTACCATATTGGTTCCTGAAAAAAACAAAAACAACAACAACAAAAATGCTCTGGAGACCCACAGATTATTTTATTTATTTATTAAAGATGAATCATTTAGCAAAATACTTGGCTGCCAATAGACAGATTATTTAAGGACCTGCTTATTTTAGTCTTGACTCATTGTGGTTAAATATACTGATAATCAAGATATTTATAAAGTGCTGCACAGAGCAGGAAAAGGCCTGAAAGGGTTGAGGGGGTTTTGGATGTATTGTCCGGTTAAAGTCTCGGTGATAAAGTCAACTTTGTTCCCAGGTTGCCACCCTCCTGGACTCCCCTTGTATTTTCTCTCTTAATGACTCCATCTTTCTGCGGTTCTCACACTCCGTTCATCTCGGCTCAGATCTTTTGGGGAAACACCTTCTCGCTGGTATTTTTATCCCACAGCCAGAGGTATTGTTTACAGTGTGACATAAGCTCACTGACTGTTTGTATTTTTATCTTCCAATCAGCCGGAGCTCCAAGAAAACTGTTGATGAAAAATACACAGTCGTCGCTGCTGCTGGTTTGTGAAGTGTTTTTGTTGGGAGACATGATGGCGCACATGTTACAGTACAGCAGTGTGGAGCCTCACAGGGGAACCTGTTAAAGAGCTAGTATAAGCACAATTTATTGATTTTGTATTTAGTCAAAAGCTGAATACAACCTCAAATGGGATGGAAAATTAAAATAAAAAATTGTGAAAATGCAAATATTTTTTCATTATGGATTTCTCCCATTGGGACTAATAAAGTATTTATCCATGCATCTATCAATTTAGATTTAAATCCACTGTAGACAGTATGAATCCTGGATATTTCATGCTTATTTAGTGCCATGTTAATTCAAATCTATTTTTCCTCGTCAGTCTGCATCATGTTTGTCTAAAAGACGTGGCACTGAGGATAACATGGCTAAATCTGTGTTAAATTGCCTGTACTAATTTTAATAATGGCTGCTCCACTTATCCTGTTGTGTTGTTGTGCATGACCACCAGTATTAACGTTAAATGTGCACACAATGCTGTGCATAACATTTGTCTGTGCTGCAGCAAATGTCATTATGCAGTATATGCTGGAGAGTACAGGGCTCCAAACTAATGTTTTGCTCTGGTGTCATCTTTTTGATTTTAGTCATTAGTCAAACATTTAGGTGCACCCCAGTTTTCCCAGCTTATGAGGCTGCCTCTTGAAAATTTCCCTCCCCGGATTTATGTTTAATCTTTTGGACTTAAATGTAAGGATGGGCATATAGATACCCTGGAGTTGACACTTTGATACCAGCCAGACAAAATATCGAAATCAATACTTTTTTGAGTATTGCGATTAGGCACGTATGAAATTCTGACAGAACGATAACCTTGAGCTAAAATATCACGGTATACCATGTTATCATGACTACGCTCTTAAATATTGTTTTTAAGTGTTTGGGTAAATAAAAACATTTTGGTTGAACAATGCCCTTTATTGGAACATCTGTACTTCTTCCTTTGATGTTTAATGGCGTTGGCATTGGCAAGACGTGAATTTAACCTCTTTCACAATCTTTTACCGCTTAAATGGAAGGAAAACATTTGCAGGGGAAAAGATGCTTTTACAAAACAAAGCATGGGTCTGTCTGAGTGAAGTTGATCATAAAAGAATAAAAGTTTATAATAAAGTTATAAGTCTGCAACCATTTGTTTGCTGTACTGGACAATAACTGTGTAAAGCAGTTTGAGCTTTAATAAAGGCCATACATCAACATTATTCATCAAATTGGAACAACACGCTGTCGGATCTGAACGGATGACAGTGAAAACTGCGCCCACCCGACTCACTACAGTCGCCCGGGCAGTAAATGGAGCGGACCCAGACAGCCTTGCAACGCCTCCAAAGCTTCTCACTGAACTGAAGTGGCTGTAAGTCCTGCTGGTTTACTCTCCAGTTCACTGAGCTTTCTCCTGGAAGGCTCCTGCTAGCAATCGCCACATATTCCCGCTACTTAATCAGCTGGAGCTAAACGCTAGTAATAAACGGGAGTAACGTAGTGGGTGGTCTTCTCGTGTCATGAGTGTGTGTTTGTGTCTGTCGGTGTACATGCTCGTCGCTCATACAGGCAGACATCAGAGCAACACGAAGAAGAAATCCACCATTGAAATTAAAATAAACGTAACTAATTTGATAGAGAACATTTACTCGTCATGTGGTGGGTAGCCCTCTGAGATTTATTCACCAAACGCAAAATTCAGTCGCATTTGGCGCCTGCCGAGTGTTCATTTCGGATCCGGACTGGGAGTGTGTGTCAGGACAGGCGGCGTACACCTGACTTGCACTCTCTTCTTGTGTTTTATAAGACAGGATGAAGTTCATACCACGGTCAAGGTATGAAGGTATGACGGAAAATGTAATGGTTTTCATACCGCTATGTTTTTATACCGTGGTATACCTTGGAACCGGAAACCGGCACATCCCTAATCGCGATACCAGGGTACAGGTACAAAACATGCAATTTGTTTCCACTTCTGAGGGTTTTAGGCAATGAAATGATGCAAGCAGCCAGATTCTAGCTTCTGTGACACAGAAGCTTGATCCCATACCAGCACAGAACCAGGCTTTTGGACTTGTTGCTGACAGAAGTCTGGATGCTCCTTTTGATCTTTGCTCCATTTCTTCTGACAAAAATCAGGAATACTGATCCAGGTTTCCACTGTGTGATGGTCCAGCATAGATGCTTTGTAGTCCAGGGAGGTCTATGGTACCTCTTGAACTCGAGACCAGGTTGACATGCAGGTTTTTTTCTGCTCAGTAAAGTCTGACATGGCCTCTGTGAATGTAACTCTGTATTGTAGAGCTTGTTAAATCCTTGTTCATGTCTATCAGCTGATGGTTCTAGATGCAGATCTGTTTGAGGGATCAGAGATCACAGTGTCCAGCTTAGACTTGCTCCCCTTCCTTATATTGAGAGAGAAATAAGTAAATACTTTCATCTCTCTCTAAGGAACATTGTTTTGTTTTTTTATTTCAATGATTTTTCACACATTTGATAACAAACTGGAGATCTTTTGATAATCTTTCTGGACGCTGCTGTTGGAGCAAGCCATCACAAGTCAGCTGTTGGAAATTAAATCGCCTCTAACTCTAACTGAATTGAAGTAAAAAATATGGAATATCTTTGGTTCATGCTGTCCAAGGTTTTTTCATACTCACCTCATGGTTGTAAGTCATAACATATTGTAATTTAAATAATATTTAACATATTTTTACAACAAAAGCAACCTCTTATGTCACTGAGCAGGAGTGACATGTTTAGTATAAAGTAAAACATTAACAGGAAGCTGTTTTGACTCCTGCTTGATACATTTTTACAAGGCAGGAATCCTCTGGTTCATTTTTGATGACTTGGCCGTCTCAGCTTTACCTACCAAAACTCAAGACATTAAAATATGAATTAAGCGTACCTCAAGGGAATATTGAATCGTACCTGCTCTGCACGTTTGGAGCAGAATTCAGCTTTTTCCACAAAGTACTGAAAACAAGCAATGAATCAACTCACAGCGAACTGTTGTCATTTCCAAACTAAATAATATTATTTAATTTTAACTAAATTTTCTTGGATATTCTTTATCAATAAGACACATAAAACATGTTATATAGTGTTTAAATTGCTTATGACCATTGATCACAGGGTGGTTAATAATTTCTTATCAGCATATTTAGTCATGGCTGTACACAACACAACAGTGTTGGAGGTAAGCGCTCAAGTTTCCACATCAGGAATCTTAGCTTAATCTTTCTGGTTGTGTTTTATTTACATTGTGCTTGCAGAGAGAATCACTCATTCAGCAATCAAAAACACAGGCAAACACAGCGTGGGGTTCCCACAGCATGTGCAGTGCAGATATTCAAGCTTGTCCCAACCTGAATGGACAGTAGAGGGGAGATGGCACAGTCTACACCCCGCACAGGATTTTACTTTATACACAGTGACCATATTAATTATCTCAACTTGATTTCATACAGTTAGATGCTAAAATTTTTGTCATTTGTTGTGAAATTATTATAATTATAGATAATCATGTTTATCCTCTGATTACACCATCTGTTCATCATCCACGGCTGCTGCTAGCCATTTGGGTGTCCTAAGAACAAATTGCTTTGTAGTGCCCTTGAAGCACTCACACTCTCAAAAATAGAGGTACGAGACAGGAACATTTCTGTACCTGTAGGTACATTTTTTACAAATGTTCTCTCAAAAGTACAATATTGGTCTTTATGAGGCCAGAAGTGTACCTTTAAACTATAAAAAAGGGTCCAAAGTGATATAAAGTACAAATTTGTACTATTTCAACCCTAAGGGTACCTGCAGCATTGAAAAATGTGTGTAGCTTGTACAATAACTATAATTTGCAGTACCTCTAAACAGTAGTATTATTATAATTATTATGATTTTCATAACAGTCATAGTAATCATAGTAATAATTATATGTATAATTATATCATGTGTTTGGCCTAATATTTATATAGTAATTATTCATTTATTATTAGCATCTTTGATTGTTGTCATAATCTCTATTTTATTTACTTTTATCCATAATTTTAATTGGTTTAATTGTACTGTAACTGGCACAGCTTGATAAGGTACAAAAATGGACCAGGACCGAAGAGTACAGAAATATCTTTCAAAAAGGAACACCCCCAGCGACAAGCTTTGTACCCTTTTTGTACCCCTTTTAAAGACACACAACGTAACTTTTAGACCTTAAAAATCTGTGTTTCTGACTCGTTTTGATGTCACACCAACATTCATTATGCGCATTTTCGAGCTGTCAGTGCCCAGAGCCGTCCCGGGGCTCAGAAACAGCACTATGTAAGATTCCCATCCGGGACGCGACCGTGACGTTGCAGCCAACTATTGGTTGCAGCACCGCGTCACTCACTAGCAACCGGATGTAACCCAGGGATCAACATCGCGGGTGTTTTGAATGCGCATCATGTCGAATTCGGTAAAGAAACGCAAGGAAACATCACCGGAGGAAGAGAGGAAAAGAAACCGAGGAAGGGACAGAACAAGAGTCAAGATAAGACTGTCTTTTACTGGCTGGAGTGAGCTTACAGAACAGGTACGAACAAGATGGATGCTAGTTCAGCCGCCGATAGGGGGCGCGTCACTGAGAAAACTGCTGAAAGTTCCGTTGTGTGTCTTTAAGTACAAACTGGTACCTCTGTTTTTGGGTGTGCACCCTCTCAGCCACCCTGCAAGAGAAAATTTCCATATTTGCCAATGCTGTTGTCTTTACTTCCTAAGTAAATTCTCACTATTACCCATCAGTAGAGGTCGACCGATAGTGGATTTTTAAAGGCCGATATAATAACGATAGTTTGGAGCAGGAAAAAGCCGATAGCCGATTAATCGACCGATAACCCCCCCTTGCGGAAAAAAAAATCAATGTTGTGTCTATATATATATATATAGCGGATGGATAAATATACAGGCTATTAAAAGATTTTTCTAGAAATAAAAACATAGCTATTAGAAAATTAAGAGGTCCTTCACATTTATGTGAGTGATGGCACTCTATGCCATAAAAAATTATTTTCACAAAACTTGTTAAACAGGCGTATAGTGAAGGGAGTTAAACTGTGGTTTTCTCATCCTCACATAGTCAAACTAAGCACTAACCAGCTGTAGGGGAGGGTTTGGATTTTATCTCTATTTTATCCATTTTAAACAGTCCTGATCTTAATCAACAAAGCTTTTTTTTTTTCTTTAATGACCTTTTTTTTTTTAAAGAATAAATTCACAAAAGGAATTAATTCATATTTAAAATATAACTAAATTTTTTGGCCGCCGCAGTAGCAGCAGTCACTACAAACTCAGTCATATCTGGACACAAATCGAGGGGGGGCTGGTTCGTCTCAGCCAGCACTAAAGTTGACTAGAATTTGCCCAATTTTAAGATTCATGACAAACTAAGATCACATCAGTCAGACAAGTTTTCACGTAAATAGCCTATCCGATGTTTTCCTTAGTTATTTTCTGGAAAACCCCTCATAGACGTGATGTCGGCGGGATCCCGTTGCAGTCGGATGATTGTCCTACACGCGGTTTTACAAGCGGTAAAATACACGAAACATGGTTCCAGGACAGATAAAAACTGGTCTGTGTGACGGAATCAAACCTGCAAGACCCGAACGGAGCAGACTCGCAGAACTGCACCTGACCTGGACCTGTTCAATGACGAATCCGGAGTGACAGTGGAGGCGATTAAACATGACGCGGCGGTGTGGCCCCCACATGATAAATAATAGCCTTAAAAATTAGAAGATAACAACTTACGGTTCCAGCCGAGCTTTAAGGAGTCCTCAGTGATCAATAGTGCGGACTTTGGCTTTTATTCCGTTTACATTCAGACAAACTCTTTTACCTCGGAGCTGTGGCGGACTTGTCCGCGACAAAGCAGCGTGTTTATAATGACATCTCTGATTAAATAGCAGATGGACTTTACGGCATATTCTGCCATGAAAGTGTGAAAGCGACTACAGACAGCTTTCATTTATTTCATTTCATTCAAATATGATTCACGTTTCTGCTGAAATATGATTCACGTTTCTGCTGAAATATGAGTCACGTTTCTGCTTGTTGAACAACCGGTACTTATTGCCTCCTCCAAGGAGGTTTTGATGGTTGAGTTTCAACTCGTGAAGGTTGTAATGCACTAACTGATGTCGCTTCACTCGTTATATTCTCCACCTGGACCCCTCCTCTCCCCTGTATGCTGCCTGCACACCCCCCTCCACCTCTCCCCCACTCTCTCTGTGTGAAAAGCAGCCCCGCCCCTCAGTGATTAGAGAGCAGCACAGGGAAGAAGCACTTCATGGCGCTGTGGAAGAAACTGCAGCCATCGGCCACTACCGGAGCCAAGTTCAGCCGATACCGATAGTTTGTAAAACGTCCTATCGGTCCTCTACCCATCAGGCATCAGTTTAATTTACTACCCCCTGAAGCGGTCATGGACAAAATTGTCCACTTCCAAATAACTGCTATACATGTAAAACTTTACAAACTAATTTTTTTTCTTGTCCTTTTTAAAAAAAATAAATTCATACCATTCAAAAATACCAAATATTCAAAGACTTTGAAAGATATTAGCTCTTTAAATGGAAATTTTATTATTTGATGTTGCTAGTATTATTGTCCTCACTTTTTAGTACAAAAATGTCCCATTAGGATATATTAAAGGTACAATGTGCAAAAAAATCAAAGGTTGATGACAGAAAAATTTCATATATCAATAAAAACTGTTTCTATTGGATTCTGATCAGTTTACTTAAATAACTTGTTTTTGTTCTGTTAGAATAAACCATTTATATTTACTTGCCATGGGTCACATTTATGGCAGCTGCCATATTTATGCCACAATGTTTTTTTTTTTACCACGGTGTCTCTGATTGGACAACTGTGTGTGAAGTGAGAACCTCTAACCTTTGACTACAGTAACGTAGTTTATCAGGTGATAGCGCACCTTTGCGCTAGGATGCTTGAATTATTCTAAAAATGCCACATTTTTTCAGGTCTGTTGATGTTTTCATTTGTTTGTGTGTAAAGAGGACAGACTGAGTTGGTATGGAGCTGATCTTACAGCTGTTAGCATCTGCTTGTGAAGTTCTTTTTTTCTATTAAAGGGACTAGAGGCAGGAATTAAAAAAACAAACAAACATGCATGTCCATTTTTTTTAATACTAATGGGTGATGAAGCGCTAAATACCAACTTAAACAGGCTGTGTGCTGCAAAATGCGCTGCAATTCGGTGTCCGAATTTCCCGCGCTGCCCTGCGGACCTGTCATCACATGACGCTACATCCGCAGTTTTGATACAGGAAGAAGACGGTCGCGGTAAATTCAAACACTGTAAGCGATAGTTATGGATTCCTCTGCCGTCAGTAAACGATCCAGATCAACTGAAAGACACTAAAAAGTTTAACTACGAAGAAAAAGGTTAGTAAACAACATTAAAGCTTCAGTTTGTGCATGCTCCCGTGACGGCTTGGCTCATGGTTGCAGTTACCTGAAGTGCCAGTCGCTGCAGTCCCGAGTTTCATTTCTTTATCTTGCTTCAAGTCACTTTAATTGTCAATAACATGGGATCAATAACACGGGATCCCCCTTCACCATTCAGAATGCTAAAATATTTTTAACCTTAAAGTTGTACTTCCATGGTCATTTCATTAATATTTCTGTTTTCTCCATTATTATTGAATGCATTCCGCATCGTTTCTGTTTAAAGAAACCTTCTGGTATCTTTGTATCCAGCTGTATTTGTATTTTTTTGTTTTTTCCTCCTTTTTTTTTCTTTTCCCCTTTCCCCCCCCCCCCCCTCTTCTTTTTTTTTTTTTTTTTTCCTTTTTTTTCTTTTCCCCACTAGAAGAGAGGCTTGTGGTCCAACGGCAGGCTTTTCCGGGTCCTTCTCATGAATTTCCGTCTGATTGGCTGCCTCCCATGAGTGTATGAAGGAAGCTCCGCCCTCCGCTCTTTTTTAATTACAGACAGGAAATAGAGCCGACAAACAAGTTTGTTCCGCCATGCTAACAAACAGTTAGCTAATTAGCTTCTCAACTCCGAAGCTACAGTCGTGCTGTCTTTACTTCCAGTGTGTAGTGGAGGGTTACCTGCCTTCCAATGGACAGATAGAAACCCCACGTGGGATACACTATTTGCAATGTGACGTAGAAGTGCAAGGCTGTTCCCGATTCGCTCTTTTCTTCGTATTGTTTCTCTGATGAGAAAGCACAGCCGACTGGAGGGAACGCAACGCTAGCAAGTCAGCATGTGTAAGTAAACAAGGGGAAACCCTCCGTATTTCAGAAGGAGCAAGTTAAACGGGTTTTCAGTGGAAGGAGGCCTATATGCTGTGATTGATCATAAACCAGATTTTTTTTTTTTTTTTTTTTGTGGTGCCCCTTGCCCCTGACACTTCAGTCAATCAATCAACTAATCAGTCAATCAGACTAGGGATGGGCAATATGTTATCATGTGCGATATATCATCAAAGAAATCCCCCATGGTAATAATTTGTCATGTCAGGATAAAAACAATAAATTTATCAGGTTGTATTTACAGTTATTTATATATAATTTTTCTGTTTGCATTGTTTGAATAAATGTCAAATTTGCTCTCATATGTCAGACATGTTTGGTGTCACTACAGTTTTGCAATACAGGTGTACGACTTGAACTTAATTGATGTAGTTTAGTGCCTTCTATTATTATTTTAGGGCTCTCAGGACAGAATGTAGCAAGATTTATAATATACACGATTAGGCTGATATTTTCTACCGACAATTTATTGTTACCGTGATAAAAAACAGAAATTATTGTGATGCATTTTTTTTAGCCCATATCACTCATCCCTAGATCAGACTTTATATAGCACTTTTAATACAATTTTGCAACCTAAGGTGCTTTACAGAAACAGCAGACAAAGAAAAAAAGCCAAAAATGTCTTTGTCAGTCTCTCTCTCTTTCGTTCTCTCTCTCTCTCTATCTGTCCCTCACATATGCCCACATACAGTACATACACAAAAATAATCTGTTTTGAGCCCACTGAATAAAACTGAACTGATGAAGTGCTATCAGTGCAGAGAGGCTAGAGATGAAGTCATTGATATAAGAATAATAAAACAGACTTCATTCGCGTGTCTGATGTGAGGGGTGGGAGCGGCGGCTCTGCCTTTATCTGTCCTCGGTCTTTCCCAGTCAACTAATTCCCTCATTCCCTCATTCAAACAACAGATCCCAGTTTTCCCATCATCCCCAGAAAGCCGCCTTCTCTCTGGCAGGTCGCTGCAGGCAAATCCATGCCAACATCTTACTGACATTACTTTGTAAAATGAACATGTTTCTGTTAAAAAAAATCCCTCAGATGTATTTCTACACCTATGCCTCATTTAGTATTAGTTGATATTTAAATATGTAAAAGAGCCCTCTGTTCTTTCCTGCTGCTTGTTGACAACAGGTTTCTGAATGTTAAAGCTACATTTATACATTATGTACCTCGACATAAAGACCAAAAACAAACGATAACAACTCTGCTGGTCAGGCTGGGCTTTCTGATCTTTATTTTGTCTCACCAGAACTTGTTTGCTTGAGGTGCAGTTCGCCTCTGGTATTTAACTTCATATCTAAAGGGATTTGATAAGGCTTATGATTTGATTTCATTTGAATAAGACTGAACTGGTCCAGCAGCTGTTTTTTCATATAACTACACTGATGCTGGCGTGACTTGTGTCTAAGGCTCTGAGCTATTTCCTGATGGCCTCAGCTAAAGAATGCATCCTCCCTTCCTGCTCCACTGACAGAAACACTGTCCTACTCACCTCAGCATTGTTCTTATGTCTGCTATTACATTATATTTCTTTATTGTGTATTGAAAGGTCCTGGGTTTAAAACTCTTTGTTAGTGTTTTCTACTCTTGGATAATCTTTCTCTGTGAAAAAAATGGACTTGAGATAGTTTGTTAATGACCTTATAACCCTTCCCAGATTGATGGGCAATACCGTTGCTTCTCTCATATCATTGTTGATGTATTTCATCTCGTATTAACACACCTGAATGCTGCAGAACAGCAGCTGCAAATCCTCTTAATTCTTATGGAGACTTTTCCAGAACATTCAGACTTTTAAGCATCAGAACGGCAACCCATTCACAGAGGGAAGCGTTAAAGAAATGTTGGTACCGAAACATCATCTTCTCATCTTCTCAGGCTCATTTGATCCAAACATACCAGAGGAGGGACCGTCAGCGCCACCTCCTGGCTGGCTGGAGGACATACATGGATACCAGGGCCACAAAGGAGGAGGTGGGTCACGTCTTTCTCTTTTTTCAACATTTTTTTTCCCATTTCTCTTCTTCATCTCTTTTGTTTCTTTGTATGTGTTGATGTGCAGGTCCAGAGGATGACAACCCGTTGTACCCACCTCCCCCTGCATATAACCCCCAGCCTGAACTCAACAGGAGCACTTCAGTACCCAGTGTCAGGTAGCCATCTTTGATTATTTTATTCTATAAAATGCTTCTGGTTGTGCTTTGCATCTTAATCAAACATGTTTGTATGAAGTGTCTGAACAGGCTTTCCTCTGCAGGGTCCCCTCGGTGTCGGAGGACGTTGCCCGAGAAGCTCTGCTCAAGTTTGTAGAATCAAAATGGAAGTACAGCTCCAAACCTGCCAGAAACCTCAGGTTCAAAGAGCTGAAACCTGTCACGGTTTACAGGGTAGGAGCTTCTCTCTCACACAGGTGGCTGGTGAACATGCTTCCGAATAACTAATCAACACAACATGCATGTGTGCAAAGTCCAGCACCTGATAACATGTTAAATAAGAATTATTCTGCCACTTTTTCAAGAGTTAAAGGATAACTTTTCTTTTTTCAACTTGGACCTTAGTTCTAGAAATGTATACGTGCAATTACTCTATTGCTCTATTTTGTATCCAGCACCCAGCTCATTCCTTGGGATGTGCGTGAGTTTACTGTCCATTACGTGCAATTACTTAACAGTAAAATTTCTGTATCATTCAGACTCCTTCAGACGATATGTAGATTCGTCGTGATCCGCGTATATCCATATAATGGGAGTGAATGGGGCAAAATGAATGGGCCTCTATAAGAAATTATCTGCAACAGAACTCTTTAATTTCACCAATACTTTAAAACGAATGAATGGACTTGTGCTATTGCCCTGTGAGGTCAAAGTTTCATGAATTGTGGTTTGTTGTTGTCTGGCCAGTTAGCTGCTCGTGTCAGTGGTGCTATGGGCACATGCAGCCAGTAGAGTGTGGAGAATGCCCCCAATAACGAATGTAAAGCTAATTTTGAACACACAGGACAATAGCACTCATTTGTTTGTTCATTTGTCATAAAGTATTGGTGAAATTAAGGAGTTTTGCTGCAGATAATACCTTATTGAGGCCCATTCATTCTGCCCCCTTCACTTCCATGATATGGATAGACAGATCTACAACTTATCTAAATATCATGAATCTTATCAATAATAGAGTCAGAGTGATATATAAGATTTTACTGGTGAGTAAATGCACATATAAATTCTTAGAAACAAGGTCCAGGTTGAAAAAACTGAAGTTATCCTTTAAAGGCGCTAGACCTGATTTTGCACATTTTCGAACCATGAGCGAGGTAAACGGTGTAGTTTGAACTGTAAGCCCCGCCCCTAACTGTTTCTCCCAATGAGAAACGCTCTTACTCTCCCTCCCATTCGACATGCATGAAATAATGTGCACGTCTCATACTCGTGCACAAAGAAACTTCAGAGGAAACTCGCATCTTCCAGTGAATTTCTTGCTTTGGTTGCAGTAAATGGCTGGGAATCAGCTGAATGACATTTTCTGTCACTTAATTCATAAACCGGTAGTTTACCGTAACTACAGTTATGTACACAGATGCACAATTATGATGCGTTATGATGTTATAGGCGACATTACCACATGACAACCTAATAAAGTATCTAACTGGCCACTTCGAGTGAAGGTGATTTAAAGCTCGGTAGTGCCAGCAGCCAAGGACAAATAAAATGTTACTAAGGCTACATTCACACGGCGACGATCAGAAGAGAAGACGCAAAAGTGGCGTCTCATCTTCATCTTTTTATCCGCGTTTACACGTGCATCGTCATGAAGAAATCTGCGTGCATACGAGGATGCAAGTGTGTATGGATTTTTATTGGATATGCACGGCAGGCCTTTAGGTGGTGCTGTGACAGAACTCCACCATGAACGCGCGCATGAGTACAATCGTTCGTCTCTGTTCGCTTCAAAATCAAAACAACTATGGCAGCGGCGAGGAGGAACAATATTTTATTGTGTGGACAGATGAAGAGGTAGAATTACTTCTCCAAACGACATTGTTGTTTTTTCTGTATTGTGTGACATCAAGCCCATGTGACGTGAGCACGGCGTCAGCAGGTCTGTGGGTCCACCATCATTTCTGCGTTTCGGACCGTGCAGATGAGGGCGCAACAGCGTTGGGTCCTCAGGAATTCCACTTTGGAATGAGTCTTCAGATTTTTGCATCTCCAACCCAAAATAATGCCGTTGCCGTGTGAACTGGTGAAATATTTTGCCGTTTTTACCCGCAATCGTCCTCGTGTGAACGGCCCCTAAGAAGAAAGTTATGGAAAAATACTTGTAGTCGGATTACAGCAAGTTTCTAGTCCACATTCAGTCCAAGGCCGTCCAGCTGCTCTCTACCTTCAGTTCAATCTACAGAGATTTACTCCAACTTTATTCCTTCTTTGGTCTCTCCTGCGTTTCAAGTCTGTCTCCTCCTCAGTTTTGATGCTTTCAGGCTGTTTTGCTGTATGAACAGTGACAGCAACGGCACTCTCCCTTCGATCGACGCCATGCAGTTTACAAGTACTGCCGTGCACGCACTAGGGGAGGGTGATCCTCGTTAGGAAATGCTGTTAGTGGCTGATTGGAAACCGGAACTTCTGAATAAACTCCATTGGCAGAGAAAAGCGTCACGACAGCGTTAGAAACCTAAACTAAAAAGGCCTGAATTCATGCTAATGCCTATCAATGAGTCGTTTATTTTCATGAAATTGCCTCTTTTACCACACATTATACCGTGTAGAAAGCATTTTTCTTAGAGAGATTAGAATAAAATCAGGTATAGGGGGTTTAAATTAGTTTCCTGAGACCTAATTGAAATGTCTGTGCCATGTTTTTACAGCTGTTTACAGCAGCTGATTTTAGTCGGAGACTCTATATGCAAATAGAAAATTGGAAATACTTTTTTGATATTTTATTTTGAGATACTCTAATTTCTCTATTATGCAGTTTGACCACAGACAGTAAATGCATTATTAAAATGCAACATTCAGTGATTGAGGAGTTTTAAAACATTGAATTAAAAGTCTTTCACAGTTAGAGATCAGAGCTTCAATCCATCCAGTGTTTTCTGACTCCTCTTCCTCCTCCAGTATCGACTGGAGACCTACACCGAGACCAGAACCAGCGCCTGGCAATTTGGGCCATACAACGGTAAAAATGTACTCTTTTCATTAATGAACAGATGAACTTGGTGTAAAGGGAAAATGGGCCATTGGTTAACTTTCTGAGACTTTTTGTAATGAATTTAAATTAAGTTGCCCACGTTAGTGAAATTAAATTAAAAAGACAAAATTGCTTAAAGAGAAACATTTCAATAAGATATAAGATCTTATCTCAAGACTTCTTTGCTTGTAATAAGCAAAAAAAATATGCCAATGGGACAAGCAAAATTTTCTTGATGTCTTGAAATGAGATGCATTGTCTTAGAAAAAGATCCTATATCTTACCAAAATGTTTCTATTTAAGCAATTTTGTCTTATTTTGAGTGTGATGAGATATTTTGTCTAGAAATGAGAAAAATATACTCAGGGAGAGGAAGGTGTCTGGTTTGGGAACCTCAAGATTTCATCCCTGCATTTCACAGATGATGTGTTTCTATTGGCTTTCGAAGGCCAAGATCTTCATCGCAAACCGGGATGGTTCACAGCTGGATTTGAAGCGACTGGGATGAAAGTCTCCTCCTCTAACTCTGAGGTTGGGAATCTTTCAAGCAGAGGAGTTAAAGCATTTTTCCCTGTTATGAGGTGAAGGACCACACTCCCTCCGCTCTTCTTCCTTCCTTCCTACCACCCCCCTTTGGTCCCCACAATTTTTTGTTGTCAAACTCTGGGGACAAATTATTAAAATGAGACTCATTCTTAAGATGGTCAGACTCAGAAGTCGCCTAAGGGGGGGCCCCCTGGGCCTCTCCCTTTAGAGATTACCTTTCCCCCTTAGGAGAGACCCTGGGACAGATCCAGGACTTGCTGGAGGGATTAGACTGTATATCCCTATTGGCCTTTGAATGTCTCAGGATCTTCCATGAGGAGCAAGAGATGAAATGACTAAGTTTACATTCACACTGATGGAGAAAAAGTGGCCCAAATGACAGTAAGGCAGAAATATTTTTTTCTTTTAAATCCGACCCAGACTACTTTCATATGTGGTCTTAAGTATGATCCGCCTGAGAGTGTCCTGGTTGAGTGAAGTCACTCCAAATCTTTGTGGCCCATCAGAGGAGATGGTTCAAGTACATCCCATCCAATTGTGGGAGTGTGGAGGTAACGATCGTCTGCAGCTGTTTCCTCTCTGCTGCTGTGCAGCTGGGTAACACACCCTGCAACAACTCTGAGTTTCTGGAGGAAGAGACGTTGCTGGACTTTTTGTGGGTGGCGTTCACTGTCCAGCCCAGTTCCTCCAGGATGTACAGTCCAAGGAAATTTGCACCCTTCACCTCCTCAGCGTTGATGCTCATGCCTGAGTGCTGTGTGATCTTCAACCTTTCAGAAATCAACTATGATTTCTTTTGTTTTCTTGGTGTTGAGGTTGAGATGGCTGTCCGCCAGCACCTGGACCCTGTCTCTGTACGGGGCGACATCGTTGCTGCTGATCAATCCTACAACGGTTTTGTCTTCAGGAAATGTGATGAGGGTGTTGGAAGTGTGGGTGGTGATGTAGTCATGAGTGTACAGCATGAACAGGACTGGACTCAGGACACAGTCCTGGGAAACACGGGGGCCCCTCTAACATACTGGGTTTGTTCATTATGAAGGCCTTGATCCTTGAGGGTTCTTTCTTGGCAAAAAAAAAAAACAGCTGATGTTGATGGTATTATTGGTCACTAGAATCCAGACATGATCAGATATTGGATAAACTCAGTGGACACAGATGTTGATATTGAATCATATTAAAATATAAAACAAAAAGAAGCTCTTAAAAGTCAGTTTTATTAAAAAAACAAAAATAAACAAACAAAAAACAAACTCTTCAATCTGAAAGTGAAGAGGATGACATGTCTCATTTGGGGAGACAAATCTACCAAGTGTAAAGTATCCCGACTGACCAGTCTCACAGCTCTGCTGTAGCCTTTCACTTATTTGATGAGCTGATTGTTTTATTTTTGTTCAGGCCAGCCGGTCGATGGGCCCCAGTACGGTATGAGTCCCCCACCGTGGGACATCCCGGTGTCGCTGCCTGAGATCTACACTGACAAGGTGGAAAAGATCCGAGTGCCGCACTCGTCGTTTGTGAAGGTTCAGCTCTTTTGTCATCAGTCCATCTCTGTCGGCTCAACCTGCTGCTGACGTCGGCTCGCTGTAACGTGCGTTTGTGTTTCAGGTGTGCCACAAGTGTCACGGCTGCGGACGAACTCGCTGCACCAGCTGCTTCGGCAGAGGCATGGTGAGGTGTCTGGTTTTAAAGACCTCCATTTTTTATTTACCGGTACAGATGATGCTGGTTTAGTTCAGTCCAGTGATGCAGTTTATACAAAATCCTCACTTTAGAAGCTCTTTATACAAGATTGGGACCAAACATCTGCAGAGCAAAGGATTTATGAGTTGCAGGCCCAGCCATACACTCTACTTGTGATTGGCTGACCCAAATCATTGACTGATCCTTATATCAACCCAGTAATAACCAGCCAGTCAGTCACAGAGAGAAACCTTCACTATGCTTGGAAAATCCTGACTGTTCAACTGAATTAAAAATCTAAAATGGACAAAAACTATACAAGCTGTGTTTAATCGTAAATGTGTTTTGTGAGATATTTTAACTGCAGCTGATCAATTTTTAGATGAGCACCTTTAGATTGGTACCTTATTGTTGTTCAAAATGCCAACATCATCCATCAGTCGAAGCGTAGCAGGAAAACCAAACCTGCACTGAATGTCGCTTCCAGGAAAACAAACTGCTCTGTCTGAAAAATCCCCATTACTTCATGCAGAAACAAAGTTTCCTGATTAATTTCAGCTTATCATATTTTGCAGAAACGTTGCACTTTCTGCCACGGCCACGGTCGGACCAGGAACAAACGCTGCACCTCCTGTCACGGCCGAGGACGTAAGAGGTGAGTCCAGTCCTCCGCCTGAAGCTGGAGGAAGAGCTATGGGTGTGAATGGAAATCTGGTTCAGTAGATTATTTCTTCCTTTGAGATGTACCACAAATACAATTGTACAACCCTTACCACAAAAACGATAGGACCATACTTGCCAACTTTACTGATTAACGCAGGAGACTCCAGATTTTTTACGTCATCTCCCGCCGTGCTCCTGATCAGTAATTTATCCCGATTTTACAGTGAAAGAAACAAGGGGACATTTGTCACAGTATCTTGCAACCCTTTCGTGTACAGCCTGCTGGAACACGAGAGGAAGAAAAAGTCGTCACTCAGACAGCAACACATCCTGTAAAAATGTAGAACAGGAGAAACAAGACGTTGAAAAAGCAACTGGTATAGTCAAAAACAACTGGAGGAGCATTTGACAACTAATTAGGTTAATTGGCAACAGTTAAGCCACATGACTGAGTATAAAAGGAACATTTCAGAGAAGCAGAGTCTCTCAGAAGTAAAGATGAGCAGAGACTCATCAGTCTAAGGCAAAACAAGTCTAAAACTTGAACAATTTCAGGAAAATGATTAATGTAAAATTGCAAAAACCTTGAAGATCCGACCATCTGCAGGGTTCAGTATAATATCAGGAGGAATCTCTGTGCACATGGGACAAGGCTGAAAGTCAAACCTACATGAGGCTTAGTTCACATTTTACATCTTGTTTGTAGGTGTTTCTGATGATTGATTTAGAGCAGGCCCGAGGGCCACCATCCTGCCGGATTCCATTCTCTCTTCTCCCACAAACTGACTCAATCCATTCATTTAATTTGAGTCACTGTCTGGTGCAAGGAGGGCTTGGAAACCCTTGGGCAACCGCCCCTGGAGGCCCGCCTTTGACCCCCCCTGATTTAGAGCAACAAACAGACATCATTTTCAGGCTCATTTTCATTCATTCATGGACTCGTCCTCCCATCTGAGCCTGACAGCTCTGATTTTACTTTCATGTTGAATTCAGTTTACTGTTGCATCCACCATCTCCTGCTTTAGTCTCTCTCTCTCTCTCGCTCTCGCTCTCTCTCTCCTGCCCTTCAGATGTTTGAGCTGCCGTGGCGATGGCTACAAGACCTGCACGGTTTGTCACGGCGCTCAGAACCTGCTGCATTACATCCAGCTCACAGTCACATGGTACGCCGAAGTTACACAGTCCATTCAGATCTCCTCCTCTTCCTCATGTCATTGGTTTTATCTCTTTGTAGGAAGAACAACATCAGTAACTTTATTCCAGACCGCCAGCCGGACTTCCCTGACAAGAAATTTGAGAAAGTGTCTGGAGATCCTTTCTTCGTTGATGAGAATGTGCTGGTAAGCATTATTTGCATGAGCTCCTGCCTTCAGTGCAGCTGCAGCTTCTGTCCACTGAATCTGAACTCAAACATTTCTCCAAAAACTGGAGCATGATGCAGAGTACAATAAGATAGTCCAAATTGTGTAACTAGACAGATGATAAATCCCACCTGCTAAGTTTAACTCATGGAGGTCAGGTAAAACCTTTACTGCTTCATTTTGACCCATTTTGAATGAAACTATTGCTTGTGTTCAGTCACATGAATGACCAATGAAGTGGTGGCCAAACAAAAAGCAAAATGGCAAATGTTATTCCGGGAAGATGTGAGACAATGTCTGAGTATTCCCACAACTAAGATGCAAGTTCACCATTAGATAACTCAAAAAAGTTGCTCTATGTGATGTCCAAGATTCTTCTGTTATCCAAGAAAGATATAATCATTGAATATGAGGCTACGTTCACACGGCGACGATCAGAAGAGAAGACGCAAAAGTGGCATCTTCATCTTTTTATCCACGTTTACACGAGCATCGTCATGAAGAAATCTGCGTGCATACGAGGACGCAAGAGTGTGTGGAATTCACAGGGAATTCGAATGGATATGCACGCCAGGCCGCTAGGTGGTGCTGTGATAGAACTCCACCATGTCCGCGCACATGCGTAAAATCTACCTCTAGACCTGCTGGGTTTACGTAAGGTATGTCCCATTTCGGGATCTGCACCAAAGACTGTAACTAAACAACACCTGCACACTACCACGTGCGCGGACTACATAGGCTACGGAGTGGCCTACGTAGTCTGTGCACTTTGAAGCCGTTTAATTGTTTCTGAAATGAGACGGCCTGGTCCGACGTTGTTTTTCCTGTTTGTGTGTGATGTAAACGCGCATGCGATGTGAGCATGGCGTGAGCAGGTCCACCATCAATTTTGCATTTTGGGCTGTGCAGACGAGAACACAACAGCGTTGCATCTTCAGGATTTTTGCGTCTTCAACCCAGAATAACGCTGTTGCCATGTGAACGAAAGGCACTTTTGATTAAATATTTTGCCATTTTTACCCACAATCGTCCTCGTGTGAACAGCCCCTCAGAAATACCCGTCAGCTCGGCTCCTGATATCTAGAACAATCTGTTGCTTTAGACCAGCTTCTACACGGCCCAGCAGAACAAAATATGAAAAATCTTGGCAGTCTGGAACGTCTTGGTGTGGATGGACGACAGCAGTTTGGATTTAGACCCTTCATGAGAAATCCTGTTTCTGCTCCCTTAAATTTGTATTTTGGTGTTTGTATAGCATTGTTGATCATTGCTACGTCTGCTGGGTGTAAACAAACCAAGACTGGCTGTTGGAGGTCTTTAACATGCCTCGGCCTCGAGGTAGCATGATGCATTGGAGAGGGATTGTGGAATATTTTTTCTTTCCACTAATTTATATACATATTGAAATCCTAATAGATAAATGGGGGAAAGAAGTTATCTCTCAGTAAGAAATGTACACATTCAGCAACACACAGGGGTCTAATTCTAGTTGGGCGCCAGCTCAGTCACAACATCAGATTGCCCTCAAACTGTTTTTCTAAGCCTCCTCCACTTAAAGACAAAGAGGCCAATCACAAGGCCACATTTTGGTGGCTCTGTCTAGTTCCCTATGATTGGTTGAGAGTCTATTCAGTCCCCTGCTGACAATTATCCCAGACACAAGGAGACATGCTGTGATATTATTTGAAAAGAAAATAAAAAAAAGAAAATAAACAATAAAAACTCAACATTTTCTTCACCCAGGAATCATTGTGCAATCAGTTTTTAAAGATATTCCTTTGCAGCTTTTATCAATGACAGCAACTACTTATTAAGTCAGTTGGAAGGACATTGTTTTGAGCAAAAAATGCTCCATCTCTCCATCCATTTGGGGATCCTTGGTCTGAACAAATTCGAAGACCCCTGACCTAGATTCTTCATAGCGGCCCAGTTTACGATGTCCACATCAGTGAGTCTGCTGGGACAATTCTGGTGAATGAAGCTAAAACATTAGCTCTAGTTGCAATTAGCTCAACTTACGTGATCTTTAATTTGTCTCCAACATGTGGTCAGCTAACAGAGAGGGACCCTAGCCAACTGAGGTAACGTGATTTCCAAACCTTTAACCAAGCGGTCACCAAAAAAAAAAAAAAAAAAAAAAAATCCTCAGCTCATTCTCCTTTTTTATGACTTTAAGAGGGTTCCTGATCAGTGACCTTCATCAGTTTCAAACAACACAAATGTGAGGAATTTTTCAGAAATGAGGAGCAAGCTCATTCAGAGGTGTAGTCTATGTGATGCGGAGGTATACGCCGTACACTCACTAGAAATGGTCCAGAATTTCTGTATAACCACCGAAAAATGCACAAAGATACATAGCAGCCTGGTTTTGTGACATAACCTTTTCTTTTCAAGTCAGAAATTCACCTTTTCTGTGTCACGAAGCGGAAACTTTTAGACCGCACAGGATCTTCTGTCAAAGGTGATGTGAACCTGATCTTCACCACTAAGTCTGTGGGGAGCAGCAGGTCACCCACTAGAATAAACTAAATACCACTGTGCTCATCACACTGGTGTACATTGGGCTGGTTGACCACCACTTCATGTTACATATAACTAGTGAGCAGGATGTGACCTCACATGAATACAAGCAATTAACTGACTAAGAAGAACACTTTAATTCATGGCTGAAACTTTACTAAATGCAAACTAAAACATGAAATCACAGCATTTTGTTTTAGTGAAGAATGCTTGTTGGTACAACTGCGGCATGAAACATAGACTGAACCACATTTACAAACATGAGGGTTTAATTAAACGTCTCTTTCCTGCCAGGTGTATCCAATCCAGGGTTTCCCCGATCAGGAGATCTGTGACATTTCAATGAAACTGATAAATGAACACCTTCATCGCTTCACGTCCACCAGTCGTGTCCTGCAACAGGTACAAAGTTACTCAGTGGTGTAAAGAAATGATAGAGTATGCATATTTAAGAAAATACTTCATAGAACAAATTCAAAGATTAATATTTTTTTTTTATCTTTTAGTTTGGTTTTGAACAAAATTAGATTAATTGTTCACATTATTGAACAGCAATTTCCTCTACAGTCTGCTGTAAGCCAATTTGAGGATGAGATGATTTCATTTTTTTTTCCCCTAAACAAACCGTACTAAACAGTTTGAAGATGCCTAATGACAATGTTAGGATGGGTTGTTGGCCTGTTACCAGATGAATCTTTTGGTGTGCAGAACAGAAAACTCAGAACTTTAAGATTTATAGGATATCAATCATGTAAAAGTTGTTTAACATGTGGGTAGTGTTAAGGTCACAGCAAAAATAAACAAGGTTGGAGTTTTGACAAACAGCTAAGCTGCAACGTGTTCACCATTTAAAAACTCAAACCTCAAAAAATTTCACACTGATTCAAGTGAACACGATATTTAACTGAATATTACACATAATGTCCACTTTATCAGGTCCACCTTGCAGTACCAGGTTGGACCTCCCTTTTTGCGATTTTGCTCCATATTGGCATGGCAGCATTACAGTTGCTGCAGATTTGCCGGCTACACGTCCATGATGAGAACCTCCCATTTCACCACATCCCAAAGCTGCCCTGTAGGACTGAGATCTGGTGACAGTGGAGGCCGTTGGAGTACAGTGAACTCATTATCATGCTCTGGAGATGGTTTGGGCTTTGTGACATGGTGCATTATCCTGCTGGAAGTAGCCATCAGAAGATGCCACACACTGTGGGCATAAAGGGGTGGACATGGTCAGTAACAATACTTAGGTAGGCTGTGGTTAAACCATTAATACAAGGCAGGATGGATTCATGCTCTCATGTTGTTTCCACCAAATTTTGACCCTACCCTCTGAATATGGACCTGAGATGGAGACTGGTCTTGTTGGTGAGTCTGTGTGAATTGTACCCTCAGTTTCCTGTTCATAGCTGACAGGAGTGACACCCGTGTGGTCTTCTGCTGCTACAGCCCAGTTGCTTCAAGGTTGTAAGAGTTGCGTGTTCAGAGATGCTATTCTGCAGACCCTGGTGGGAACCAGTGCTTATTTTTCTTCATCAGTCACTTACCATGTCTACATGACAAAATTCAGACACAGTTATAACCAAGGTGCCAATGACCTCCACAGGCACCACATCTCAATCCAACAGAGCACCTGATGAAGTGGCCCATGAGTGTATTTCTGTATCACTAATGGATACACTGGATTAACGTGACAAAGAAATGTGACATCCAGTGATTTAAACCATCAACACCAACGTAGAATTACAGCAGAGCCCCTGTTTTCATGGCAGCAGATGAGTTGATGCTTATTTCACATTGTTCAGACATGTATTGGTGAGATTCTTCCCGTTTTGAGGAGGATGAATGTGCAGTTGGAGGTATGCTGATATCATTTCTGTCTTCTGTTTCTGTCCACAGCGTCAGACCATCGAGCTGGTGCCCCTGACTCACGCTCACTACGACTACAACGGCAAAGACTACAGCTTTTTTGTGTATGGGGTAGAAAACAAAGTGTTTACCTCCAAATATCCCACTGCCTGCACTATTTTATAAGCGATGAATGGTCTGAATGGGAATCACCACTGTGGGTCGGCTCAGGTCTGCAAGAAGGTTCATGTTAGAGACAAACAGATTGGAAATGATTTATATTCAACTGACGTTACTACCTTTGTACTAAATGATTAATTTACATATACACAAGTGTCAACCGACATCATCATATCATTATCGTGGTAATTATTGCTAATTATATATGAAGAAACTGTTTCTAGAGTTTACAGCAGTCTCTGCATCAGACCCATCACGTTCATCCATCCTCACCTCTCAGCACACTTCTTCAGACAGAATAATGTTGGTAGCACCATCTGGTACATGAAGCTTTACCCAAACCAGGAGTCTTTAAGTCTGTTTTTAAAGATCTTTTGAGTATTTTTGACCATTTGGAAATGAGCAGTTTAGCAGAAAGGAAAGAGAAGATGGGGATGATGAAGACTGAACTGAAATCAAACCCTGACTGACTATTTGGTACATGGATCGTAGGTCCAGCCCAGAGAGCTGCAGTTTTCCTGTTTTACTGCAGTTTAAATTCAAACTTGTATTTAATTGCAGTCCAAGAATAATTTCAGGCTTAAATAGTTTTTCTCTGTAAAGCTGTTCATCTGTCCGAGCCCTTTGTGGTCCTGAGATGTTTTCTCTGCTTAATGCCAGTGATTTGACTCTTTTTAACAGACAAACATCTTTGCCATAACCACAGGATGTGTCTTTCCACAAGGTTGTTTAAGAAATGAGAATGCACCAGTTGGGGTTAAATAACTTGTTTCCAGCTGAAAGATAATCACCCATGCAGTAATTATCCAATAGGAGGCTCGTTAGCTTAGTTAGATCCAGGTGATGACTTTATTTTTGTACAGGCAAAGTATTTAAACATGGAGAGTAAAGAGAGCTGAGAGGAGCCCAGTGCATCATGGGATGTTCCCCAGTAGCCTCATCCTATAGCAGCAGAACTAAAGGGATGGAGAGGGTTTAGCAAGCCAGACCTGGCGATAAGTGTATTAAGTTTTTCTCCGTTGGTTTGGCTCAACCAAATCAGAAATATTTCTCAAACTCGAGATAATTTTGCGAACAGTCTTACATTCAGAAACAACAGCTCACTTGCAAAAGCTCATATCTCTTTCAAAACAGTTCATTCATCCTTCAGAACTTAATTTCTTTCCCATACAAACAGTCAGAGCCACCAAAATGGACAGATCCTTCTCTATCACTTTGTCTCATTTCTCTAAACAGATCGGAAGTTCTCACCACTCTTGGTGCTTTTGCCAAATTAACCCAGATTTCTCAGCACAACACCATAGTTAACCTACAGAAGCTCATATCTATCCCAAAACGGTTCATCAACGTGTCAAAATCAAGTTTCTTTCTAATAGAAATAGTTAGAGTTCCCAAAATGCATCATCCCTGTAGCATTGTGTAGCATTGCAAGCCAAAATGTTTAGGTATTTCATCAATACAGAAGGGGACCATGGAAATATCCCTCATATTCACCTTCTAGTTCTCTCAGTTGACCTCTCAGCTCAGCCCTTCATTGACGATGGTTATTGTGCCAAGTTTTTTTTTCTTTTTTTCTACCTAACAGAATACGGTTATGTTTATAAAAAAAAAAAAAAAAAGAAAATAAAAAAAAAAGAATAGGATTTTATAGTAAGAGTAACTTCCAACATTTGACATCACACATTGGACTCACACTGCCAAGGAAATTATAATCTTTTTTGTTCACACACAAAATAATCTCCATACATCACAGTCTCCAAAAAAAAAAAAGTGTACAGCATAATATAGCTACTGTAATATGAACACACCCAAAAAAAAGGAAATCCATATGCAGCCTATAGCGCTGTAAAGAAGGCTGGAGTTTCACACATTTCATTTTCTGTATTGTGGTCTTGACTAGTTTTGACAGTTGAACAGACTATTCTGCATGTGATGACTTCTATAGTGAAATGATGCTGGTATGTTTTGGAGAGAACAACCACTAGACTGAGAATCAACAATCAGTTTAGATCATTAAGATTTATTCACTTGGAAATTGTGCTAAATGTAGGATAACTGTGCAAACTGTGGGCTAACTATATTCAATCATTTGCAAAGATGTCATGAAACTTTGAGACATGAACTAAGACATTTGCAATTTAATGAAATAAATAAGAAATGCAATTATGTTGAGAAAAATTTCCAAATGCTTCGGAGATTTGTCCATGAGAAATGAGCCAAACCAATGGAGAAAAACTGTAATATGGAAAGTTTGAAGGCTGACCCTCAGAGTAAAGCGGGCGTCTGCTTCCCTGCTTCCTGAAGTTAGACTGGGAGCTGGTTCCACAGAGAGGTCTGGTAACTCAGGTTCTGCCTCCCATTCTACTTTTAGAACCTCCAGGAACCACAAACCTGCAGTCTGAAGCGGTGTCTCATGTTGGAGTCTGCACACTGCGGATTTGTTGGCCGAAAAATAAAGTTGTGTTGGGTATGAAAACTTGTTCATGCATACTTCCTCGTTCATCATTTCCGACTGGGTGTGTTGTATGCACTCAAAAATATTCATGTTATGATTTTATTTTATTTTTTTAAAAACCTGTAAATAGTTCCTTTGCTATTGTGATCAAAAACAATGAATCTCAACTCCGAGGCTGTTCTGTAAATAGTTATCAAATAAACAAATCAAGAAACTTCTGATCAATTCTTATCAATTTCAGACTTAAAATAATGTGCTGATTTAAGCCCCACCCAGTTACACTTAAACCACACCCACTTCCGATTTAAGCCCCGCCCGTTCAGAGTACAGATCCAGATCATTCATATGGTTGAACAGATACTGATAGTGGTGTACTCGCTCATCCCTACAACGTAGAATGCGCACGTTGCAGTGTGCGGACTGCAATATGAGACAAAGCTTGAGAGTGAAGTGCTCTGTGTGGAAAATTGGAAACTGACATCTTTCAGATCCGATGGAGACTGGTCACTAAGAGCTTTAAAGGGACACTGTGTAATCGGGAGCAGCTCCCTCGTACTTTTCATGCTGCATTCGCATGAAACCGGGCAGACCGACGACAGCCGATGCATGTAGAGTTATCACCAGCCTCTATGTGAAGATGTGGTCCGTCAGTTACAGTGACATCAGTCCACATCTGATTTGTTGTCATGGCGATGTCGTATTGTTTTCCCTGACCCATGTTTTACCGTCTTTCGCTCGGCTTCATTGATTAAAAAGACATCTGGTTTGTTACCGACGGCCGTCTGCCCGACTGCACATGAACCCAGCATCAGTGAGACACTGGTTTCTCCCCACTGCAGCGCGGTGACTTTTCAAAGGCATCACCTCGAACTGAGCTGAAAACTCCGGTGTGTCCGGTGAGTTTCTGTGTTTTCCTACCGTCACGCTTCTCCCGAATGCAAAAACATGGCGATACAACATGGCAGCCTCCACCGAGCCGACCCGCTCGATGTGTAAATGAATGATACGAACGGCAAATTTAGAACTTAGAGGAGCACTTCAGTTTGTTGATGGGAGTGATTACTGATTAATGAAAAAACACTTTTGAACCAAATAATCAGTTTTTGTGAATAAAACACAGGAGAACTTACACAATATCCCTTTAATATATGTTTGTTTCCAGATAAGAATCAAGTGAAATGTGTGTGTGTGTGTTTTTGTGTTTTAAGCTGTTTTGATGTTATTGTGATAAAACCATCTAGACCATATCTTGATGAAGACCTCATAGCTCTTCATCATTTTCAGTCTTTGAGAAGAATTCACACAACACTCAGGGTTCATCATGTCAGCATCACGATGACATGGAAAGAAAACCTGTGTGATACAAATGTCTGCAAAATTTCACTGTGTTCTTCGTAAAACTGCACTTGGTTTTCTGAAAGCTTAGTGGGAGTCGCTGCCGTTAACAATCCGTTTATATGCTTTGACTCCTGAACACTTTACCTCGGCTGCTGTTTTTGCATATCTTTTTTTCCTTCTTTTAGCTTCAAACAGAAGTGTGTTTACAGCTTCTTTTAAATACGCTCATTGTTCAGTTTGTGTCTTCAAATACTTTCACCACTCCTTGCATCACTGATGAGCTTGAAAATGAACTCGGATATCTTTGTTGGGCTTAGCTAATAATTGACTTCATTGTATTTAGAAAAAAGAACTGTGTAGAATCTGCTGCAACACACTGAGTGGAGTGACCTTCAGTAGAAAGACTAAAACTTTGGTGGATGCTGATTTTATACCTAATCCTGGCACCCTCACCAGTCACTAGTTATTCTGCTTTTTTGTGTGAATGATTGTGTTGCTGCATCAAATTCTAGATATGTCAAACAAATACAGCGTCAGACAAATAAATTCCAGATGAAAGATTTTCTTACACTTTTCTGGAAATGGTGTCTGTGGGTATGATAAGATGTTTCCATGATTTAAATGACTATTTTTTTGTTTTGTTTTGTTCCTTTTTCTTGTTTGACATCTTATTGATGAGGATTACTGGAGAAAGAACTGACAGAATTCTCAATAATGAAATAGTTTGTTTTTTTTTCCAGGATCATGGTACCAAAACCATCTAGAATTTAAAAAGACATTTGTATGAGTGTTTTAAAAGATTCTTTCAGGACAGTCAAAATGTTCAATTATGCTGTAGTAAATTAGGAGGACCAACTGAAAACTGAAGTTCTGAACTCACTTTTAAAATGGTTTTTGTTTTCAGTCCATCCAGACTCTAGTGTTTCAGTTTACATAATGCAGCTTTTTTTTGCATCTCAGTTATGGTTTTAAAATGAATATGTATATGTCAAAGTTAAATATCTTTAACATCAAGAAGTGGGACAAAAATACAAATCTGTTTATTTTCCATTTTTAGATAGGTAAAGCTGTTTTCTACAGTGGCAGATCTAATGTCTCATGTAATGCTGATCTCTGCCACTTCATTAAATGTATGTTGTAATATTGTTAATTCAGTTTCTGATTTTATATAATAAAACCTGTATTCAGTAAATGGATCACAAATAAATATATATTGAACCTCCTGCTACCTGAGTCAGTTTGTGTCTAACTTGAAATTTATTTGAGACATTCAGTGAGAAAATTGTTTTTTACATGGAGGTACACTTTATTTTGCTTGACTTCACTTTAGCCAGCACATTTCATCCAGGGGGAAACTAGTCTTCAGTGTAGACATGACAACCTCTGATACTGCACTACGTCACAAATTTTTTTCAGCCCCTTAACACTGTAATGCCACTAGAGGGCACCGCGGAGTCAAAGAAGATCCTGGGTTGAATTTAACAACATGGTGTGTTGTGAGAAATGTAACAATTCAATTCAAGTTAAGCACAGAAAAGGAACTATCACTTTTTGTGCATCAGCTTGGGTGTGTTTGTATATGTGTATGTGTAGGGGTTACCATTTAAAAAATATTTTGCTTTTTTCTTTATAAAAGGAAAACAAACAAAAACAACACAATTGGTCCAAGAAGCCTTGTCATTTGTCCCAGGACAGAACGCACCATTGTGACCGTTGCTCCAAAAGTTATCATCTTCATCTTCCGGAAACTAACCTCTACAGTTAGCTGTGTTTTAGATCTCGGGGTGACATTTCTGAAGCAGTATTTACCTCACAAACTTTAAAATGGTAAGATTTTTGTATGACTGATGTTTTTATTTACGCCGTCACATGATTAAATAGATGCTTTTCAGGAGAGTTTTTAGGAGTTGCTATACTGGCTAGCCAGCTGATACGCGGTTGTCAGTTGATTACAGAACTTTTTTTTTTTTAATAAATTGTTTACAGCTACTCTAGTGTACGGTGTGTTGAAGTGAAGGTGGGGGGGAACTTTTCAGGGCTACGACGCTAAGCCTCTATTCAATCCAGAGGCGCCCCTACTTCCCCAGCCTTCAGAGCCTTAGTACATCCGTTACTAAGTTCAGGAGGTCATAAATCAAGGTCTTACCGAAAGTAGACCTGTATATACTTTCCAGTATATAACGGTAACTATTCTCTGCTCGCGGCAGTCTCTATTTAAACGCGGACCAAAAATCATACTCACCTCTAACGGGAAATATTAAAGGAAGTATTCTTGTCTCATCAGTGTGTCGAGAGGCAGCTTTAACCCTTAACTACACTCCTATGAAGGATGAGTCAGGGGCTTTGTGAGTGAATCAGGTTTTTCCTCAGGCAGTCTGAGATCTTTTATTAAGGCAAGCAAGCAAAATACAATCAAATACAATTGAGTACCAAAATGTTACTCCCAGAAAGTAAGGGAAGGAAAGAATAAAGAGAAAACCAGCAGTAAAGTACTGTAATTGATTTTTATCTTATATTCAGCCCGAAGGCCCTCCTGTCCTGACCTATTTGCCCTGATAGAACTTGCTCCCAAGGAGGAAGAAAAACGCCCATCATCATGTTTTTATACCTCTGTTGTAGCACCACCTATATGTGGGACAGACATCCTTAAAAGGGTAATCTTCAAGGCAATTGGATATAACAAACATCAAAACTAGTAGTTGTTACTTTGGTTTGCCCTAATAAGGATTTAACTCTTAGTTAGCTTTTCAACCCTGCAGCTGATACTCTTGCAGGAAGTGCAGGCGTGTGTGTGTAATTCTATTTTTGGAAAGAGGAAGTGTAGCTGGGCCAGCTGAGTTTTCATGTCTGATTTAGGCCTACCATCTTAATAATAAGTGCAAAAGTTAAGGAAAAGGTTACAGTCAAGTTCACCCTACACAACAGTGTTTAGACCAAGCACGGTTTGGGCGTCAAGGGCGTCAGGTTTACATGCAAAGTCAATGGCCGACGCGGGTCGAGGAGGCGTCGAAAACCCTACGGCGCATTGTGTCACGGGCGGCAGACGCCAGAGTTGGAAAATCTGAACTCATGACACAGACACACATTTTATGACAGGATGGGAAACACCCAGAAGAACCAGGGGAAGCTCCTCTCTCTCTCTCTCTCTCTGAAGACAGAGCAGTATAAACTGTGATTTGTGTACAGTCCCGGTGTCTGAACGGCGGTTTGATGACCTGCTGTACCATGAGGCCCCAGGACATTGCCAAATGAACTCCCTGCAGTTCCCCCATTCCCCACATCTCCCCAACTTGTGTGAGCAATTAAAGGTCCCAACAAATTAAAATTAAATTAAGGAACATTGAATGGTCCGAGCAAGCTGTAATGAACATGGAACAACATGAAACAGTCGGCCTATAATCAAACCAGAGTAGCAAATGTAGGCCTAATAGGCTTTTTCCCACTGTTTATATTTGAATATTAATTTTCACTAGAGCTGCAGTGAGCGATTATTTTAATAGTCGATTAATCTACCCCTGTAATCGATCGACTCATTGATTAATCGGATAAGCTCTTTCTATGTTTTTAAAGATGTGACTGAGATGCAATGGAGTAACAATGAGTCCAAATTGGCACCAAAGACTGTGGTTGACACGCAACGAGTAGGTGCATTACTGCCCCCCACTGGTAGGGAGTGTCCGGAAATAGTTTATACAGACCGGAAGCAAAGCGTGAAGCAGGACTTTAAAAGTTAAAACGAAGCATCGATAACTAAAATATTAATCGATCATTTTTTCTAATCGATTAATTCCAATAATTCCATTAATTGTTTTGGCCCTAATTTTCACATCCGAATCTTAAATTTTTATTAATATTCGAATATATATTTGAATTTAGAATATTTGCTGACAGCCATACTATGTAATAAATTTCACTATGTGGTGGTAATAAAATATCCTACCGGGGGGTATAGCCTAAAAGACAGCAGAGAAAGCCGCCTGCGAGCTGCCATCAAAGAGTATAGATACCAAGAGGCGACACTGCTGTTTTTGGAAACCTGTGTCCGCCATTTTGGACTGAAACAGACCTCATTCTGCAAAT
Organism: Atherinomorus stipes; assembly: GCA_023101725.1. Lineage (NCBI taxonomy): Eukaryota > Metazoa > Chordata > Actinopteri > Atheriniformes > Atherinidae > Atherinomorus > Atherinomorus stipes. The sequence goes on along the minus strand of JALJCO010000734.1, from coordinate 144,550 downwards.
ATGGGTATGAGTGCACAATTCTATATTCTCAATAATAGTTGTTTTGGTTTGTTTGTTTGTTTTTTTCTTAAAAAAAAAAAAACAATATTTGGTAATTAGGTAAAATGACTTATTTGAAGTCGTGGATTAGTGCACCTTGTAGACACCAGGGGGCATTAAGAATTTTCAAATGCCACTGGATTAAATGTTTTTTGTTTCAAGTGTTAAACCATGCTTTGGGTTACTCATTTGATTTTTAAAGCTTATTGAAAGAACACTGTCAGCATCTACCTGGAAGCTGCATGCAAGAAGACATTACAAAATTCATGAAAATGACTGGTTACGCCAATATTTTGTAAATTAACTTGTATTATTTTTTAAATAGTTTAATCCATATTAATATAAAAATGTTATAATTTGAAATTTGAATTCAAAATATAATGATAAATTTTATAATATAATTATAATATAGGCTGTTTGAGCTGTATTATATTCCACAAAAATTAATGAGGATTGTTGAAAACAGCCTATTAGGATAGTTTGGAATGATTTCTGAATAAAAAATTAATTCAATAGAACTGCTGGTGGTGGGAATGGATGTAGTTACCTTCCTCTTGAGATGCTTGCTATGTGTTAATGTGTTTTCGTAGCTAATAGTTAAGAAGTTTTAAGCTTTTTAAAATGGCATTGCTGTGGTTTATTAGGTCTGTACAATGGCGATAAACTGCTCACTTCAGTACAAAATGGCGGATGCGCATGGGTGAAATGTTGCAATGGAGCGTTCTATTGAGTGTGGCCTCTTGTTTTTCTGTACTCTTTGATGCCGTCTTCCCAAGAGCTGAAGGAAGGATCGTCTAAACATGAAGCAAGCACGGCGAAGAAGTCTGGTGTGGGACATGTTTTGTAAAAAGAACGCGACAACAACTCCCATGATGTACCATTTAAAAATCGCTCATCCAACCGTGTTTATAGGTAAAGAATCCTCTGTTTAACCCACTGTTGTCTCAGTCTTAAACCAGAGGAGCTGTGATGCAAAGTGGGCAGACAAAATAACGGAGGGAATCTGTAAAATGATTAAAGTGGACCTGTTGGCCAGAAGCGTCGTCAATGGGAAAGGTTTCTGAGATTTGATGAATTTACTCGAACCAATCAGTTTCCTTCATGGCGAACCGTTACAAGCCTCACTGAAACACGAGAAGTTAGCCACAGCAGCTAGCGTTGCCATAACAAGACTGTTGGACCGCTTTAACCACCATCTTTTACCACCATCATCTGACAAAGAAACTAGAATCTGATAGGCTACCACCATCATGTGACACAGAAACTAGAATCTGATAGGTTACCACCATCATGTGACAAAGAAACTAGAATCTGATAGGCTACCACCATCATGTGACAAAAAAACTAGAATCTGATATGTTACCACCATCATGTGATACAGAAGCTAGAATCTGATAGGTTACCACCATCATGTGACAAAGAAACTAGAATCTGATAGGCTACCACCATCATGTGACAAAAACTAGAATCTGATATGTTACCACCATCATGTGATACAGAAGCTAGAAGCTGATAGGTTACCACCATCATGTGACACAGAAATTAGAATCTGATAGGTTACCACCATCATGTGATACAGAAGCTAGAAGCTGATAGGTTACCACCATCATGTGATACAGAAGCTAGAAGCTGATAGGCTACCACCATCATGTGACAAAAAAAACTAGAATCTGATAGGTTACCACAATCGTGTGATACAGAAGCTAGAAGCTGATTGGTTACCACCATCATGTGACACAGAAATTAGAAATCTGATAGGTTACCACCATCATGTGATACAGAAGCTAGAAGCTGATAGGCTACCACCATCATGTGACAAAGAAACTAGAATCTGATAGATTACCACCATCATGTGATACAGAAGCTAGAAGCTGATAGGCTACCACCATCATCTGACACAGAAACTAGAATCTGATAGGTTACCACCATCATGTGACAAAGAAACTAGAATCTGATAGGCTACCACCATCATGTGACAAAAAAAACTAGAATCTGATTGGTTACCACCATCACGTGACACAGAAATTAGAATCTGATAGGTTACCACCATCATGTGACACAGAAATTAGAATCTGATAGTTTACCACCATCATGTGATACAGAAGCTAGAAGCTGATAGGTTACCACCATCATGTGACACAGAAATTAGAATCTGATAGGCTACCACCATCATGTGATACAGAAGCTAGAAGCTGATAGGCTACCACCATCATGTGACACAGAAATTAGAATCTGATAGGTTACCACCATCATGTGACAAAGAAACTAGAATCTGATAGGTTACCACCATCATGTGACACAGAAACTAGAATCTGATAGGTTACCACCATCATGTGATACAGAAGCTAGAATCTGATAGGCTACCACCATCATGTGACAAAGAAACTAGAATCTGATAGGCTACCACCATCATGTGACAAAAAAACTAGAATCTGATAGGTTACCACCATCATGTGATACAGAAGCTAGAAGCTGATATGTTACCACCATCATGTGACACAGAAATTAGAATCTGATAGGTTACCACCATCATGTGATACAGAAGCTAGAAGCTGATAGGTTACCACCACCATGTGATACAGAAGCTAGAAGCTGATAGGCTACCACCATCATGTGACAAAAAAAACTAGAATCTGATAGGTTACCACAATCGTGTGATACAGAAGCTGATTGGTTACCACCATCATGTGACACAGAAATTAGAAATCTGATAGGCTACCACCATCATGTGATACAGAAGCTAGAAGCTGATAGGCTACCACCATCATGTGACAAAGAAACTAGAATCTGATAGGTTACCACCATCATGTGATACAGAAGCTAGAAGCTGATAGGCTACCACCATCATCTGACACAGAAACTAGAATCTGATAGGTTACCACCATCATGTGACAAAGAAACTAGAATCTGATAGGCTACCACCATCATGTGACAAAAACTAGAATCTGATTGGTTACCACCATCACGTGACACAGAAATTAGAATCTGATAGGTTACCACCATCATGTGACACAGAAATTAGAATCTGATAGTTTACCACCATCATGTGATACAGAAGCTAGAATCTGATAGGTTACCACCATCATGTGACACAGAAATTAGAATCTGATAGATTACCACCATCATGTGATATAGAAGCTAGAATCTGATAGGCTACCACCATCATGTGACAAAGAAACTAGAATCTGATAGGCTACCACCATCATGTAATACAGAAGCTAGAATCTGATAGGCTACCACCATGTGATATGATACACAAGCTAGAATCTGATAGGCTACCACCATCATGTGATACAGAAGCTAGAATCTGATAGGCTACCACCATCATGTGATACAGAAGCTAGAATCTGGCAGCTTTCACGTCATTTCATGGCCTAAAACTCTCAGAAGTGGAAACAAATTTCATGTTTTGTATCTGTACAGTGGTATCTTCATACTCAGAAAATATCAAACAATATTTTGCCTGACTGGTATCCTAGTATCGACATCAGGGTATCGGTATCATCCCTATTATGAATGTCTGTTACTTCAGCAGCATTGAAGCTCACCTACAATCTGTCTCCTCCTGCTCCACTATTGTTACACAGCTGCTTGCTGAGACAGGTTTAGTCTTAAATCAGACAATCTGCTGGTTGGAGATGAAAACGTCTTCATTAAAAGTTTAATAGGCTTTAAAGAGGTTTCCTTCTGCAGCCTGATGAACAGGTTCACAGTCTGAATGAGTCTGTGGGGGAAGAAATAAATTACTGATAAATGATCTGATCTCAGATCAGCAGCTCCACGCACATAGTAACTAACTTACCTTCAGAGGACAGGTGTGTGGTCTGCCCAGTCCTAGACCTCCACTGCGACCTACTGCAGATGCTAGCAGTCAGTCAGGGATCGCCTCAAGAAAACAAAATCACATGAACACAGCACTGGTAGTTTCCCTGTAACAAATGGAAAGTTCATCTTTCCCACACCACATGAAGGCAGCAAACCCTTTTCTCGTTACACAAAACCACTCTTTGGTTTGTTGTGCTTTCGCCAGTTGTTTTGAACAAATTACCTCTTCTTCCCACAATGCATTGCGTGTTCATCACGTGGTCTGGCAAGTTCCGTTTACTTTTCATTCAAAGGAGTAGGGTTCTGTGACGTCATTAAGCTTGCTATGTTGCGTCTATAGGTATGTATGACGTTTCAAAGCGGCGTGACTGTATGACGTCATGTGACACGCCTCTTAAGTTTGTAGATACAGCCCACGTGAAACAGAAATTAGTCTACAACTGACAGCGTTGAAGAAAAGACACAATGAAGAATACACAACAGATAACACACAGCCTGACGGAGACGGACATGAGTCCGGTAGTGAGGAGACATCTGGACCAGATCTCAGCGGGCCAGTGGGCCCTGCTGGCCACAGGAAGGATGGATCCAGAGGTAGAGGTCATCCTCAGCGGCCTGCTGGCAGAACTCATCCAGACGGGAGCTGCCAAGATCTTCTCAGACTTCCTTCACAGTGTTGTGGACTACACCAAAGAAAACAGCGATGATTTTCCGACTGTTAAAGCCGTTCTCGGAGATGCAATTTCCAGAAGTTTCTGCACCTACATGAATGTAGCTGAGGAAGTTGATGGAAATGATCCGGATACCAGAATGTTGACGGAGATGACAGAGAAGGAGGTGGAGAGGAAAGTCATCTCTCTGCTCTCAGAAGCGTCCAAGCCGACCGAGAAAATCCCCTCACCTGCTCTGTACGTCGGGGGCTTCAACATCCCGCATCTCGGCCGCATGGTCCACCTCGCCGGCAACTGTCTGAAGACTTTATTTACATGTCGGCGTCCTGACGCACCGGCGGCTGACGGCAGGTCTGTGACTCCCGTCTCCCTTAAGTCTGTCCGGTCTGTGATGTCAGCGGTGGGGAGCGTCAGCCTTATATTGAGCAGGAGGTCCGGCTCGGAGGGAGGAGACCCCCCGCAGGCTTCACCCGTCCGGCCCTCTGCCTCAGCCCAGAGCGCCGCAGCTGAGATTGTCAACCTCATATTGGAGAACATGAAAAGCCCCCAGCCTGCAAACCCGGACCCTCCTGGCTTCTGCAGAGTTTCTCCTGACGCTCACTTTGAGTTGGCAACTATCGCAGAAAAGGTCAGAAAGTTTTTTACGCGTTCAGGTCCTAAACCTCCTGAAATTATCGTGGACCATGAAGCCAAAAAGACTCAACGCCGCTCACAGGTGATTAAAAAGCAGTTTGAGCAGATGAAGGAGGCTCTGAAGAAAGCTTTTCACAGACAGGATGAAAAGTTTGTGGTGAGACTCCAGCAAAGTGGCACACCTGAAGACTCCATTTCCATACCGGGGAGCGTGACAGAACCTCCCCCTTCACCCGGAACCAGCCCGAGAAGACTGACCACCGTCATCAAGCAGACGGACTCACAGCTAAGTTTTGAAAATGTGGACTCAGATCTGGACCGGGCCTTATCAGAGAACTTGGTCATGCTGGAGGACATCAGACACTGCCGGGAGGTGCAGGAGTTCGCCAGACAGCTGACGGATAAGATGTACCATCATCTCATGGTCACAGAGTTTTATCCCAGACCGCTCGTACCAGAGAGGAGGTGTCTGTCGGATTCAGTGATTTCCACCGCGAGGAGGCACGTAGGCGAAGGTCAGAGACCCTTCGCTCCGGAAATCATGTACGCCATCACGGAGGACGCAGTCGGCAAGTTCCTGCAGCAGGTTCTTCTGATGATCAGAAACCCGTCTGGGAGTGATGAGGAGTACTTGGTATTAGAAACCCTCACAGACATCGTAAGCCATTTTCAAGAGGGGGCGCCATCTCCAGATGTCTCTGAGATGGGAGTGCAGATATGTGAGGGCTCCATGTCGCCTCCTTTAAGACATCCATCACATCTCAGTGATGAACCAGTTCTTACGGAACTAGTAGAACCTCTAGAACCAGTAGCGCTAACAGAACCAGTTCTTACAGAACCAGTAGCGCTAACAGAACCAGTTCTTACAGAACAGGTAGCTCTAACAGAACCAGTGTTTCCAGCAGCAGCTTTGACAGAGCAGGAGGACAAACAAGACAACCTGGAGTATAGAGAGGACGAACCTGCAGAAATGAAATCCTTCTCTCCTGAGGCTGAACGTTACACAAGCACCCTCAGTGTTGCTTTACTTCTGAGACTTTTGTCTAAGTACAAGGTGAAAGACGGAAAGCCCAGCCCCGACATCCAGAAGATACATGAAAGGCTTTCACAGCTGATCATGGCTAAAGTGGACATTGGGAACGATAAGATCATCATAATAAATGAGGAAAACATCAATGACCTCACCAAGGTTGTAGTCAAAGACCTCTATAAGGTTTTCAAGTCGTCAGAAAGTCTGGTGCTTGCAGCAGTGTCACTGGATGATGGACTTTTTGATGAAATGCTTATAAAATCTCTGAAACGCAACTTATATGTCTTAAAGCAACCCAAAAAGAACATCTTCCAGAGGTTTTTCTCCAGAGTTGGAAACAAACTGGAGAAAGCTGTCAGGTTCTTGAGGAGGATTTAGGAGAAGCTGAAGTTCTAACAGAGATCTGCAGACATCAGAACATCTTCATGAGACGTTCTAGAGAAAGCGCACAGAAAAGATCAAAACACAAAGGAACAACACAAAAGCACACACACACACACACACACACACACAGACAGACCCAAGATCACAACAAACAACAAAGTTTCAAAGCTAAGAAAGAAAAAAAACAACAAAGAAACAAAAGACAACCAAAGCCCCCCTGAAACAAAAAACAAAAACAAAGAAAAAACCCTCAAAAGCACAAAAATAGGAAAAGCTTAAAAAACAAGACAAAAGAAAAACCCTAACAAAGCTTAGTTCTTGTCCCTAAAGCAAAGACAAAACAAGAAACCCCCCCCCCCCCCAAGGTTAAAGCACCCCAAAATACAAACCTTAGAAAACAAAGAACCCCAAACAAGATAAACAATAACCCCCCCCCCCCCTCAAAGCCCCCACAAACACCAAAAAACTATCTCCCCCCCAACAAAAAAAACAAAACAAAAAAGAAAAGAAAAGAAAAACTAACAAAAACAAAGCCCCCCCCCCCCCCCCCCCCAAAAAAACAAACCCCACAACCCCCAAGAACAAGGCACAGACAAAATACAAAACATAAAGAAAACAAAAACCCCAAACAAGATAAACAATAACCCCCCACCAAAGCCCCACAAAACAACCCCCCTCCCCCAGAAAAACACAAAACAAAAAAGAAAACCTCACGAAAACAAAGCCCCCCCCCCCCAAAAAACACAAACCCCCAAGAACAAGGCACAGACAAAATACAAAACATAAAAAAACAAAACAAAAGACCCCCCCCCCCCCACACACACACACACACACACCCAAAAAAAAAAAACAACCCCCCCAAGAACAAGGCACAGACAAAATACAAAACATAAAGAAAACAAAAACCCTAAACAAGATAAACAATAACCCCCCACCAAACAACCCCCCCCCCCCCCAGAAAAAAACAAAACAAAAAAGAAAACCTAACAAAAACAAAGCGCCCCCCCCCCCCCCAAAACACAATCCCCCAAGAACAAGGCACAGACAAAATACAAAACATAAAAAACAAAACAAAAGACACCCCCCCCCCCCCCCCACACACACACACACACACACACACACACAAAAAAAAAAAAAAAAAACCTCCCCCTCCGCGAGCTGCCACCTTATCGTGGTGGAGGGGTTTGCGTGTCCTCAGGATCCTACAGAAGCCAGGTTGTCTGGGCTTCAAGCACCCGTTACGGTTACCCATGGCAACCAGGTCTGTAGAGGAGGGGCCAGACGAAGCGCAGCTCAAAGACCCTCACCATAGAAAGCTGGAGATGGAGACCACGCCATGTTACCGTAAACACGGCTTCACGACAGCAACATGTGCTGCGTTACATGTAGACTACATGTGCTGCGTTACATGTAGACTACATGTGCTGCGTTACATGTAGTCTACATGTGCTGCGTTACATGTAGTCTACATGTGCTGCGTTACATGTAGTCTACATGTGCTGCGTTACATGTAGACTACATGTGCTGCGTTACATGTAGACTACATGTGCTGCGTTACATGTAGTCTACATGTGCTGCGTTACATGTAGTCTACATGTGCTACGTTACATGTAGTCTACATGTGCTGCGTTACATGTAGACTACATGTGCTGCGTTACATGTAGACTACATGTGCTGCGTTACATGTAGACTACATGTGCTGCGTTACATGTAGACTACATGTAACGCAGCACATGTAGACTACATGTAACGCAGCACATGTAGTCTACATGTAACGCAGCACATGTAGTCTACATGTAACGCAGCACATGTAGTCTACATGTAACGCAGCACATGTAGACTACATGTAACGTAGCACATGTAGACTACATGTGCTGCGTTACATGTAGACTACATGTAGGCTGCATGTAGGCCCTGTAAGGTGTCATGTAGGGGTCCATGTAATGTCTCAGTTTTGAATAACGTCTCAGGACATTTTCTGACATCATTTCCTTTCTTCTCGTTGCAGATAACTCGGGCCTCCTTCCCTGTGAGGCTCGCTGCTGCACGCTCTTCCAGCCTCTTCTGCCATACTGACATCAGGAGATCCAGTTCAGACAAGTAAACTGGAAACCAGCCTGTTCTGAGGAAATGCAACTTGTGTCTTTATTAAATCTCAACTTGATAATTGTGAGATGTTGAATGGATATTTTTCTTTTGCTTTTGTGTATTTCTCATAAATACAAGTTCTAATAGCACAAACAGCATATAGTGCAGTGAAAGTAGATATAATGTAAAGAGAAAAATGTAATGTTTGATGGTATAATGGAATTTGATGCCATGTTTGTAAATGTAACTGTACAAAATTGTGAGTCAAACTGAAATCGCAATATCTGCCAGAAAAGTTGCAAGTAGATGTTTTCCTAAAATCTTTCAGCCCTCACTTCCACGACATTAAGATCCAACTTTTTCATCAACTGTTTTCCTTTTTCTCTCAACAGATAAGGACTATTTCTTGATCGTCTTTCAGAGTCCCTCTGTCTGAAACTGAAGGATCTGCTGACCAGTTCTTCACTTCAAATGTGTTTCTTCGTCCATCCCATACCAGTCCTCAGGAGAGAGAATAGTTAAATCACATAGTTAGTATCACAAGATAATATGGAGATTTTATTTGTAAAAGCAGTTAACTCTGTTTTTTTCTAAATGTCTGTTTTTGCAAATGAACTCTTCATAGGTGAAATAACAGAGAAAAGGTGATCTCAGTTTAAACTGAAGGATCTGCTGACCAGCTCTTCACTTCAAATGGCCATTCAAGTTTTTTCTTTCTTTGTTTACCAAAAGCTTTTTAAGCACTTGCTGTACACTTACATGAGAGTGAACCAGACAACCGTTCATCACATAAATATCTTTTTCCTTGTTATTATTTTCCAAATTATTGTCTTCTCTCAGCTCTAAGTTGTCTGTTCCTGCCTGGTACACATTTGTCCGGGTTCAGAAGAAAGAAGCACACCGGGTTTCAAACCGTCTCTGAAGTTGGAAAAGTAAACCTGGATCAGAACATACACGACCGCTCAAAAGTTAAGTGATCCCAAACGTCTGAGTGGGAGTGTACTCCTGCAAGATGCAGTGTAGTGTACAATATGGAGTCCAGCAGACATTTTAAAGCTTTGTTCTCTGTTTCCATTAAAAGTTGAGATTATTTATATTTGTTTAATTTAGCAGGTGCGCAGTGACGTACTGTACACTATAAACACTTCACTGCATGTCACTACTTTTTGTTGGTTAAGTGTAACAAAGACATTAACAAGTAAAAAATTTAGTTTGTTTTTATTTAAAGCATTTTAAAAGAACCACATATACACATACATAAACACAGAAATTTACAAATACCGTATGGGTTCATACGTTATAAACACCACTAGTTTGGACAACCTTTTCCATCAGATTTAAAACCTTTGAGTCAGAGGATCTAATGATCACACTGGCATCAGCTGAAAGCAGCTAATATCTGCCTCCTCTCTGAGTGAGCTGCTTCAAATTCTGCTCTGGGCCTCTTCCTTTTAGGCCTGGCCTCCACCGCGCGACATGAACCCTCATTTTGAGCCTCTTTGGGTGGATCTGAACATGAAACAGTATGTTACTAATCCCACTCATTCATGTAGAACAGTCATCCCAATGAAAGTGTTTCTGAGTGAAGCCTCACCGGCTTTATTTGCACGAAAATCTGCCATCTTCATCTTCCTCCTCTTTGGCAGAGACCCATCCGGTCTTTCTGAAGTCAAATATTGAATATTGTTTGATTTTTTTATCTATTTTTTTTTCCTTTTAGTTTGGTCGATATAAGGTACCAGTCAAATGTTTGGACACACTTACCCATTATATTTATTAGGAAAGTCTGTCCCAACTTTTAACTGCTATTGTAAGGTAAATATAACAAATAATAAATAAAATCATACAGGTTTAGGTTTCAGACTCAGAAGAACTCCACCTTCACCTTTTCTTTACAGATTTCACAGCAGCTGTGTGAGGAACCTCTTCAGTGGTGAATAACTGCAGATCTGTTGGCTTCTGTTTAATTTAGTGGAGCTCACGTGACGTCGTAGAGGTGCTTCATTGTTTTTGATACAGGAGAAGCTGCTGGGGACGGAAGATGCTGTCTCCAGGATGAAAGGATGCTCGCACTGATTCTGCAAAGCAGAGGCTTCTTCCTGGGGGAGGAGGTTCAGGTCCTGGCCTTGACAAACTTCCATCATGTCACAGCAAGAGATTAAACTGAAAGAAAATCAAACACGGTTAAAAATTAGAGACCGATACTATACTGACCAATCAGCACAAGAGAAATTTAAAACAACGTGTTCAAAAGTAAATTCCTAGAAGCTGTCGGGGGGCAGGGATTTTATGTTTCTCATGGTTATAAAAGGATCCTGAAGAAGTTCTCTCGGTGTGAAGCGCTTGTCTGGATCCACATCAAGCATCTTCTTTACAAGCTTAAAAAGATCCTCCAGGTCGTCAAATTCATCCTTGTTTACCTTTTGATGGAGGGGGGAGGGGGGGGGGGTTGTTTTCAGCTGAATGAGAATTAAACGTCAGTAAGTCTTCATCTTGAATGTCAGAGTGAAATTTCTGAGCTAAATGTGATATCTCACCATCAGGAGATCCTCCAGACATATGGGATTGATTTCTGCTTCTTCCTCCATCCCATACCAGTCGGGGACTTCTGGCAAATGAGTAGCGGTAAATGAGCAGGTAACACTAGAGAAGTCAATCACTGTGACCTTCAGTGGGTGTTTTACGTCCACGAACCACAATCTTGTCTGGTCTGAGATCTGTGTGAACAATTTCTTGAGACTGTAGAAATGTGAGGGTTGTGGCCACCTGGAGACACAAATCAATGAAACAAGGTTCATGATGCACATTTGACAAGTTGATGTTTTCATCCATCCATTTCCAGATGCTCATCTAGGGTCAGAGGTCACGGGTACAGCAGCCTCAGCAGAGGAGCCCAGACTACCCTCTCACTGGCCACTTCTCCACAGATGGAATCCCAAGGTATTCCCAGACCAGTTAAGCAGCCAATCTTCAGTCTGGAACCAGGAAACGGGACCATATCACCCCCATTCTGGATTCCCTCCACTGGCTTCCTGTCTCTTCCAGGATCCAGTTTAAGATTTTACTGTTTGTTTACAAGTGCCGAGTGGTTTGTGTGGCATGTCAGTGCGTCCTTCACCTTTAAGGTGAACGGTGGGCGTCTACAAAGAGAGGCGCGTGCATGGCGCACGCTCGTACACACTTTGCAGTGAGCTTTGTGGTGGTGGCGGCGTGCCATCCTTATTGGACCACGCCAGACCATATTTCCATCTAAACGACTGAACTCTTCAGCCTCCTAAGATCTGTGACGGTCATCGGCTGGGTTCGTTGGTTCTCTTTCTACTTCCTTTGGGAGCGCATGCAGGCGTGTGCGTATTGTGGGCTTGCGGCTTGTCCCGGGGTAAGTCCGCTCACTGCCTTGTTTGCGGATGGCTAAAAACTGTGGCTGACTCCGAATTCTGCCTCAGATTCTGGGCTGTTGTTGTGGGATTCAGCCACATTGGTTGTGGCTCTCCCCACCCTCTTGCTGCACACAGGAGCACACGCCTTTGTCTCGCCGGCAGGTAAGGTGCTTTACTCATTTCAGCTCATGATTAACCATTCGGCATATTTATCAGTGTCATTTTCTTCAGGCACGAAGTGCGCAGTGTGCGTGGCCGACCTTGGAGTCGCCTCTTCCGTTAGGGGTGCCGTTGTTTTGTCCGGGTTTGTTTCTTCACCTCATCCTTCCATAAGATCTCTGGTGGGTGTTAGTACGCCCACAAGGGAATGGACAATTACCAGCCAACTGTAATTGCTAATATTGTTCAGCAGCTTTCTCCCCATGTGGTGAGTTCTGTTTTTTTTTCCTCAGCTGCTGCATGTTGCTTGCTGCATGCCCCTTTGCTGCATGAGTGTGCTGTTGCATCATTGCTGTGCCCCTTGTCCTAACTCTTGTTTTTTTTTTCTTTGTCTATTTTGCTTAGTTATTATTGCATGTTGTGCTCTGTTTGTGATTCTTATTTTGTTCATTTGTTTAAGCTTGCTAAGTATTGTTTAACCTGTGTTTTTGTTTTTTACTAACCCTGGGGAATTAAAGGGACAATGTGAAGTTTATGAGTGTACTGCTGGTGAAGCTGTTGCTATAGCACAGTCCTAGTTCTTTAATTAGAGGCCTATTTTAATATTTAGTGCTGATGAAATGAATAAATAATGATTAAGTAATCCATCTCTCTTTATTGTCCGACTTAGCGTGGCCTTTATGAATTAGTTGGGCTAAGGCTGTTTGGTCCTGGGGCCAACATCCCCAGGTGGCGTTGTCTCTTTTCTGTTTAGCTGAGCTATCTCCGCTCATGCCACATTTGGCACCCCTTTGCCTTTCAGAGCTTCTAACTGTGCACATGCCGGTCAGAGAAACACGTTCCTCACATTCCTTATTTTTAAACGCACCACCAACCTGCAGAAGACAAAAGGTGACGGAGTCTTTTCTGCTGCAGGTCCAAAGCTCTGCAATTAAGATGTTTATTATAACTCATACTCTTAATAGATAGCGAGGTGTAAAGGGCGTGTCTGTGTGTGTGGTGGTGTGTGTGTTTGGGGGGGGGGGGGGGGGGGTAATTTCTCTAATTGTCATTTTATTAAAACTGTTGATTTTAATATGTAAAGCACTTTATGCTACTTATGTATGAAAAGTGCTTTATGAATAAAATTACATTCATTCATTCACGTGGAGTCAATCGAGCATTTTAAATCTCTTTCAAAGAAGCACCTATTTGCACGGGCTTTTTTTTTTTTTTTTGACTTATATTTGAAATGATTATAAAAACAGAAATCTGTTTTAATCCATGTGAAGCTCAGAACATCAGCTCATCTGTTAAATGCACAGCATTAGAAGGCAACTTAAAAACAAATTATCAGTATTGCACATAAAATATTGAACATATTAAATCTGAACTCAGCGTGTTTTTGTTAACAGTGGTAATTTCTCTACATGGAGACCAGTTTAGAGTTTGGCCTGCGGTGGTTATACCTGTGAAGGCCTCATGTACTCTAGGCTGCAGGTAAAGATTATCGGGAAACTAACATTAATAATTATATTGGCGCAAATCTTAAGCGCATGCGCGCAGGAACGTCTGTATCGTAAAAAGTGAAGTATTTAAAAGCAGAAAAGTCATGGAAACAGAACGTGTCGCGCGTTCCAGCTGCTATAAAAAGCAGCAGAGCTCTCATTCTTCCCCTTTCACTTGCTTCACGAGCGGACACACTTGAGCCTTTTAAGAGCTTTTTCACATCTAACAAACAGAAGTTTGGACAAGAGAAAGCGGAGAGAAAAACCCGGACCAACCGAAGGAGACGCCACCGGACCTGTTGGAGTAGCTGTTGGACCAGAGGACCGGAGAAAGGACCTGCCGAAGAGAGGATGCTGTCCGAGACCCCCCTCCGGAGCGGTAAGTAAATGTACATTTATAAACCTTTACAACAGTAGTTTGTTTTATACACAGTTTATTTCATTAATTAGGCGCGAGCACGAAGTATTACTGAAATGCGTTTATTGAGCTATTCTGTAATAAATTTGATATTCTACAACACAACGTTTTGTGAGGGGTGCTACTTGAAATGAATTAAATGAAAAATACTTTATTCATCCCAGAAGGGAAATTCTGTATTGTAAAAGCTCACTTTAAAAAAAAAATAAAAAAATAAAAAAATAAAAAAAAAACAAAAAAATAAAAACCAAAAACTTGTTTAAAACGTTTTTCCTATTTGCTTTGTGCATATTAAATTTCTGGGAAATTGTTGGAATTTCCCGGAAATTTTAATGTTGCAGTCTTTGAGAAATCGGTTGTTTTTTGGTCTGCTAGCATAAATTTTGATGCTAAAAGTTTTAGAAAGGCGACCATGTTTTGTTTTTTTTACAAAATGCTCAAAAACACATTTTTGGTCACCATGGAAACCGTTAAATGAGCAATAACATGGAGTTTGGGACGTAAACAGCGTTAAGAACGTCAGAATGCAGGAACCAGCCGTGTTTACATCAGGGCTGCACAAGTCCAGTCCTCCAGAGCGATACTGCAACTTTGTCTCAGCATAAAAAAATGATTTGTGGCGGTGGATCATGCAATAAAACTGCATTACCGTCTGCCAATACATCACAGTTTCTACTTTATGATTAACTCGTGTATGTGGTGTTTTAGTTGTGGTTGGGTCTCCATTTAAGAAATTGTACAGTTCTATAGAATATACTTTGTAATTACATCTGTGATTTCAAGCAGAAATATCAAGCAGATATATTTTTAGATCATAAGAATTATAAATTATGTTTGCAAAAAAAAAAAAAAAGGAATTCAGTTGAAATTGTAGAGCTGTTGTTCTCACTTCAGTGTACATACTGTATAGGACATGGTCACTAAGTTTTGTCAAGCTAATTGCATTTTTAGTTCTAGTAAAAATAATGTTTGAATTTAAAACCTTTAAATCGGGAGAAGTAGCTTATGTACCTAAACATTTTTTCCTTACAGACGCGTCCTTCGGGCTTGGACCTCCTGCGCTGCTGATCGGAGCCCCTACGCTGTTCTTCATCGATGGAGATGAAGGTATGACATTGAGTCCTTTTGCTGAGGCACTTGTTGTTGTGGACGCCCCCCCACCCTGGCTTAGTGAGGAACCTGATATGTCTGTGGAGGAGGGAGGAGACTATTCAGGTTTGGACTTGGTACTTTTCGAGCCCTTTGGCTTGACTGGTACTGGTCCTGCTCCTGAGTCAGGGTACGGGGACGTCCCCTCAGTCTCTGAGAGTGAGGAGTCTGATGTTGAGGAAGAGACAAAGGAGGAGATGGAGGAGGAGACAGAGGAGGAGACAGAGGGGAGTTTAGACTGGGACGAAGAGGAGCTTACTGAGTCTTCTGACTCGGCTAGTTCTGATTCTAACGCAGTGTACTTGAACTTCATTTACTCTGCACCAGCTGACGAACCTCTGCTCCGTATGGTGAATGCATGGGTGAGAGAGTTGTGAGGAAAGCTATGCGGAGCAGTCTTCTCCAGTGCCGGCTCCCTCAAACTCTGTCCTCAGCTCTTCCTTGAGGAGTAGGTGTAGCAACATAGACTTCCCTGTCAGAGACCGAGGTGGGACCACTGACTTGCTAAACTTGTCACCTCCTTAATGTTTCGAGGTTTCATCAACCACAACTCATGTACCTCAGCAAAGTCACTTAATGTTGCTTCTCCAGATACGAGTGTTTTCCATCAGGAAACGCTCAATCTGGGGTTTATTTGTTTATTTATTTGTATTGATGTAACTTTCACATGTTAAAACTTTTGAGTCTGGCAGGAGTGTCTCAGGTAGCGTCTTGCACTGTGGCTTTTATTTATGTATCTGCCAGATTTTTTTATTTGTTGATTTCATATTTGAGTCTAGCAGGAGTGATAATGCTTCAGGTAGCGTCTTGCACCGGGGCCTTTCTTTATTTATCTGCTAGATTTTTCCATTTTTTAAAGATAAGAATTCATCTTTGAGTCAGGCAGAAGTGTTTGGGTCTGAGGAGCGTGATGACGATGCAAAATGTAATGATGTGTTGTGAGTGTACTAGGAGGAGGTTCCAGATGCTGCGCTGAGGAGGGATGACCATGTTCCTCCCCAGTTTTTCTCAGTGTTTTCATGCTGGTCTGAGCTTCTGGGAGCTTCATGCAGACGGAAGGAGTCAGTGATGACAAATATACAACCCTGAACAGAGGAGAAACTTTACCACCTGAGTAAAGCATAAAATGGATGGATGATATGCAGAAAGGTGAGTAAAAGATTCCGGATTAGTAAAAGAATCGACTACATAAAGCAAGATATTGAAGCTTAGAAACGCTGCAGGCGTTTGTTAAAGGAGAACTCAGTAACTTTTTTACCTCAATAAATGCTTTTCGTAATCCCTGTGGGGCTAAACAAAGTGTTTACGGAGCGATTCAATGTTCCCCCCCCTCCCGCCGGTGCCTCTGGCCTGCGAGCAGCTCTATACAACTTTGCCTGCGCCGACCCGAGCAGAACTTGCGACAACAGAAACCGCTGTACGGTACTCAGGTCCCCTATCTACCGAGCTGCTTCCAGCTCTGATTTGAACCAGACTACCAGCGCTAATTCGAAGAAAACATTTCTTTAGCTTCACACCACCTAAACACGGCTCCTGGCTCTCATAACCAACTCTTTGCTGGACCAGTGATTCACGTAGCTTGTGCTGCCTGGGCACCGGGTGAAGCATCACTGCTTCAGGCTCAATAATCACTTGTCACGTCTGCAAAAAGTAAAGAAAAGTTCGTATTCTTACCTGCTACTCGCCAACACCAGAGAAAAGAATAATCCACGGCATATTTACCCGCAAATTGCGGGTAAAACGTCCCGTTTCAGAAAATACAGGACTTTGCTTTGAGCAGAGGGAGACGAGGTGCTGCTACCAACAGGCTAGTAAAAGCTTAGAAATATATCCAGGGATCAAAATAGAGGAAAGACGGGTAGAGAAGCCATCTGTGTGCTGTGGGGGTGTAGGGGGGTTGAACTTTACGACAGTGAAAGGACGCCACTAGGGGGAGCCCTGAGCTGATGTTGCTGAGTTCTGCTTTAAAGCCAGTGTACCGACAGGTTTTCCTGATTTGTTTCAGTGAGTGATTCTTGTTGAGAGAAGACAAAAGTCCAGCCCTAAAAGACAAAGAGGACAACTGAAGACAGAACAAGAGAGGCAAAGAGAGAAGATGTGAAGTAAGTCCCTTTAATTCAACATTATAAACTGTATTTAAATGTATTTGTGACATTTTATAGAAAATATTTCTGGCTGTTTTGGGGTTTCAGGTGGTGATTCTGAGTGGACGTCCCCCTGACTTGAGTTGGTGGCCCCATGAGACCCAATCCAGAGGACCAGACATCATTCCACAGATGTGTGAATCCCAGTCAGATATAATGGTAAGGAAACAATCTCCTGTTTAAATAACAAAAGATGCCAAACTGAAACAACTTTGTACTGAAGTTAAAATCAACAGTTTGTTGGTTAAAACTTTGTAAACTCCTGTTTTTATAAAGCATGAGAATTTCCAACTTTTCTTTTCATTTCCAGCTTCCTCTGAGCTCCTGATGGTGGACGTCATCACATCCCAGGAAGCTTCAGCAGGACCGCCGCCTCCTGAAGACACTCCTGCACCCAACCTGCTCCCAGACTCTAAAGCAGGGATTCAACCCAGCTGAGACGATGAGGAGCATCCTAAACCCAGCCGAGGCGATGAAGAAGACGCCGACACAGAATCAGCTCCTCTGGAGGAGATCTTCACCTGACGCTGCCTCTAAAAAGTGAGGAAGACCACGGAGGACTCGTCTCATCGCCATCTGTTTGAACTCCTGCCATCAGGCAGACGTTACCAGACAATCAAATCAGGACCAACGGGATGTGGAAGTCATATAAAGATTAAATCTACTAAAGAAGCCACACAATCCGTCTGAGTTTCTGTATGAACGGTTGTGTTTTCTGCACTGGAACATGTTTGTGTCGTAAGAACTGATGATAACGAGCGGAAAGCAAAGCACTATTTTCATGTTTAATGTTTTATGTAAAACACTTTAAACTGTCATTTCTACATGAAATGTGTCATGAATAAACTCTCCTTGCCTATTTGCTGCATTGCTGGATCCAGATACAGGTCGCTTAGCAACATAGTGATAATGATCTTTTTTTAAGGGGGTGCAGCAATCCAGCAGCAGGGTTATAGTAGTTTTGGATTTTTAATTACTTTCAGTTTTTATTTAGTTTTGACCTTTTGTTTTTCAATTCAGTTAGTTTTAGTTTGTTTTTTGAGCAGGTTTGCTAGTTTTTATTAGGCCCGAGCACCGAAGGCGGTGCGAAGGCCTATTGAAACTGTAGTGTTTTTTCTTATTAGGCCCGAGCACCGAAGGCGGTGCGAAGGCCTATTGGAACTCTAGCGTTTTTTCTTATTATTATTTTTATTTTTATTTTTATTTTTCTTCTTCTCCCGCCACTTTAAACGCATTTTTGGGGGTCTGAACATGCTCAAAAACTCACCAAAGTTTGCGTACCCCCCCAAGGGAATGTGAAAAATTACATAATTTTGGGTGCTCGGGCATGTTCGGGCGAAATTGCGCGACAGCGCCACCTATTTTGACTGCCCCGGCACTGCATCACATCAATCTTTATGAAAATTGGTGCACATGTTCTACATGCCAGGGCGAACAGAAAATCCTCTTGGAGGATATTTGTAAAATGTACAGGAAGTCGGCCATTTTGGGTCAAAGTTGGCGTTTTTGCATATTTTGGAATTTTACACACCTCGCATTTGAACGAACTAGTCCTAGAGCTTTTATCGCACGGCCACCAAAATCGGTCAGGATGTTCAGAAGGAGTAGACTATCCAAAGTTATCAAAAGAATTTTGATACGACAAAGTGCGTAGAGTGGGCGGGGCCTCAAATTTGGATGTTTGATTTTTGATGTCAGAGCTTGAATCAAATTGATATAACTCCCACATACAATGAGATATCTGCACCAAAACTCTTGGGTGAGTTGCTACTATGACCCTGAACAAATCTAAATGTTAATATTTTGATTACATCATAGCCCCGCCCCCTGGTGACAGGAAGTCATATGTTTTACTTGAGCATCCATTTCTCTGACATTTTGGACACAAGCAGCTCCAAACTCCTTCAGAGGGCAGAAAACATGTTGATGATGACTTCCATTGAAACTCATCTGTCTACGCAAAGGGCGCGGTCATGGCAGCACGGCGAACTTCGATGTGACGCCATGACCACTAAAATGGTCATAACTTGAAAACGAAAACAGATAATGATATGAAATTCAATGACCAAGTAGGGAATTGCAATATCTACGTGTGTGACGATTTTGGAAAAATTCCAACTCTAGGGGGCGCTACAATTGAGAGTAGTTTATAGCGCCAAAACGGCTGCACGGATATGCA
Organism: Atherinomorus stipes; assembly: GCA_023101725.1. NCBI lineage: Eukaryota > Metazoa > Chordata > Actinopteri > Atheriniformes > Atherinidae > Atherinomorus > Atherinomorus stipes. The sequence continues at coordinate 124,964 of JALJCO010000734.1, read as the reverse complement.
CCAAAATCACTAGGTATATCCACATAGACATCCTGAACATAATCCTAGAATATGGTTATGATTGTCAAAAGTGGGCGGGACTTATGAGCAAAAGAATGTGGCCACGCCTCCAAATTTCAGAAAATGATGAAAAATCATGCGTTTGTCCTACAGAGCTAAGATTTGGAGGATATTTTCACTGAATCCTCCTGAACATTTCACTCACTGGGACTTGTGTTCTACAGACAAGTCGCACACTCTACTTTTTCACAAGTATGCAAATTAGCTCAACATGTGGATCTCTGTAATGGATTACTCAATTCCCACCAAAATTGCAACAATGGTAGTCTTAATAGTCCTTGTGAAGTATCTTGCGTTTGAACAAGTTTGATCAAAGTATTGATTTTTAAGAATTATTTATACTCTCTCATTAAATGCAAGAAATGTTTAACAAATTTTTAATCTGAAATTTTTAAGTTGACATGAACCAAAAAAATTCATAGCATTAACAAAACTATTCCGATCATGTATGAATATTTCCAGGATTTTTAGACCAACTTTCTATTTTTAATGAATATTTTTTAAATTTTTCCATGCTTCATCCACTTTTAAAAACAGGAGGTCTTTTGGGGGTCTGAACATGTTCAAAAACTCACCAAATTTTGGCTACCCCCCCAATGGAATGTGGAAATTTACATATTATGTGGTGTTTGGGCATGTTCGGGGCAAAATCGCGCAACGGCGCCACCTATTTTGACTGCCCCGCCACTGCATCCTATCAATCTTTATAAAAATTGGTACACATGTTCTACATGCCAGGGCGAACAAAAAATCCTCTTGGAGCATATTTTTAAAATGTACAGGAAGTCGGCCATTTTGGGTCAAAGTCGCCATTTTGGCGTTTTACTCACCTCGCATTTGAACGAACTTGTCCTAGGGTTTTAATGGTAGGGCCACCAAAATCGGTCAGAATGTTCCCAAGGCATGTGTCATCAAAAGTTATCAAAAGATTTTTGATAAGTCAAAGCATGTGGACTGGGCGGGGCCTGAAAGTTTGATGTCTCGCCATGAAAAATCAATCTCATATAACTCCCACATAAAATGAGATATCTGAACCAAAACTCTTGAGTGAGATGTCAATATGACCCTGAACACATAAACATGTCAATATTTTTATTATGTCATAGCCCCGCCCCATTGTTACAGTCACCATTTTGGCATTAAGTCACCACGCATTTGAACAAACTTGTCCTAGGGCGTTTATCGTACTGCCACCAAAATTGGTCAGAATGTTCCCAACGCATGTGTGATTAAAAGTTATCAAAAGCTTTTTGATAGGAAAAAGTATGTGGCTTTAGCGAGGCTTCAAAGTTGGCCCTCTCACCATGGAACACAATGTGCCTTTGCTCCGCCTCCTGGTGACAGGAAGTGCTGTTTTTCTTACTCTTACTGGCTCACCTCAACAAGCAAGTCAACACCTTTCAGGACCCATTACAGTTTGCATATCGTAAAGGGCTTGGGGTTGAAGACGCCATCATCTTCCTGCTTCAGAGAGCCCACTCTCATCTGGACCAGTCAGGCAACACTTTGAGGGTCATGTTCTTTGATTTTTCAAGTGCCTTTAATACTATTCAGCCTGCATCACTATGTGAGAAGCTCCAAAACTTACAGGTTGATCCTCCACAACCACCTGGAATTATGATTGCCTAACAAACAGACCACTGTTTCTGAGACTGAAAGGTTGTGTGTCTGAGACGGTGGTCAGCAGCACTGGAGCACCACAAGGAAATGTACTCTCACCATTCCTCTTCACACTATAGAGATACAGAAATTCATTCCTACCAGCAGCATCACACTGAAGAAAAAAGTGACTTACTGAAATAGTAATAAAGCAACAAAATAATCCATGTTCTATTAACCAAAAAAGTGAGCTTTATACAATACTGAATTTCCCTTCTGGGATTAAAAAAAAGTTTTTTAAGTCATTTTCTGACTCTTTGCTCATGATCATCCAACATATAGGCCAGATATTTGAAAATACTTCACGTTTCAAACCTTTTGCTGACACTACAGTGTCATCAGGTGGATTTGCCAAAAGAAACCATGGTGAAATTAGCCCCAAAGCCATGAAAACAAGACCTCGAGATAACACATAAAAAACGGTTGATCTCTACCAAACTCGCCACAGATCCTGAACTCATTTAAATAGACATGTGCTGGATAGGTTAAGTCCCTATAGCTCCATAACACCCCCAGAAAACTTCAATTGGTGACTCCCAGCCAGCACAACAAAATGCAGGCATGAAAGTCGGCACACAGTTGTGATGTGACATGGACTACGCGGTGCATAGGCCGGAGCGCCGCCAGAGGTGCGAGGGCCTTCAATGCCGCTTGCGGCTTTAATTATTATTAGGCCCGAGCACCGAAGGCGGTGCGAAGGCCTATTGGAACTCTAGCGTTTTTTCTTATTATTATTTTTATTTTTATTTTTATTATTTTTCTTCTTCTCCCGCCACTTTAAACGCATTTTTGGGGGTCTGAACATGCTCAAAAACTCACCAAAGTTTGCGTACCCCCCCAAGGGAATGTGAAAAATTATGTAATTTTGGGTGCTCGGGCATGTTCGGGCGAAATTGCGCGACTGCGCCACCTATTTTGACTGCCCCGCCACTGCATCACATCAATCTTTATGAAAATCGGTGCACATGTTCTACATGCCAGGGCGAACAAAAAATCCTCTTGGAGCATATTTTTAAAATGTACAGGAAGTCGGCCATTTTGGGTCAAAGTTGGCGTTTTTGCATATTTTGGAATTTTACACACCTCGCATTTGAACGAACTAGTCCTAGAGCTTTTATCGCACGGCCACCAAAATCGGTCAGGATGTTCAGAAGGAGTAGACTATCCAAAGTTATCAAAAGAATTTTGATACGACAAAGTGCGTAGAGTGGGCGGGGCCTCAAATTTGGATGTTTGATTTTTGATGTCAGAGCTTTAATCAAATTGATATAACTCCCACATAGAATGAGATATCTGCACCAAAACTCTTGGGTGAGTTGCTACTATGACCCTGAACAAATCTAAATGTTAATATTTTGATTACATGATAGCCCCGCCCCCTGGTGACAGGAAGTCATATGTTTTACTTGAGCATCCATTTCTCTGACATTTTGGACACAAGCAGCTCCAAACTCCTTCAGAGGGCAGAAAACATGTTGATGATGAGTTCCATTGAAACTCATCTGTCTACGCAAAAGGGCGCGGTCATGGCGGCACGGCGAACTTCGATGTGACGCCATGACCACTAAAATGGTCATAACTTGAAAATGAAAACAGATAATGACATGAAATTCAATGACCAAGTAGGCAACTCCAATTTCTACGTGTGTGACGATTTTGGAAAAATTCCAACTCTAGGGGGCGCTACAATTGAGAGTAGTTTATAGCGCCAAAACGGCTGCACGAATATGCACCAAAATCACTATGTATATCCACATAGACATCCTGAACATAATCCTAGAATATGGTTATGATTATCAAAAGTGGGCGGGACTTATGAGCAAAAGAATGTGGCCACGCCTCCAAATTTCAGAAAATGATGAAAAATCATGCGTTTATCGTACAGAGCTAAGATTTGGAGGATATATTCACTGAATCCTCCTGAACATTTCACTCACTGGGACTTGTGTTCTACAGAAAAGTCGCACACTCTACTTTTTCACAAGTATGCAAATTAGCTCAACATGTGGATCTCTGTAATGGATTACTCAATTCCCACCAAAATTGCAACAATGGTAGTCTTAATAGTCCTTGTGAAGTATCTTGCGTTTGAACAAGTTTCATCAAAGTATTGATTTTTAAGAATTATTTATACTTTCTCATTAAATGCAAGAAATGTTTAACAATTTTTTAATCTGAAATTTTTAAGTTGACATAAACCAAAAAATTCATAGGATTGCCAAAACTATTCTGATCATGTATGAATATTTCCAGGATTTTTAGACCAACTTTCTATTTTTAATGAATATTTTTTTAATTTTTCCATGCTTAATCCACTTTTAAAAACAGGAGGTCTTTTGGGGGTCTGAACATGTTCAAAAACTCACCAAATTTTGGCTACCCCCCTAATGGAATGTGGAAATTTACATATTATGGAGTGTTTGGGCATGTTCGGGGCAAAATCGCGCAACGGCGCCACCTATTTTGACTGCCCCGCCACTGCATCCTGTCAATCTTTATAAAAATTGGTACACATGTTCTACATGCCAGGGCGAACAAAAATCCTCTTGGAGCATATTTTTAAAATGTACAGGAAGTCGGCCATTTTGGGTCAAAGTCGCCATTTTTGGCGTTTTACTCACCTCGCATTTGAACGAACTTGTCCTAGGGTTTTAATGGTAGGGCCACCAAAATCGGTCAGAATGTTCCCAAGGCATGTGTCATCAAAAGTTATCAAAAGATTTTTGATAAGTCAAAGCATGTGGACTGGGCGGGGCCTGAAAATTTGATGTCTCGCCATGAAAAATCAATCTCATATAACTCCCACATAAAATGAGATATCTGAACCAAAACTCTTGAGTGAGATGTCAATATGACCCTGAACACATAAACATGTCAATATTTTTATCATGTCATAGCCCCGCCCCATTGTTGCAGTCACCATTTTGGCATTAAGTCACCACGCATTTGAACGAACTTGTCCTAGGGCGTTTATCGTACGGCCACCAAAATTGGTCAGAATGTTCCCAACGCATGTGTGATCAAAAGTTATCAAAAGCTTTTTGATAGGAAAAAGTATGTGGCTTCAGGTGGGCTTCACAGTTGGCCATCTCACCATTGAACACAATGTGCCTTTGCTCCGCCTCCTGGTGACAGGAACTGCTGTTTTTCTTACTCTTACTGGCTCACCTCAAAAAGTAAGTCAACACATTTCAGCACCCATTACAGTTTGCATATCGTAATGGGCTTGGGGTTGAAGACGCCATTATCTTTCTGCTTCAGAGAGCCCACTCTCATCTGGACCAGTCAGGCAACACTTTGACGGTCATGTTCTTTGATTTTTCAAGTGCCTTTAATACTATTCAGCCTGCATCACCATGTGAGAAGCTCCAAAACTTCCAGGTGGATCCTCCACAACCACCTGGAATTGTGACTGCCTCGCAGACCACTGTTTGTGAGACTGAAAGGTTGTATGTCTGAGATGGTGGTCAGCAGCACTGGAGCACCACAAGGAACTGTACTCTCACCATTCCTCTTTACACTGTACACCTCAGACTTCCAGTACAACTCTTATCCTGTCATCTGCAGAAATACTCTGATGACTCTGCAGTTGTGGGGTGTATCAGTGATGGACAAGAAGCCGAGTACAGGGAACTAGTCAGTCAGTTTGTGAAATGGTAACAATCAGCTCATCTGCAATACCAGCAAGACTAAAGAGATGAATATTGACTTCAGGAGGAGCAAAACTAAGCAGCATAGTCCTGTCTACATCCTGGGTGAGGAGGTGGAGAACTACAAATACCTGGAGTTCAGCTGGACAACAGACAAGACTGGAAATGCAACACTGACTACATTGGGGCTTGGGATTGCAGCCGCCACCATCTTGCTGCTTCAGAGAGCTCTCTTTCATTTCGACCAGTCAGGCAGCACTTTGAGGGTCATGTCCTTTGATTTAACAAGTACAGTTAATACTATTCAGCCTGCTTTGGAGGTCAAAACCTCTTGGGGATTTGCCAAAAAGTAACCATGATGAAATTAGCCCCAACGCCATGCCAACAGGAAAGACCTCAAAGTAACACATAAAAAATGTTGATCTCTACCACTCGCCACAGATCCTGAACTCATTTACAGAGACATGTGTTGGATAGGTAAAGTTAATAAAGCTCCATAGCACCCACAGAAAGCTTCAAATGGTGAGCCCCAGCCAGCACAAAAAACTGCGGGAATGAAATTTGGCACACAGTTATGATGTGACACTGACTACGAGGTGCATAGGCCGGAGCGCCGCCAGAGGTGCGAGGGCCTTCAATGCCGCTTGCGGCTTTAATTATTATTATTATTATTCTTTTTCTTCTGCCAAATGAATTGCATTTTTGGGGGTCTGAACATGCTCAAAAACTCACCAAATTTTGCGTACCCCCCCAAGGGAATGTGTAAAATTACGTATTTTCAGGTGTTCGGGCATGTTCGGGCAAAAATTGCGCGACGGCGCCACCTATTTTGAGTGCCCCGCCACTGCATCCCATCAATCTTCATGAAAATCGGTACACATGTTCTACATGCCAGGGCGAACAAAAAAGCCTCTTAACGTCATGGTGCCAAGTCTACAGGAAGTCGGCCATTTTGGGTCAAAGTCGCCATTTTGGCGTTTTACTCACCTCGCATTTGAACGAACTTGTCTTAGGGCTTTGATGGTAGAGACACCAAAATCGGTCAGAATGTTCCCAAGGCATGTGTGATCAAAAGTTATCAAAAGATTTTTCATAAGTCAAAGCATGTGGACTGGGCGGGGCCTCAAAGTTTGATGTCTCGCCATGAAAAATCAATCTCATATAACTCCCACATGAAATGAGATATCTGAACCAAAATTCTTGGGTGAGATGCCAATATGACCCTGAACAGATCTACATGTCAATATTTTGATTACATCATAGCCCCGCCCCCTGGGAACAGGAAGTCATATGTTTTACTTGAGCATCCATTTCTCTGACATTTTGGACACAAGCAGCTCCAAACTCCTTCAGAGGGCAGAAAACATGTTGATGATGACTTCCATTGAAAATCATCTGTCTACGCAAAAGGGCGCGGTCATGGCGGCACGGCGAACTTCGATGTGACGCCATGACCACTAAAATGGTCATAACTTGAAAACGAAAACAGATAATGACATGAAATTCAATGACCAAGTAGGGAATTGCAATATCTACGTGTGTGACGATTTTGGAAAAATTCCAACTCTAGGGGGCGCTACAATTGAGAGTAGTTTAAAGTAGCTTATAGCGCCAAAACGGCTGCACGGATATGCACCAAAATCACTACGTATATCCACATAGACATCCTGAACATAATCCTAGAATATGGTTATGATTGTCAAAAGTGGGCGGGACTTATGAGCAAAAGAATGTGGCCACGCCTCCAAATTTCAGAAAATGATGAAAAATCAGCCGTTTGTCCTACAGAGCTAAGATTTGGAGGATATATCCACTGAATCCTCCTGAACATTTCACTCGCTGGGACTTGTGTTCTACAGACAAGTCGCACACTCTACTTTTTCACAAGTATGCAAATTAGCTCAACATGTGGATCTCTGTAATGGATCACTCAATTCCCACCAAAATTGCAACAATGATAGACGCAATAGGCCTTGTGAAGTGTCTTGCGTTTGAACAAGTTTGATCAAAGTATTGATTTTTAAGAATTATTTATACTTTCTCATTACATGCAAGAAATGTTTAACAATTTTTACATCTGAAAATTTTAAGTTGACATGAACCAAAAAAAATTCATAGCATTGCCAAAACTATTCTGATCATGTATGAATATTTCCATGATTTTTAGACCAACTTTCTATTTTTAATGAATATTTTTTTAATTTTTCCATGCTTCATCCACTTCTAAAAACAGGAGGTCTTTTGGGGGTCTGAACATGTTCAAAAACTCACCAAATTTTGGCTACCCCCCCAATGGAATGTGGAAATTTACATATTATGGGGTGTTCGGGCATGTTTGAGGAAAAATCGCGAAACAGCGCCACCTATTTTGACTGCCCCGCCACTGCATCCTATCAATCTTTATGAAAATAGGTACACATGTTCTACATGCCAGGGCAAACAAAAAATCCTCTTGGAGCATATTTTTAAAATGTACAGGAAGTCGGCCATTTTGGGTCAAAGTCGCCATTTTGGCGTTTTGGTCACCTCGCATTTGAACGAACTTGTCTTAGGGCTTTGATGGTAGAGACACCAAAATCGGTCAGAATGTTCCCAAGGCATGTGTGATCAAAAGTTATCAAAAGATTTTTCATAAGTCAAAGCATGTGGACTGGGCGGGGCCTCAAAGTTTGATGTCTCGCCATGAAAAATCAATCTCATATAACTCCCACATGAAATGAGATATCTGAACCAAAATTCTTGGGTGAGATGCCAATATGACCCTGAACAGATCTACATGTCAATATTTTGATTACATCATAGCCCCGCCCCCTGGGAACAGGAAGTCATATGTTTTACTTGAGCATCCATTTCTCTGACATTTTGGACACAAGCAGCTCCAAACTCCTTCAGAGGGCAGAAAACATGTTGATGATGACTTCCATTGAAAATCATCTGTCTACGCAAAAGGGCGCGGTCATGGCGGCACGGCGAACTTCGATGTGACGCCATGACCACTAAAATGGTCATAACTTGAAAACGAAAACAGATAATGACATGAAATTCAATGACCAAGTAGGGAATTGCAATATCTACGTGTGTGACGATTTTGGAAAAATTCCAACTCTAGGGGGCGCTACAATTGAGAGTAGTTTAAAGTAGCTTATAGCGCCAAAACGGCTGCACGGATATGCACCAAAATCACTACGTATATCCACATAGACATCCTGAACATAATCCTAGAATATGGTTATGATTGTCAAAAGTGGGCGGGACTTATGAGCAAAAGAATGTGGCCACGCCTCCAAATTTCAGAAAATGATGAAAAATCAGCCGTTTGTCCTACAGAGCTAAGATTTGGAGGATATATCCACTGAATCCTCCTGAACATTTCACTCGCTGGGACTTGTGTTCTACAGACAAGTCGCACACTCTACTTTTTCACAAGTATGCAAATTAGCTCAACATGTGGATCTCTGTAATGGATCACTCAATTCCCACCAAAATTGCAACAATGATAGACGCAATAGGCCTTGTGAAGTGTCTTGAGTTTGAACAAGTTTGATCAAAGTATTGATTTTTAAGAATTATTTCTACTTTCTCATTACATGCAAGAAATGTTTAACAATTTTTAAATCTGAAAATTTTAAGTTGACATGAACCAAAAAAATTCATAGCATTGCCAAACCTTTTCTGATCATGTATGAATATTTCCATGATTTTTAGACCAACTTTCTATTTTTAATGAATATTTTTTTAATTTTTCCATGCTTCATCCACTTCTAAAAACAGGAGGTCTTTTGGGGGTCTGAACATGTTCAAAAACTTACCAAATTTTGCCTACCCCCCAATGGAATGTAGAAATTTACATATTATGGGGTGTTCGGTCATGTTTGAGGCAAAATCGTGAAACAGCGCCACCTATTTTGACTGCCCCGCCACTGCATCCCATCAATCTTTATGAAAATAGGTACACATGTTCTACATGCCAGGGCAAACAAAAAATCCTCTTGGAGCATATTTTTAAAATGTACAGGAAGTCGGCCATTTTGGGTCAAAGTCGCCATTTTGGCGTTTTACTCACCTCGCATTTGAACGAACTTGTCCTAGCGTTTTAATGGTAGGGCCACCAAAATCGGTCAGAATGTTCCCAAGGCATGTGTCATCAAAAGTTATCAAAAGATTTTTGATAAGTCAAATCATGTGGACTGGGCGGGGCCTGAAAGTTTGATGTCTCGCCATGAAAAATCCATCTCATATAACTCCCACATAAAATGAGATATCTGAACCAAAACTCTTGAGTGAGATGTCAATATGACCTTGAACACGTAAACATGTCAATATTGTCATTATGTCATAGCCCCGCCCCATTGTTACAGTCACCATTTTGGCATTAAGTTACGACACATTTGAACGAACTTGTCCTAGGGCGTTTACCATACGGCCACCAAAATTGGTCAGGATGTTTACAAGGCATGTGTGATCAAAAGTTATCAAAAGCTTTTTGATAGGAAAAAGTATGTGGCATCGGCGGGGCTTCAAAGTTGGCCCTCTCACTATGGAACACAATATACCTTAGCTCCGCCTCCTGGTGACAGGAAGTGCTGTTTTTCTTACTCTTACTGGCTCAACTCAACAAGCAACACAACACCTTTCAGGACCCATTACAGTTTGCATATTGTAATGGGCTTGGAGTAAAAGACGCCATCATCTTGCTGCTTCAGAGAGCCCACTGTCATCTGGACCAGTCAGGCAGCACTTTGAGGGTCATGTTGTTTGATTTTTCAAGTGCCTTTAATTCTATTCTGCCTGCATTACTATGTGAGAAGCTCTATAACTTCCAGGTGGATCTCACAACCACCTGGATTTATGACTACCTAACAAACAGACCACAGTTTGTGAGACTGAAAGGTTGTGTGTCTGAGATGGTGGTCAGCAGCACTGGAGCACCACAAGGAACTGTACTCTCACCATTCCTCTTTACACTGTACACCTCAGTCTTCCAGTACAACTCTTATCCTGTCATCTGCAGAAATACTCTGATGACTCTGCAGTTGTGGGGTGTATCAGTGATGGACAAGAAGCCGAGTACAGGGAACTAGTCAGTCAGTTTGTGAAATGGTAACAATCAGCTCATCTGAAATACCAGCAAGACTAAAGAGATGAATATTGACTTCAGGAGGAGCAAAACTAAGCAGCATAGTCCTGTCTACATCCTGGGTGAGGAGGTGGAGAACTACAAATACCTGGAGTTCAGCTGGACAACAGACAAGACTGGAAATGCAACACTGACTACATTGGGGCTTGGGGTTGCAGCCGCCACCATCTTGCTGCTTCAGAGAGCTCTCTTTCATTTGGACCATTCAGGCAGCACTTTGAGGGTCATGTCCTTTGATTTAACAAGTGCAGTTAATACTATTCAGCCTGCTTTGGAGGTCAAAACCTCTTGTGGATTTGCCAAAAAGTAACCATGATGAAATTAGCCCCAACGCCATGCCAACAGGAAAGACCTCAAAGTAACACATAAAAAATGTTGATCTCTACCACTCGCCACAGATCCTGAACTCATTTACAGAGACATGTGTTCGATAGGTAAAGTTCATAAAGCTCCATAGCACCCACAGAAAGCTTCAAATGGTGAGCCCCAGCCAGCACAAAAAACTGCGGGAATGAAATTTGGCACACAGTTATGATGTGACACTGACTACGAGGTGCATAGGCCGGAGCGCCGCCAGAGGTGCGAGGGCCTTCAATGCCGCTTGCGGCTTTAATTAGTTTTTATTTTTTGGAAAATGCTTAGTTTTAGTTTCGTTTTTATTAGTTCCAGTGTTAGTTTTTTTTTGGTTTTTTTTTTCATAGAAATTATGGGTATTTGTCTGGTGTGACATCAAAATCATTAGAAAGTCACTTGGAGTAAAACCGGTAGCGCAAAGTAAATAGATTAAATAGAAACAGATTTCATATCAACCTAAAAGGCTTATGTATTAAAGGTACAGTATGTAAAAAATCAAAGGTCATATCAAATCTGATATATAATTCAAAACTGTGTTTCTATTTATGTGTAATCGCTGCACTAGAATAGCTGTTATATGTTTATTTTCTCAGAATGAGTCATTTATATCTACTTGCTGGGCAGTGCACATATGGAAGCTGCCATATTTGTCCCACCATTTTTGGTACATTGTCCCTGAATGGACAAAACAATGTGTGTGAAGTGAGAACCCTCTGAACTTTAAAACTCCTGTACCAGCTTTGTTTAATGGGAGTTAAAGCACTGTTTGGGATCAGTAATGCCTTAAAAGACATTAAAAATAGTTACTCATTGTACAGTCATAGCTACACCTGAGACCACTGGATCCACTCGTTGATGAACATATTTATGTCTGGGAAAACTTTGGCCACTAACAGCCACCATACATTCACTGCAGGGTTTAGAGTATGCAGTCATTTGAATCTTTTCTTGCAATGCCCATCTTCACCACTAGATGTCAGTAATTCTTACATACTGTTCCTTTAAATAAATGTACAAAGACTAAAACGAAGTATGTTTGCTATAATTTTAGTTTTAATTAGTTTTGTAACGGCACAATACAGTATCAGTTATCGATTTAAAAAAAACTCATTTTTATTTTTATTTCAATTAACGAAAATGTTTTTTCAATTTTAGTTTTACATTTTTTTGTTAGTTTTAGTTAACTATGATAACCTTGTCCAGCAGAGTTTTAAGGTTAATCTAAAGTCTTTCTTTGGTCCTTTAACTTAACTTAAAGTAAAATTAAACAGAAAACCGTTGACAAAAATCTACAGTTTATTACCATGTGGTATGTAGGAATTACTGTATTGCAGCAGGTATCCACCAGGGGAGAAGACCAGAATTAGAATTTGAAAAAAACAAACTAACAAAAGAATCAGAATTTGAGTTTTGAGCAATATTTTTACCTTTTATAAAAAATAATCATACATTTAATTTAAGTTATCATATAAAGTCCTTAGTATGTATGAAAATAGTGGGTTATGATTTTTTTTTTTCCATTATGGTTATTGTTATTACTTTAGCACTATTTATTTCTTAACCTGCAAAAGGGAATAAAGATTAAATTAGCCGTTGACTATAATCTTGTATATGTTCATTATTATGCATTGTCCCTCTTTCAAATAAGCTTATACTGACACTCATCAGCATGGTAATGATGATTATTTCATAGTGAAGACAGGTTGTTGCTGCTATTATTGTTATCATTATTAATATATAATTAACATTACTGGTATTTATTAGTATTGAAAATAATTGATTTTATTGTTATGTAATAATAATCTTGTATACAGTGTTTTCTAGTTTTGTACAGCAAAGGGGTGGGATTAAATAAGCGCTGGCTTCTCCCCACTCCTTTTGAACAAAGACTTTCTTTTTTTTTCTTTTTTTTTTTGTAATTCTTGTATGTATTTTTCTTGTATGTATGTAATTTGTATACTTGTTTGTTTTTTATTTGTCTCATGTTCAAATAAACTATGATGCAATAGATATCGGAAACTGTATTTGTCATATGTGTGTTTAAGTATTAAACAGATAATCTTACTGTTGCTTCATATTCTGGGGTTTATCATGCAAACGGCCAGTTTGATCTTGAGGTCACTGGGCAGACTTTAGAAACCATCATCTTAAGGGGTTCAACACTGCTTGGTACTGTTGGGAGTCAGGTGAAGCACAAACTGGTAATAATTACATAACAATGAATGGGAGCTACCAGTGAAAAGTTAATTTGACTTTGTGTACTTTTGTGAAAAGTACTAGAGGTAGTCAAATGCACCACAGGGGGGATTTTGACTCGGGAACTATATTAACTGCAGTTTAGTGCCAAAAGGCCACAAGTTTCTAGGGATGCAACAGATCAGAGTGGTTTCAATATAAAAATATCACTTTATTTAACAAAATAATTAAATCAAGTAACTTGCCGTTAAAAGCATCTCATACATGGCGTTAGTCAGGCTGGTGTACCACGGCTAGGTGTGCGTAAGTGTGTGTGTGTGTGTGTGTGAGAGAGAGAGAGAGAGAGAGAGAGAGAGAGAGAGAGAGGAGAGCAAGTGTGTTGCATTAAATTTTAGATATGTGTAGTACAGGCCAAAAGTTATAGACACAATCCCATTAAAGAGTAAAGACTAAAAACTCGGTTGTCAGTAACATAAGTTGAAATTCACAAAAAATGATAGTAAAAATTTGACAAAATCACAACATTGATTTTTATTTGTGATTCAACAGAAATATATTTAAAAAGCAAACAAACAATCAAATATAAAATAAAACAAGGATACCAGCATGATGACTAAAATTTTGTTGAGTAAACCTTTGAGGCAATCTGAAATGTAATCAAACTGTAATGAATAGTTCTCGCAGCCTCCAGTCAGACTTCTGCACCTACTGACAGGTATTTTGGTCCACTGTTCATGAGCAAGGTGCTTTAATCTGTCTGGGACAGTTTTTTGTTTGTTTTTTAAATATTTTTTCAAACCATAATTCATAATCAATGTTTTGTTTTATCAAATTTTAATGAAGTGAATTTTTTTTTATTCATTATTACTTTTTAAAAATTGTTATTTGAATTAGCTACTGTTGTGTATTTAGCCTTTTCTTTAATGGGAGTGTGTCTAAACTTTCGGCCCGTATAGTATACTTTCATGCTGCCAAATGATGGAAATTAGGAGGTCCAACTCAAACCTGAAGTTCTGAACTCACCTTTATGACGTTTTTTTTTTTTTTTTTTTTGTCAGACCATCCAGACTCTGGTGTTTACATAATTTAGCTTCTTCTTCCTTTTTTCCATCTTACTGATGGTTTTAAAACTTTTAAATTTTATATTTAAGATTAAAATTATATATAATTACAAGTGGTGGGACAAAAAAAATCAATTTCTTTTTTCCATTTTTAGATGAGTAAATCTGTTTTCTACAGTGACAGATCTTATGTCTTGTGTAATGCAGATTGCTTGTAATACAGTATAATTCAGTTATTGATTTTATATAAAATCTATATTCATTAAATGGATCAAAATAAACATACCTTGAAGCTCCTGCTGCCTGGGTCAGTTTGTGTTAAACTTAAAATATTTTTTTGAGGCATTCAGGAACAAAACTGTTCTTTACATGAGTGGAAATTTAATTTAATTTACTTCACTTTGTCAGCACATTTCATTCACGGGGAGATGCCACCAGGGGGCGCTGCGGAGACAAAGAAATTCTAGGTTGCATTTAATAGCATAGTATGCTGTAGGAAACAATTAAATTCAAGTTAAGCGTAGAAAAGCATGGCAGAAAAGGAACTATCACTTTTTATGCACTCAGCTTTGGTAGAGCCATTTTATAAGGATTTTTTGTCATTTTTATTTTAAAAAGAGAGAGAGTACATGAAAAAACTAAATAATTGTTGGTCCAGAAAGCACTGTTATTTCCCAGGACATGGAATGTCCCATTGTGACAGTTGCCCCCGGAAGTAATCGTCTTCATCTTCTTGTGGAAAACAAATCTCTACTGTTTTGCAGATCTCTGACTGACATTTCCGAATCGGTTTTTACCTCACAAACCTTAGAATGGTAGGATTTTAAGACTGCTCGATGTTTTTTGTAATTATAAAAATATTTTTTACTTGCGCCGTTATGTGATTCATACAGTTTATAACAAGTTGCTAATTGTGGCTAGCTGAGTGATGCTAGTCGGGCGTTGCCAGCTGACTACGGAACGATATGATATATGGAGTGTTGAAAGCTAGTTTGGATTAATGTTGCATGAGGTTTAAGTCATATTAGTTGCTGAGAGCATTTATTTAAACTGCTGTCGCTGTTTCCCAGTCTGAAGTGGAGGAAACGCTAAAGAGGATCCAGAGCCAGAAGGGCGTCCAGGGAATCATCGTCGTCAACTCAGAAGGTAAAAGCAACAAAAGACTGGTGACTTTTCTTCGTCAGGGTTTCTGCTGCTGTCTGTAGTCTGTTCACTAGCTTCAGATTTAAGTTTCTAAATTACGACACAACAAAATGAAGTAACTTCAGTTTACATAGGCCCTTCAGACTTGGAAATGTCACATGTAGTGTATTAAATTAGCTTTGTGGTCTGTAACTGTAAATATTTTAACTATAGGATGAAACAGTGGGTTTAAAAAAAAAAGCAAACAGCTGTTTACAGCATTCCTGGGGTCTTGAACGAAGCTGGAAAAGTCATGTAAAGTTTTTTTCAAGGACTGGAAAAGTAATCCAAATTAACCACATTTCTTCAAACTTAAGGAAATTAAACATATGTTTGGCTGGAAGTTTTCCATCCAGGAGTTAGGATCTCAGTGCAAGACTGTTTCAGATGTGAAAGTGATGATAATCTTGTAATTTCCCAGTGTGTGTTGGTAAATCCTATAGATTGATGGTGGAAATCAAAGGTTTCTTTTTGATACAACTGCCTACTGCCTGCTAAAAACTTACCCCTGTTATTGGCTGAAAGAAGAGCAAAGAGATCATTGTGATGAGGAGGCTGATGATGTTGAGGCTTGTGTGTTCATTTCCAGATTTTGTCACCATAGCAACAGGAAAATAAAGTACAAAGCCACCATTTTCAGTCAGCTGAGCTGCAAACAGGAATTCATGCCAGCTTGAACCACATAGTCTTACAACACAGGACTGTGGACAGTTAAGAAATCAAGTCTACTTATTATTTACATTAGTCATCATGATCTATAAGATTACGTTTGATTTTTATATGCATCTGCTAAGCTGATATTACTTTGATCAGTCATATTAAGTGCAGTTTGATTGGAGATAATGCTGCAGGGCGGACATGTCTGATTTAAAATGACACTTCAATGTACAGAAATATCTGGAGATTTATACCAACTTCTCTTTTTGCTACACTTTAAACTTTCTACTACAGGTAGTTTGTCAGCTCATTTCTATCCATCCACCAATCTTCTTTTGTCTTTGACTCTTTTCTTTACACAGCTATCCCTGTTGAGACACTGAGTCTCATTAACTTAAGACATGATTTCTCTCTTGGAGATAAATAAAGTGCTCAGGAATTTACCTTTGGATGTAAAGTCACAGTCTGACCCTGTTGTCTTGGGTAGAAACGTCTTTTCAGACATTTACTTAAATTTTAGCTGCTTTTTTTTTTTTTCATTTAGTTTTGACCTTTTGTTTTTCAATTCAGTTAGTTTTAGTTTGTTTTTTGAGCAGGTTTGCTAGTTTTTATTAGTTTTTATTTTTTGGAAAATGCTTAGTTTTAGTTTAGTTTTTATTAGTTCCAGTGTTAGTTTTTTTTTTTTTTTTCATAGAAATTATGGGTATTTGTCTGGTGTGACATCAAAATCATCAGAAAGTCACTTGGAGTAAAACCGGTAGCGCAAAGTAAATAGATTAAATAGAGACAGATTTCATATCAACCTAAAAGGCTTATGTATTAAAGGTACAGTATGTAAAAAATCAAAGGTCATATCAAATCTGATATATAATTCAAAAGTGTGTTTCTATTTATGTGTAATCGCTGCACTAGAATAGCTGTTATATGTTTATTTTCTCAGAATGAGTCATTTATATCTACTTGCTGGGCAGTGCACATATGGAAGCTGCCATATTTGTTCCACCATTTTTAGTACAGTGTCCCTGAATGGACAAAACAATGTGTGTGACGTGAGAACCCTCTGAACTTTAAAACTCCTGTACCAGCTTTGTTTAATGGGAGTTAAAGCACTGTTTGGGATCAGTAATGCCTTAAAAGACATTAAAAATAGTTACTCATTGTACAGTCATAGCTACACCTGAGACCACTGGATCCACTCACAGATAAACATATTTATGTCTGGGAAAACTTTGGCCACTAACAGCCACCATACATTCACTACAGAGCTTAGAATATGCAGTCATTTGAAAGAAAACATCTTTTCTTGCAATACCCGTCTTCACTACTAGATGTCAGTAATTCTTCTTACATACTGTTCCTTTAAATAAATGTACAAAGACTAAAACTAAGTATGTTTGCAATAATTTTAGTTTTAATTAGTTTTGTAACTGCACAAGACAGTATCAGTTATTGTTTTAAAAAAAAAATCATTTTTATTTTTATTTCAATTAACGAAAATGTTTTTTCAATTTTAGATTTAGTTTTTTCGTTAGTTTTAGTTAACTATGATAACCTTGTCCAGCAGAGTTTTAAGGTTAATCTAATGTCTTTATTTGGTCCTTTAACTTAACGTAAAGTAAAATTAAACAAAAACCATTGACAAAAATCTACAATCTACAGACATAAAATGTCCAGTGAGACATCTGCAACCTGTTTGGATGAAAATTCCTGGTACGTTTAATCTGTAAATGAATCCGTGTTTCTCTCAGGAATCCCCATCAAGACGACTCTGGACAACTCGAGTACGGTGCAGTACGCCGGACTGATCCACCAGCTGGTGATGAAGGCGAGGAGCACCGTGCGAGACATCGACCCCCAGAACGACCTTACATTCCTGCGCGTGCGCTCCAAGAAAAACGAGATTATGATCGCTCCAGGTGAGCGTCTCAATGATGATCCACAGCTTTGCTGTTTACTGTAAAAGTAAACCCACTTCATTCCTGCTTCTTCTTATATTAAAGAGTAACAGATTTATAATTGTTAAACTCAAATATCACAACAGGTCTCATGTTGAGAGACAGTAATGACTCTTAGCTTCCACGACATTAAGATCAAACTTTTTCATCAACTGTGAGTTGAGCTGTTTTCCTTTTTCTCTCAACAGATAAGGACTATTTCCTGATCGTCATCCAGAACCCCTCTGTCTGAAACTGAACGATCTGCTGACCAGCTCCTTGCTTTTCATTGCCATTCAGTTTTTTTTTTTCTTTTTTTGTTTACCAGAAGCTTTTTTTAATGCACTTGATGTTCAAGAAG
Source organism: Atherinomorus stipes (assembly GCA_023101725.1). Lineage (NCBI taxonomy): Eukaryota > Metazoa > Chordata > Actinopteri > Atheriniformes > Atherinidae > Atherinomorus > Atherinomorus stipes. The sequence goes on along the minus strand of JALJCO010000734.1, from coordinate 106,713 downwards.
AGAAAGGCAAGAACTGAGGCTGGATAAAACCGTATCCATCACTGAGAGATGAACCAGACAACTGTTCATCACTCTGTAGATAAATATCTTTTTCCTTGTTTTTGCATTCCAAATCATTTTCTCACTCAGCTCCAAGTTGTGTGTTCCTGTCTGCTATGTTTTTTCAGGTTAAAAAGAAAGAAACACACCTGATTTCAATTCCATTGCTGAAGTTGGAAAAATAAACCTGGGTCAGAACACAAATCCATGGCAAAAGGTTTTGAGAATGACAATATAAATGTTCACAAAGTCTGGTGCTTCAGTTTTTATGATGGCAGTACTCCAGGATGTTTTGAGGGGGATCAGATGAATTGCAATTATAATTGCAAAGTCCATCTTTGCTGTGAAAATGAAGTCAATCCCCCCCCCCCCCCCCCCCCCCCCCCCAAAAAAAACATTTTGACTGCAAGGAGCAGATAACATAATTTCAGTGGTTCTTTCATTAACACAGATGTGAGTGTTGGTGAGGACGGGGTGCAAGATCAACCTGTCATTCAGATTTATGTTAGAATAACTACTTGATGCTTTAAAAGGATGCTGGTGCTTGACATCATTAAGAGTGAGGTAAACACTTTCAGAGGAAGGTTTTGTGTCAAGAAGAGAAGCAAAGAAGCAAAATTAGTCCAAGAAAATGGGGCTGGGAAAGAATATTAATACACTGAAATATTGCGATATTTTCATATGCAGATTTCATATAGAAATTCAAAAATGCGATATTGATCTATTTTACCAACAAAAACCGGCAAGATTTCTTGACTGAACGACGAAATCTCGTGAGATTTCATTCGTAAAATAGATCGATACCACATTTTGAAATATTGATATATCAGCATATGAAAATATCGTGATATTTCAGTATATCGATACTTTTCCCCAGCCCTACAAGAAAACCATCAAGGACAGACTGATATTCTGCAGTAGATACAGGGATCGGACTGTTGAGGTCTGGGGAAAAGTCATTTTCACAGATGAATTCCCTCTGAATTATTGGGGCATCTGGAAAAAAGCTTGTTAGGAAAAGAAAAGATGAACCGTTTGGTGACATACAATGCGTTTTCCAGCATGATGGAGCATCTTCTCATGAGGCAAAAGTGCTACCTAAAGGCTCAGGGAACAAAATCATAAACATTTTGGGTCCATAGCCAGAAACTCCCCAGACCTTGAACCCACTGAGAACTCGTGGTCAGTCCTGAAGAGGTGGTTGGAAAAACAAAAGCCTACAAATCTGACAAATTCCAAGCATTGATTATGTTAGAGTGGGCCGCCATCAGTCATGATCTGGCCCAGAACTTGATTGTCAACATGTCAGGGTGGTTTACAGAAGTCTTGAAAAAGAAGGATAAACACATATGGACTTGCTGCATAAACTTTATGTAATTGTCAATAAAAGTTTCTCGTACTTATGAAATTCTTGTACTTATATTTCAGTGTAACAGCTGACAAAAACATCTGAAAACACTGAAGCAGCAGACTGTGAAAATGAATGTTTGTGTCATTCTCAAAACTTTCAGCCACAGCTGTACGACAGTCCAACAGACATTTTAAAGGTTTGGTTTCTGTTTCCATGAAAAGTTGCGATTATTTATTGATTTAGCTGGTGGGCAGTGAACTACACTACAAACACTTCGCTGCATATCATGTCTACTTTTTGTTGGTTAAGTGTAACAAAGACATTAAAAAAGTACAAATTAAGTTGTGCATTTTTATTCGTTTTAATAGAATATATATATGTACATAGACAAACACAGAGGCAGAAATTTATTAATACGATATATGTCATATATGGGTCAGTGCATACAGTCTTTTGACTTTCATTCATGTAGTAGATGTATGCATATGTACGTGGATCTATACATATAAATATGAACATAGATGCATACATACATTTAATGGACTATATTTACATGCACATGCATACAGTACATGAATCTATTCATGTCTGCATTCATTCAAGGATCTATATGTAAATACATGGGTCTATGAATGTATATTTTTTTATCATCAAATTTTTTATTTGGAGGGACCTCAGTCCACATACACAACACATACAAAAAGTGAGAAGAAAAACAAAAACTGAGTCCCCTTGATTTATGTAATTTCTAATGCCCTCATTCATCCTTGTGGTAGATAGTTCCACATAAGCGGTCCATAAAACAGTAATGCCAATGAGTGAATGACACATCATTACTTTTCCATCTTTGAGCTATGATCTTTTTGACCGCTGTGAGGCCTGTAAACCAGATTTTATGGGAACGTCCATGAGAAGGTCATTTAGAAGGTGTAAGGTGTACAGCGGGTCTATGAATATTGTATGGTTTTTTATTTTCCTTTGTCAGTACATGCATGAAAAACACTAATTTCAGAGGAGGAAAGATGTGTATTATAGATTTAGCAACTGACTCATCTCCATCCATAGTCCCAGAGGAAGTATACAAATAAACACAGTTATGTTACAACTGTACAAATACACTTAAACGAGCAATATCCTACTACAGTAACACTCATACCTACATACTAAATTAATAATCCTACTCCTCTGTTTAATTTCCTGTCTTATAGATTTATTTTGTGCTTTTAAAATGTAATCAATAGAATTTAATATTAAGATACGATTACAACACTAACAGTGCCTTTACATTTATGGTATCAGCACTGGTTCCTAGAAATTCTGTTTTTTTACAGTTCCACATGAAAAATGTATAAAATTAGATGTTTTTGAGTCACCACGAAGTTTATTCCAGTTAACCGCCCTAAATAAAAAAGGAGATTGTGTAAAAGAAGAGCTTCTTTGGGGGATTCTGCTCCCCTTTAGCTGTCAACCCTGAGTATTTGTTCAGAACAAAGTTTCACATATTTTTCAAATTTTGTTTAACATTTCAACATTCATATATGTGGTTGTATGTTTCTTAATAAACATACAACCACATATACATACATGCCCAGACCTTTTCCAGATAGAATACATTCGGAGCATCATGAAAGCAAAAATCCAGCTATGAAAGTCCAGGACTGCTGAACAGCTAGAATCCTGCATCAGTCCAGGATGGGACTACATTCCTCTCCAAAAACTCCAGTAACTGATCTCCTCAATTCCCAGACAGCTGCTGAAAGAAGAGGGGATACTACAAATGATAAACATCACTCTGGAACTACTTTTTACAGATGTGTTGGTGCTATCAAATTTAAAATGAGCTAATCTTTTCCATGAAATGGTGAAATGTTTCAGTCCTGCCTGGGCCCTTGTTGTGTACTTTGCCACACATATGTACGCAAAAACAAAAAAAAAAGTAATGATGGTTTTTCAGGTGCTCTTTGATTGGATAAGCACAAGCTTAATGTTTAAATTATTTGAGGCCCTCACTTCTAAAAACGGCCTGATGAAGCAAACAGAAGCGCATCATTTACAAAAAGCAAAGTCCTAATCCTGAGTCGCCTAAACCAGATCCTCCTACCATACTCCTGGAGAAAACCCTCATGGGACTCCATGGGACATGATTAAATGCCTTCTCCAAGATCACAAAGCACATGTAAATGGATTTGGAAAATTCTCATGCCCCCTCCAACACTTTGCAGAAGGTGTAGAGCTTGGTCTACTCCACTGTGGCAAAAACCACATTGTTCCTCCTCAGTCTGAAATTTGACTATCCAATGGATTCTCCTTTTTGGGGCCTCTGAATAGATCTTATCATGAAGGCTAAAGACAAAGAGTGATCCTCCTGTGGTTGGAACACACCCACTGGTCCCATACCTTAAAGAGGGGGACCACAACCCTAGTCTGATAGTCCAAAGGTACTGTCCCAGATGTCCACACAATGTTGCAAAAGTGTGTCATCAGTGACAGCCTGACATCATTCAGAGCCTTAAAAAACCTCTTGAGTGGATCACTTCGAAGACAGTGGAACTGAGGAGACTGGTTCCAAAGTCCAAGCTGTGCATCAAGGTAAGTCCAACTATATGTGGCAGTTGACGGTCCTGTCACTATCCCTCCAAGTGATCATGCGCCCTGGCTACTTGGCCAAGGGGATGTTCCCTTGGCTAAATGGTTAGCACGCATGACTCTCATCTGGGAGCCGGGGGATCGAATCCCGCCCGAGCCTTCCTTCATCCTTTCACATATATTCAGCTGGAACAGCTCAACCTTGTGCACCTGCTGGGGAAGTGCCCGTGCCCCAAGGGCTACTGTATCTCCTTGCAAGCAAGGATTGGGCCATCACCCAGCTTGCACTTACACTGGTAAGCTGGCAAGGACATACACCCATGTCCTGAGCCCGGCCCCATGGGTGTAAGCCTGGCCACCAGGCACTTGCCATCAGGCCCCACCTCCAGCCTCCAGTCTCCAGCCCTGGCTGTATGCCTTGGGTGACCCCAGCAGGGGCATGAATCCCCCTGACACCATAGCTCTAGGAGATGCACAAACCATCCAGGACAGATCACCAGTCTATTACGGGGGGCAACACAGAGAGGCCCCATCCTTTTCTTGGACAATATCTAAATACAGAAACAGCTTGGTGACAGCTGAAGGTATAATCCATGGATATACTCGTATTAAGTACAAATCGGATCATATCAGTTTGTAGTATGGCAAATCAGTTGTCTTTATAAATCATTAGGCTTGGTGTAACTACTGCTCAACATTTCTGATAGACAGGCTCAAGATAGTAATTGGTGAACGCTCCCTTTAAATGCACCGAATGACGTCAGAGGCTTGGTTTACTGGCTTTGTTTGTCCGTTGAGCTTCATACTGACCGCAGAGACGAGCGGAGAGCGAGCTACGTCGCGAGCCGCCACACTGCTTATTCAACGGGCTACGACTGTGTTATAACTGCGACAGAGATGCCGTCCGACAGACCTTTCAAACAGCGGAGGACATTTGGTAAGAAGCTCGCTGACACAAAGGGGCAGAAAACAGCCGCAGAGCGGAGAAAGCTGTTGCCGGCCTGTTAGCCACCTAGCTTAGCCTGTCTGTTGACAAGTAGTTACATAGTATCTGCTGCTCTGTTGTGTTGTTACAGACGTATGGAGGCTGCGTCTAACATGAAAATAACACTACTGAAAGGGTTTCAGCTGCCAAGTTAAACAAGTATTCCTGTGTTTAGTGTGTTTATGGGAGAGGACGAATATTTTAATCAAATCTCTGACAGCTTGAGCGTTTTAGGCATTATGTAGGTTAACTCGACTGCTGCTGTTTAAAGGGCCATCTGGGTCACTGTCACATTAGGTTGGCAACCTCGAGGCTACCAAGGCCTGCCACCAGCAGCTTTTGTGCAACTGGATAAACTAACCGACTCTATAAACAGGAACACTGTTTGCTGAGAGGAAAAACAACATGTGCTGACACATTATCCCAGTACACGTGTTCCCTGATTTATGTTGTAATTTGAAGCCAAAAGACGGCCCCTGTGCTTGGTGGGGAGGAGCTAGGAGTGTCCATTGCATAATCTTCCCACACGGAGAAATAAAGGAAAGGCAACTGAGAGGCAATGGACTGAAAGATGCTGTTATGAAGTCAAACAACCATGTTGCATTTTGATGAGCTAACTCTGGTCTGTTTTGTAAATGACTGCTGTTCATTATGAGCTGCTCTGGTTCTCTTTGCAGCTGCATATTCTAACAGTAAAAAACATTGTAAAAGTCCGAATTATCATGCATATTTTGTCCCATCAGCATCTACATGCATATGTATGTATGTTCAGATCCAACAAGAGGGAGCATTGTTCTCAGCACTCAGTTGATAGGTTTTAAATAGAGTCTCCAAAAACCCAACATACATTGTAATAAATACAGTTGTTGTGTTTAAGAAAAAAATAAAGAATGAAAGTACATCTTCTTAAACCTCTAAGGTTTTATGTATTAAGAAATTGAAAATTGATTAGTCCTTATCAGGTCATAGAATTAAGTAAACACAACCTTAGATGAACAGCATCATGTGACATATTACACCATATCAATATTTACTGAAAACCAAGCCAAAGTACAGATGTAGTTTGAAAAACTTAGTATTCCTTCACTGTATCATAGGACTTCTACTTTTTATTTACATTCCAAACATCTCTTTACATTTTAAGCACTTGGGTTGTCAGTAAAACAAAAAGTAGTCTGAGTACTTTGGACTATAGGTCAAAGTTTTTTTGATAAATGTCATAGTAATCTCGGAAAAAGAAGTCAATGTTATATTTGCACTAAAACAAATAGGGAGAGAACTAGCAAGCAGTGATGTGGTAAGAGGACAGTTATAACTTCAGATAATCAAAGAAAGGAAAGATGATCATGGAGAATAATGTGTTTATTTGAAATGTGGTCAGACTTCTTTCCAGAAAAAAAAACAAAAAAATGAAATCAGTACTGCTTCTAAAGGAATAAATGTCAGTAGCAGCCTTGAGCTTCTAATCAATGCACTGAGTAATTGGTCATCATCAGTGATAGCCCCTGTATAAAAGCAGAGATTTGTCAGTTTGCTACTCTGCAGCATACAAATGTGTGTTAACACAATTTCAAGGAGGAAAGACTTTAGCAATGATCTTAGAGAAGCAATGGTTGCAGCCCATCATTCTGGGGTGGATTATAAGGTCATATCCAAACTCCTTGGAGTCCATTTTTCTGAGAGAAAGATTATTCACAAGTGGAAAACAATTAAAGCAGCTGCCAATCTTCCCAGGAGTGGATGTCCTAGCAAGTTCAGCCCGAGGTCAAGAGCTACATCTCAGACTCTAACCCTCATTTAGTTTGTTAGATTTTAAAGTTCATGACAGTCCAATTAAAAAAAGACTGAACAAGTATATGGCTTGTTTGGAAGGGCTGCAGGAGAAAGCTTCTATCCAAGAGAGCATGGCAGCATAACTTAGATTTGTAAAGTTGCATCTGAGGAAATCACAAGACCTCTGGAACAATGTCCTATGGACAGACCAGACCAAAGTACAGATATTTGGTCATGATGCACAAATAAAACACACTAAATCATCAGAAACACCTCATATCAACTGTGGTGGAGGGCTGGATCTGGCTTGTTCTGCAGCTACAGAACTTGGACACCTTGCAGTCACTGGGTGGATCATGAACTCCTCTAGATACTGAAGTGTTCTAGCGGCCATCTGTCCAACAACAAAAGCTTTGTACCCAGACATTGATCCTAGACACACTTGTACACACTCTGTAAATATATTTCTGGAGGTAAATATCCCTGCGGTCAAATTGACCCCAAGGACTAAATTTGTTGTTAAATTTGAGGACGATAGGAGGGTAAAAGAACCTTTACAAGCGTCAGTTTTTCACATGCAACTTCTTTCACCTGAACTTTGACCTCAAAGAGTTTTTAAAAACAGCTAAAGTTGTTCTGAAATTTGCCATCGGTCTGAGGTGGTAAAAAACTCAGTACAGATAGTGAAAGAAAGGAAACACTGGAGGGATTAGAGGTGGCATTCACACACAAATTATATGCAAAGCTGAAAAACATGCAAATTCAATCCACAATAATATACTTAACTTTATCTACGTAGATCATGAACAGTTTAGCTGGAGGAGATGTAATGCTGATTCTGACTGCAAATGGTCTCATTACTCTGATGATTATTCTCTTATTTAGGTTAGTTAATCATTGCAGCTCTGTTGGTGAAGCTGCTCAAATGATAAATGAACCTCACTGCACTGCAGCAAACCAAAGCAATCTCTCTACATTTAAATATTACATCACAAAAAGAAGCTGTGGACACTGAGGAGGCGGCAGTTGGAGACAGACATCACAGGTTGGAGGCGCAGGCTTGCTTTGTTGGATTTACTCTGAGTAGCTGGTGTGGCAGGGATAATGTGGACACAGATTTGCTGCAGCAGCAGGTCCAACATCACTGATGAACACACTGACGTGTTGAAAGGTTTTATCTTAGTTTCTGAATATGCACTTGGGATTTTATAGATTTTATGGATGAAACCAGTAATCTTGCTAGGATTAATACCAAATTACATTTTCTTTCTCCTAAATGAAGCATGCAAATGTCAAACCTTTATTCATTCTGACCCAGTTCAGCTTAAACAGTGTTTTATTGAATAGTGATGGTTCATATAGATAACACAAAAATCAGTCCATCTGCAGCCCAAAGTTTTATATCATGTTTCTTTCAAGGCGTTACAAACTAATCCAAATGCTGCATTCCATTTTACTGAGATATTAAGGGAAACTGGAACTTGGAGCTGGGGATGACATCCCACCTTTCAATTTCATGTCTGAAAACCAGCAGGGATCAGTTTTCACACAGAAACGCCATAGCAACAGATTCACAGATTCAGACAGTCAGCACTTTGTGTGCAAGGCAGCCATGTTGGATTTCAGGTCAGTACAGGGTTGATTAGTTCCTCTGACTTAGAAATCTGAATTTAGGATGTGATCCAGTTTATCTCTCTTAGAGGGAAGCTGGGAATTCTTAGTTTAAATGGACATACAGATATGATGAAGTTCTGGTCAGAGAATCAACTTTTTTTTTTTCTCTGTGTGTGTTTTATAACCTGAGTTCTTCTGTTCTGGGTCAGGGCAACTGGTCCAGCCTCCTTTCTGTGCAGTGACTGAACTCATTATTTTCTCCATTGAATAAACCGTTAATCCTCAGGCTGTAAGACCACTCATAGAGAGCTGGATCAAACCAACCATTAGCCTCAATCTGGTTTCTGAAGTAAAGAAAGATGCTGCTGTTCTGGATGATTCTCCAGGATTGGCTCTCATATTTTTTATTATGTTTGATTTATAATACATGATTGAACTAACAAGTGTCACAGCTGCACCAACATCTCCTACATAGAGATTTCAGATTCTTTCCAACAACCTGGTTAAGTTTCTTTTGGATCTGAACAAAACTGCAATGACTTGGAGATTTATATCAGAAGGTTGTCAACTAGTTCATCAAAGCGGATTATATTTTTAAGCAAAGATGAACATTTGAAGATTTTTTCCCCTTGAATGGGAAGTTTCATCTGTATGATCGGGTATCAGACTGTTTACCAGATTCCAATCTGCTGAAACGTCACATTATGCAGATATATTTATTATTTGCAGCAAAAGATGAAAATCTCAGTAAAAGAAATGTTCACCAAACTAGTAAGTGAACAGCATTAGCTTGAAGTTGTTTACCAACTGGAAATGGAACTGGAGCTTTACTGATGGAGGTTATTTCTCATTGTTTCTGGTTTTGTCCCCACAGCTGACCGGTGCAAAGAGGTCCAGCAGATCCGTGAGCAGCACCCAAACAAGATCCCTGTAAGCCTCTGTTCAGATCTAATCTCACACCTAATACCACACAGCAAAGCTCCACAAGTATGAATCTGTTGGAACTGTTGGTTTCCAGCATCATACTGTGACAGTTTAGGTCAACTTTCTACCCCAACACCATAAAATCAAGACTTGCCACATATATTCGGACTTATTTTTCAAACAACCAAGCCACACTGACGCTGTACTGTACCTCCACTTGAGTAACCTAATGGTTATTTCCTCGCTCCCCTGCATTACGAGATTACCCCAAACCTTTAGGGTGGGGATTACAGAGCTAAACATTTCTGATTGGTCAAGTATTCTGTAGTTTTCTGTCTTAGTTATCTCAGGATTAGTGTCTTCTATGGCTCGTAAAATCTGCTCATCGATCACTGTTCCAACAACATTTAGTTTACATTCTTTGAACCGGCTGAGAGGACACCAACACACCTCAGCCCCAGAAAGAATGAAGATGGAAAACTGATTTTAACAAAAAAGGTGTGAAATGAGCAAGAAGATGTCATAGTCAGATGGTTTCACAAATAAAAATCATCCAAAACCTCACACATATCAACAGACTCCATTTGTCTGACCCTTTCTATACCTCACACCAGTGGGAACACAGAAGATGCAGGCGCTGGAATATCCCAGCTCCATTTATGGGGCAGAAAAATCTTTTTGTACAGTAATTTTGCAGCAGCTCACAGATCATCCAAAAAGTTACACCACAGGTTTGATGTCAGAGAGGTTTGATGTTTCTATCTGAAAGACTGTGTTTTGTGTCTGCAGGTGATCATTGAGAGGTATAAGGGAGAGAAACAGCTGCCCGTTTTGGACAAGACCAAGTTCCTGGTACCTGACCATGTCAACATGAGTGAGCTGGTCAAGATCATCAGGTAAACAAACACCTGTTTGTTCACCCACTTGAGAACAACATTATTAACCACGGCTACCGGAGCAAACAGAAAAAGCAGCCATCAACTGAAGTGCTCTTCTTAAAGCCATGTTTGAGCAGATCTTTTTAAACGACACAGGTTAAACTCACACCAGGGTTTGTTTAATAGAATCATCTGAAAAGATGTAAAATCCTTAGAAAATAACAGCCTCTTTCAGCAAATACTTGCAGGCGACCGGATGAGGCATCATTCTGTCATGAGCAAACCCCAACCAATCAGAACAGAACCTGTGAGACAACTAAAACCAGCTGCAGCTGATAGGACCGAGCCGCTCCATTAAGATCATCATGGTAATCTCAGATGAATCCAGCTTCCTCTCAGGCTGAGAACTAACTTGCAACATGTTGCTCAGGGCTCCAGACTAACTTTCCTGGTTTGGTTGCACCTGGTGCACCTAACTTTATGATTGTGGTGCACCATGTAGCAACTGCAAATGTAATAACAGCCACTAATGCCAGTAATTTAATCATTTAGCCTTTTAAATGTAAAGACAGCCAATATTGTAATAATTTGCCAGTTATGTAATAAATTGTTACATTATTAGTTGGTTAGGGAATATTCTAGCACCACATTTTAATAAACGTTAGGAAAATGTTCCTCTTTATTTGAAGAAAAAAAAATGTAACTGAGAAAAAAATATTATGTTTAAAAACAAACTTCAGGTGCTAGCTTCACTAAACTGAATGAAACTAAACTTTTCAAACCTCGAAAAGTTTGAAAATGCACACACACATCTCCTGCAGAACAGCCTCCAGGTACTTCTCAAACACGTGGGGTAAATGACTTCACGTTTTACAACTGATTCCAGTTTCGCTATCAACTGCAATTTTCCTCTGTCGATCTTCTCCATTCTGGATGTCTAATGTAGGCTGCAACGTCTGATCAGAGCCAATCAGAGAAGACCCAGTCCTACAATGTTAGGCCCAACCAAGATAAAAAATTCTCCAGAGCCCTGTTGCCATGATGACCAGGTCAAAAATGAGTCGTAATAGGTTTTGAACAAGTTATCGGAGGTGTATGTCTTAGTACTTGCATGAGCATTAAGAGCTGTCAGTTACAGTTAGCGTGCAAAAGTACCAGTGAAGTTTTACAAACCTTATGATGAGTAAGAAATGTGTGTGCGTCAGTGAAGCTAATTTTTCATTCAGCTGCAGATGAATGAGCCAGTTGTTAACCATGAGGTGTCTGTGGCTGGGGTTCACTCATTTCCGGTGCACCTGAAATGCTGAGCAGGTGTAAAAACAAAAGCACTTTTATTTGTTGAAGATGTGAGCGAGCCATAAAAGTTGATTTACCATCATGTCTCAGAGGACTCACAGACGGTTGGCTTGTTTTGGGTCTTACTCACCACCACAGCAGCGAAGGCCAGCGGCGGAAAATGAGGAGACTCAGAGGAGGTGAAATACGAGAACGGGAGCTAAAAATGAGCTGAAATATGAAACGAGATGTCTTGGACAGAAATGTGTGATCGGTTCGACATCCTCCATTGACTTCAGACATTTTTTATTTTGAAAATCAAATTAAAAATGAAGCATGTTCAGGAAATAAAATAAAGATCTCTGTAATGGTAAATAAAGCTAAAACAGTTTTCCAAATAGGAGCTTTTCCGCAGCAATTTTCGAGGCATTTGGAGAGTTGTGAGCTTTTTCACTCTTTGGCACCTAAAGGGTCCAGAGGATTTCACTAACTACTAATCTCCGTCTTGGAGGCAAAAAGTGGCTCAAAGCAGATTTTTTTTGTCGATATGTGACTCATTTCATTTTTTTTTTTGACAGTCGGAACAGCACAAATCAGATTCTTTTTCGAATACGACCTTGTCCTCTTTCATACATCTGGTCCTAAATGATGCGTATCTTATGTTTTTCAAAGCAACCTCAATTTACTTGTCATGCTGCATTATACCCTTACTTTTATGTCATTCAATTGAGACAGATGTCATACTTGTGCGAGGTGGGGCACACAAAAATAAAATGTGAACAATGGAGGAAACCATATTATATCATAATTTTTTTTGCCTCTGATTACACTTCAAAATGAATATGCACATGCTGACATGTATATCATCTGTATTTACTTTAATAAAAAAGGCGTGCTGCATGCTGCTCATGTATGACTTCTGGGATATAGACTGTTCATGCTGGAGGTAACATTTCAACTATAAGAAATAAGTAGGGGTGCAGCAATACAAAAAGAAATCACAGTTCAGTTTGATACTTAAGTGTCACAGTTTGTTGTTTTTTCAGCACAATAAAGACATTTTCATGCTTTTTCTAACCGTTGCGCTTTTGTCCACCATGTGCCGGACATAGCTCCATCATCCTAACAGGAAGCTACATTAAATTAATTCAGTTGACTTAAAAAGTCAGGAACACACTAGGAAGCAATGCAACTCTGAAGATTGAAGCTTCAGATTAAAGACCCACAATGGAACTTTTAGCAGTTTTCTCAGTGACGCGCCCCCTATCGACGTTTAAACTAGCATCTATCTTGCATCGTACCTGTACTGTGAGCTCACTCCAGCCAGTAAAAGACAGTCTTATCTTGACTCTTGTTCTGTCCCTTCCTCTCTTCCTTTTCCTCTCTTCCCCCGGTAATGTTTCCTTGCGTTTCTTTGCTGAATCCTCCATGATGGGCGTTCAAAACACCCGCTGTGTTCATATCTGGTTCATACCAGTTTGCAAGTAAGTGACGTGATGCGCAACTGATCGTCGGCTGCACCATCAAAGCCGCGTCCCGGATGCAAAACTTACACAGTGCAGTTTCTGATCCCCGGGACGCCTCTGGGCAGCAACGGCTCGCTGTGCTTAATGAATGTTAGTGTGCCACCAAAACGAGTCAGAAATGCAGATTTTTAAGGTCTAAAAGTTATGTTGTGTGTGCTTTAAAGACACACAAAATGAATACGCACACTTGTGTGTCTTTAAAGCAAAACAGATAGACCCCCAAAGCTTTCAGGACTGGAAGACAGACAAGAATTAACTCTATCCATGAAAACACAAGGAATTTGTGAGACTTTAGGTTTTCTTCCAATGCTCCCTAAAAATGACACCCTTGTGGCACCAGGAACCAAAGTAAAAGGTGACCTCTGAAGCTAACAATCAGAAGGCTGACAAAAATAGCTGCTTCTGGCAAATTCGTAGCAACATGGGAATGTGGAATTTCTTGTGTGGACTGACTGATGGTGAAGTCTAACTAAAATGCAAAAACAAAACAAAACGGACACTGCGAATTAACACTGGTAATCCTGTCTGCACATAAACAAAACACCCAGATTAACTGGAAATTTTTATCTCAAAGAGTCTGCAAAACACCGGTGTAGAGATGGAGGTGAACCTGGTGATTTCTGTTTGCTCGGCTGCTGTGATGCTGCAGGACGTTCAACTCTGTTTGTCCTGATTGAGCAGCAGAGGAAATGTTGTATCATCAACCAATCAGATCAGCAGTAACTTTTCTTCTCCCTCGTTTTCCTCACCCAGGCGCCGGCTGCAGCTGAACCCCACCCAAGCCTTCTTCCTGCTCGTCAACCAGCACAGCATGGTGTCGGTTTCTACGCCCATCTCTGAGATCTATGAGCAGGAGAGGGACGAGGACGGCTTCCTCTACATGGTCTACGCCTCGCAGGAGACCTTCGGCTGTTAGGGAGGAAAGGGGGTGGGGGTGGGTACATCCTCACCTGCTGGGAGGATAAACATAGGAGGAGGGGTGAGGCTGAAAGGGGGATGCTCGAGGTGAATCCATCAGAAATCACCATCTTCCTCTCCTCACTTTGTTGCATTACAAGCTCACATAGCTGTACCCCGTCAGAGTGCACGTGATCGACGCCCCCTCCCTCCCAACACCCTGCCCCCAGTCCATCGTAATCGAGCACCCTCTTCACGTTGGTCAGTACGTACATTAGCTACAAACACCGGAGGACTCCGTTTAGATCCGACTCATTTCCTCCCAAACGGGCCGAGTTCTGATGGCCGATCGATTTTTCATCTCTAACCTCACACACTTTAAACAAGCTAAACCGGAACGCCGCTCCGAGTTCAAGATGCAACCCGAGGCTGAACTCCACCTACTCGCCATCATCACTGCAGCAGCAGTAACGGAAGCTAGAAAACACGTTTTACTTTTAGTCCTCTGTTTTAGCTGTAGTTTAGTTGGTGTCAATCTGATTTCTTGAAGCTCGTCCTGCTGCTGGAGCTGGGCTCAAAATTCCTGCGATCCGGGTCAAAACCTCGTAATGTGCAATATTTCCTCCTCGCGCCTCGTTCAGGTGACACAAGCTCAGCTGTCGTGTCCAACCTGGAAACACGCTCATCCTGTCATCCCCCCCCCCCTCCCCAGCCTCGAAAGCACAACGACATCGCTGCTCATTGCTCATTGCTCATCGTCGTAAGCAGCCAATCAGGTGAAGCCGATTCTGTCTGGCAGGTTTTAGGCAGCTGAGTTGGAGTTGCGAGAACTTCGCTCTGCTCCAGCAGGTCTCCAGCTGCCTCCACAGCTGGACGTTAGACACACACCTATGCTGCTGGTTCAGAGAGGCGGCGCAGGAAGGGGGGGTCGCGCGGGATGTTCTTCTTCCGACAGTAACCGTATTTATTCCTTCTTTCAGCCGGCACAGACGAACATAACGACAGTAAAATGATCCGCTTCGTGTTCGGAGCTGACGCCTCCTCCTGGTCAGAACACTACGGTAGCATCGAGTCGATTATTAGACCTGACAAAATGTATCTGATGTAGGAACTGAATGAGCTTCTTTTGCACATGAATATATGAAAAGAGTTGGCATAGATTTTTTTTTTTAAAGAAACGACTGTATCTATGTAACATTTCTCTTCTTTTGTATCTGCTCCCTGTCAGTCTGCCTTTCTTTAACAAGAATTTGTAGACAAAAGTTTTTCTGCACTACAAACTTGCATGTTTTGACCTTTTTTTAAAAATATAAGTATAAATGTATATTGATTTTACGCTGTACTGTTTTAAGTAAGAAACAAAAAGTCTTTTTAGATGTTTCCCAAACCAAAAACTGAACCCAAGTGTGTGTGTAAAATGAAAAATGCGCGTATAAACGATCATATAATCAATCTGTATTAGTGTGTTTTTCTTTCAGCTTTCTCACTGTTTGGATGGGTGTACATAGATGCACTGCTGCAACCTTACTCAAAGCATTTGCCAATAAATAAGTAAATAAAAAAGTTGCCTTTAAACAGTTTCTTTGTTTTGATTTCACAGCTTTCCTTGTAAGTGAACAGTTCCTGCTTTCTGCCAGCAGGTGGCACTGAAGGTCTGCAAAGCCTGAAGCTCAACATTTCCTCAGTATTCAGGCAAAAATCCCCCCAACGATATTCCTGTAAATGTTGATGAATAAAAATGCTATTAAAAAAAAGAGATAAAGGTGTTGCAAATAACAAAATCTGAATATTATCATTAAAACATTGTTTCTCTGAACTGATGACAAAGAAAAAATCTGGTTACTCTGAACTGACATCAAAGTTTTTTTTTTTTTGAATGAGGTCATCATAAAAAAGGTTTTTCTGAATTACCGAGATATTTTTCCAGTTTCAGTGTCTGTCTTATCAACTAAACACACTTTTTCTTTAATTTCCTTCATTCTATCCCACGTTTCATTCAGTTTGACCTCGTTCAGTCTGGCTCACTGGGAGATTCTCTTGTCTTTAAGATATATCGATGGTATGTTTTTAGTTTGTCTCCAGTGTCTTGTACTGTAAAACCCCATCATCTCCACCATCCTGGAAAACATTAGCTTACCTACAAAACCCAAAACACTTGTTCATAAACCTAACATGGGTCATTTTGGGCTTCACAGCTGAGTGGAGATCTGCAATAAAAGGAGGGCTCCAACACAAGTAAAAGACGGTTCTGCAGGGCTAAACTACACTTTTGAATTGTGAATTTTGAAAAATCCTCTTTGGAAAAACAGAAAAGAATTTAAAAAAAAAAACTATTTGTAAAATTTTCTTTAATTCTGAAAACAATTCGATTTTTTATCAAGCAGAAACTATCAAGCTCAGAAGTGAAGCATCTTTGTGATGGTGAAACACCACAGTTCACCTCTTTAACTGGTAACATCCACACCAGTGTGTCCTATCACTGACACGAAAGCCATTCAGATATAATCAAGTGTTTTTGGAAAATCATGTAAATCTTTGATGACTCATCCTGCACTCAGGGGCGGAGACTGGCATCCCATTAAATGTTTCCATCAAGACTGGTTTTTCAGGGCCTCAGGAGATAACCAAAGCAGAGTGGGTTTTCCAGTAGGGATGCAGTACATTTTTCACCATTTCTGACTAATTTTGACTAGTTGCGGATGCATCTTTTATTAACAAATAATCCGTGTTCATTAATTTGTGAAATATTAGAATCTAATAGGACCTCATTGTCACAACACGGATTCTTGGCTGATTGCAACACTTAGTCTTAAAACCTTTGTGAGCCATTTATGAAAACAAATAAAAATAGACTCGCAGAGTTTAGGATGCATTCATTGGTACAATTCCACTGATTTCCAATATAAATATCTTTAAAATGTTTCATTTTTGATGAACAGGCTGCTTCTCACTGATATTAGACCTCATTCAGATTTGATTACGAGGGAGATTGAATACATTTATCTGTTTTGTTCAGTCCTGTCGTGGATCAGACTGGCGCAGAGGGTCGACACAAGTCTAACATTCTGATGAAAGCACTGCTGCGGTTCTTACTTTTTTTCCCCCTAATACTCTGTTGTTTCTCAAGGAGAAACCTCATTTTTACGGTGCATTTACTGGATCAGCAGTTCCTACTGGCATACAATAAATCAGCCATATAACTGAAAAAAAGGGGGAAAGAGATAAAAAGTGATTTACTTTATTTACAGTAAGAAGTTCAAAGAAACATCTGATGTGTCCGATTTGTCTCATATACAGTCTGAAGAAAAAAAACATCAATTTCTGCATAAACATAAACAAAGACACTGTTTATCATCTCACTGCATTCTTATTTTTTGTTAATTTTCTGGATGCTTCAAACCCAATCAGTGATTTCAGACCTCAGATTGATGCTTTCTGAGCGCTCATTCAGACCAATCACCACCATTTTTTACTTTTGAAATTCATGTTTGCTTCCTGCAGCCTTCACATGATCAAACAGGTCAGACTGGAGGAAATTTCTCTGTAAAAGCTGAGAAGATGGTGATGGTTTTGATCTTATGACTGCAGGAAGCCAAACATGTCTGAGCAGCTGACTGTGGATTTAGGCTTCAAACAGCAGCACAGAAAACATTCACATCGCTCCGTTACTGCACATTTTTCCTCCCAACTCCCTGAATCTGCTGCGGTCTTCTGACCACACTCCGTCCGTCAGAAGCTTCTACATGTCGAGGAACAAGCAGCCTAATTTTCTCTGCTCACATATAATCGAAAACGTACAAAGTGATGATTTTAAAACAACTGCAGGTGAAAGCTGTGGGATCTGAGAGAAAGTGAACCACGTTTGTGTTGAAGGAGATGTTTTGTAGAGAAATGAGGTCCAGCAGCTTGGTGTAGCGGAGCTCCTCGACGGCAGGACACGGAGGCGGCGGCAGCTTCTACGCCATGCTGATGAGAAACAGAGACAACATTTAGCTCAGACCGTGGAAACTGTGCAGGTTCAGCTTTAACCTGAACATCTGCTGCAGTGAAACCTTCACTTCAGACTCAAAGACAGAAACTGACAAATTATTAGACTGAATCAAAATACACGTTTTCAGGTTTATTCGAAGTATTCATGTCCAGAATGAAGAAGGGTTTCAAAGTTAAAGCCCCTGGAAAAAACAAAGTTTACAGATTTACATTACGCTCCAGATGTTTCTGCATGTGGGACATCAGTCAAAGAAACATCTGGCTTTTAGTTTCTCTGTGGTAGATTTAGCTTGTGTTGTTTCCCTTATAAATGTGTTGTTTCTAGATCACAAAAGGTTTCAGTGCTGGGGGGGGGGGGGGGGGGGGGGGGGGATCCAGGTCTCCTTCATGAGATCCAGACAGAAACTATCCATGAACTTCTATGATGTGATGATGACAGTTGTTGAGGTGATATCAGAGAGGGGCTGCTGTGTTAAATGAGCTAGAGGCAGGAATTGTGACAAAGCATGTCCAGTTTTTAACGCTAATGGGTGATGAAGCGTTAAAAACCAAAAAGAACGAGCCCGCCCACGTCTCTCTCCGTTGCCTTGAACAGGCTGTGTGTGCTGCGATTTGGTGGCCGAATTTCCCGCGCAGTCCTACGGACGTGACGTGATACAGGAAGGAGACGGTTACGGTAAATTCAAACACTGCAAGGGATGATTATGGATTCTTCTGCTGTCAGCAAACGATCCAGATCTACTGACAGACACTAAAAAGTAGGACTATGAAGAAAAAGACTATCAGCGTAGTAAACAACATAGAATGAGTTTGTGCACGCTCCCGTGCCGGCTTGGCTGCAGTTACCCGCAGAGCCAGTCACGTCACTCGCGAGTCTCATTTCTTAATCCTGCTTCTAGATCCTCTGAAGGAACCGCTCTACACTGCGGTTGTCTCTATAGTACTGTTTCTGCATGCTCAATGAGAGGGATTCAGGTATGAATCCTCAGGGGCGTGCATGTGGGGGAGATGCACTGCACATGCTCATTCACCTGGCTGCTGCCAGTGTTGTGTATTCTGCCGCCAATCATATAGTGCATCACTCAAATTATTATAAAACCTAATCCACATTCCTGAAAATGTGTCAGAAATTCTAAAACAGGTTTAGAAAAGTTTTTTTTTTTTTTTAAATAAAGTTCCCTTAAAAGTTGAGGAATTCTCCATGTTGAGTTCATGCGTGTTGCAGAAAGCCTATGAAACCCCCTCAGTCCTAGCCTGGTGGTATGAGATACACGTCAAGTCAGTCCGGGCTCCCGCCAAAGGAAAGTGATTTCCACTCCGGTTAAAAAATTGACCGGACCAATCACAGCGCGGGAGGCGGGACTTTACAACACGTCTTTTTCGGCGACTCAGTTCGTTAACCATAAATGGTCAGAATGGCGGCTGCAGAGGAGCGACTATATGCCGATGCCCTTTCTGAAGGCTTTCCTCCATGTTTTCCTCTTACAAAAAGAAATTTGCGTCACTTCTGTGTTTCTCTGATTGGTTCACTTTCCTCCTGTTAGTCCCACATTGGAAATCAGTCTCCATTGGAGGGAACTCAGACTGACTTGCCGCGCATCTCATACATGGCGTTAGTCAGGCTGGTGTACCAGGTCACCTCAGTCTCCCATCTGCTGAGCGAGGAGATGATGGCATACGACAGGGATGGGCTCAGAGAAATAATGAACCAAAACACAGAATGCCCTCTCCTCCTCCCCCCAAGTTTTATCATACTGTACACCCGTACCATTACCCATAATACACCTGAACAGGTTTTGGTTCACAACTTGTCTGACTGCATGTGATCGTGTAAAGGCTGCAGTCATGCAGCTTAAACACACAAATTCCCCTTAAAGATGATTCGATTTGTAATAAAATCAGTTACTGACTGTGTCGGCGCATTTAAGGGAAAATCAGACATTACTTTGACTGTAACGAGGCAGCAGCGGAGAATGAGAAACGACGGCTGCTGCCTCCAACCAGAAAACGGGTCAAACCTCCTTCTATGTGAAAAGATGGAGACATTTTGAGTTCAGGAACAAACAGAAACCCATCCTGACACCGAGAACACTCCATGGCTCTCTAATGAAGTCCAGGAAAAGTTTCTACACTTCCAGCTTCAGTTTCACTGCCAGAGGCGATGATGATGCTGTGGTTTAAAGCTTCATCACAGGAAATGAAACTGCAGTTAAGAAACTGGAGCCACTTTAACATAAATGATCTGATCATCTATCCTTAAACACAGTTACCGGTTCTTTTAAAAAATAATCAGAAAAGCACATGATGTGACTGAATCTCAGTCTGGAGGTTGTTTATCTGCAGCAAGCAGCTCTACGATGAGCAGATGGCAGCCTGAGTGTGTGGAGCGGCTGAAGTGTTCATGAGTCAGTTTATCCAACAGGTGTTGAGGAGGAGTGTTACACACTCAGACTCACAGATGATTGTAACACAAAACAAAAAAGTGGGTCAGAGCAGATCTGAACTTTCAGCATTGTCTTCAGATCTGAGTTTCTGATGAAAACATGAGTCTGAGTCATGAACGGCTCAGATGTTTCCACGCAAAGACGATTTTTCTCAGACTACAAACAAAACGGGTCAGAGAGCAAGTGAAGGAGATGTAGGGAAAACATGGTGCGTCATGTTATTGCCC
Source organism: Atherinomorus stipes (assembly GCA_023101725.1). Lineage (NCBI taxonomy): Eukaryota > Metazoa > Chordata > Actinopteri > Atheriniformes > Atherinidae > Atherinomorus > Atherinomorus stipes. The sequence continues at coordinate 86,204 of JALJCO010000734.1, read as the reverse complement.
ACTTTATCAGCTCCACCTGTTCAATTATCCAATCAGCCAATCACATGGTAGCAACTCAATACAGCTACATGGCGAAGATGACTTGATGAAGTTCAATCTGAGCATCAGAATGAGGAAGAAATGAGTGACTATGAATGTGGCTAAAAGAGAAAATATCCAGTGAACAGCAGCTGACTGGACCGGGATGCCTCGTTGATGTCGGAGGAGAATGGGCAGACTGGTTGGAGATGATAGAAAGGCAACAGGAAATCAGATAAACACTGGTTCCCACCAAGATATGCAGCATATCATCTCTGAACACACAGCATGTCCAATCTTGAAGCAGATGGGCTGCAGCAGCAGCAGACCACACCGGGTGCCACTCCAAGAACAGGAAACTGACAGGATCATGATTCTACATTTACAACAAACTTCATCTGTGTCAGGATTGAGTTGTGCACACGGTGGCATCTGTGTATTTAAATGCCACATGTGTTGGTTACATTTTCGTATCTATTTTGATCAAAATCTTGATCAGCTGTTTATCAAAACCATCCGTTCAACCTCGCATGTGCGGAAATGCGGAGGTGACAGCTCTGCTTCAAGCGCCTCCGTGTCAACCCCGCCCGCCTCAAATGTCTGACCAATCACACAATACTTCACAGGAACAAAATGACGTCATTTTGTTCTCATTGCCTCGAGAACAAGAAGAAAGTTCTCTCTTCTCACAGAGTATGCAACAACCTAAAGGACAACTTTTGCTTTTTTCAACTTGGACCTTTTTTCTAGGAGTTTATATGTGCACTTACTCACAGGTAAAATTCTGTATTGCTTTGACTCCTTTGGAAGATATTGCGTCTTAGTCACCCTCTGGCGTGCATCCATAAAAAGGGAGAGACGGGGCAGCCTTTATAAAAGACGACATCTGCAGCAAAACTCCTTCATTTCACCAATACTTTAAGTAGAATGAACAAACAAAGGAGTACTATTGTCCTGTGAGTTCAGAGCAAAGACTGTAGGAAATATGGATGAAGTATCCGGTCACTTCTGAGTAGGGGAAAGTGAAGCCAGTTGGGCGTGTCCCACCGTCGCCATCTTGCCGTGTCACGTGTGTTGTCACTCCCGGAAAATACTAAAATGGGCAAGCGCTGCCTCGAGGTAAATGTTTGACAGCTGACATACTCTGGGCTAAATGCATACCGAGCTAACTCAAAACTAACAGGAAATAACATAGGTTAGCATCCTGAGCGGCGGGATAAATGTAAGGCATGTTTGGACTTCCTATTAGCTGCTAAAAACCACCCTTTTGCTATGCTGCTGCAGACTGAGACCTCACCAAGAGCAAAGAAGAAGCCAACTGTTAGCCACTGGTCAGCAGGCCGGCATCCGGTCTGGTGCATGTCAATCAGAAGGATACGTTCCTAATTATGTGTCATTTCAAGATTAAATAACATCTAAAGTGATGAGTTATTAAATAAAATAACCCCCCCAGTTGACATTAAGGTAAACTTGACCTATTAAACCTAAAATGATGTTTTGAACCAGGCTGTAAACATGTTTATTTCTGCTGTGAAGTTGGTGTTATTAACATGGGAGTCTATGGGGATTTGCTCTGTTTTGGAGCCAGCCCCGAGTGGATGAGGAGAGACAATTTATGTGCAGCGCAGAAGTAGGCTCACTGTTCTCCAGCAGAGTTTGCCCCTTGGTTCAGAGTTAACTCTCCATTAGTTATTGGGGGGGGGGTTTCCACTCTACAGCCCGCATGCGCCCAGACGTGTGCCAAAGTACAGCTGTGAGGAGCAGCTCGCCTGCAGTCGTCCTCAAAATTATTCATATTCTCCAATTAAAGAAAAGGCTAAATTCACAATAGTAACAAGAAACTGATAATAAATAAAAAATTACAAAATTATAATTCAATGAAATAAATTATTGCTCTTGAATTGTGGTTGGAAATAATAATGAGAAAAAAATTAAACAAAACTGAGTCACACTAGAGCACCTTTCCCATGAACATTGGACCAAAATACCTGTCAACATGTGCAGATGTCATTTTAAACATCAGAGAAAACACTTGATTGCTGCGATTGCCTCAAAGCTTTGCTCAACAAAATTTTAGCTTCGGAGACCCATCATGCTCTTATACTTGTTTTATTTTTTGTGTGTTTGTTTTTAATATTTCTTTCAAACCACAATTAAAAATCAATGTCATGATTTTTATAGACTTTTTATTTATTATTACTTTGGTCAATTTCAACTTATTTTGCTCACAGATGATTTTTTTTCCCCTTACTTAATAGGAGGATATGAATAATTTTGGGGACAACTGTAGACACCACCGTTTGTTTGCTCTACTGAAAGTATTGGTAAAATGAAGGAGTTTTGCTGCAGATAATGTCTTAACGAGATGCTGACCCGTCTCTCCCATCACATGGATGCACGCTGAAGGGCGACTCAGTCTAAATGTCGCCCGAAGGAGTCAAAGCGATACAGAAATTTTACTGGTGAGTAAATCCACGTATAAACTCCTAGAAATAAGGTCCAGGTTGAAAAAAAAAGGACAGTTCTCCGTTAATGAGGAGACACCAGCTGCACACTGATTTCAGACTGTTTAGAGTAACAGTGTGTGTGTGGGGGTGTGTGTGTGTTTGCTACCTGTCAATCAGTGAGTCTCTCATCGTGGTGGCGATGGCAGACGGCTGTGCCGCGTCGCTGAGTCTGAAAACACTCTCGATGACTGACAGCTCAGTGCTGGTGGTGTCCAGCCCACAGAACGCGCACCAGTCGTTGACCACCATCCCCGCCGCGATCACCTCGCTGCCCCGGTTCACCGTACCCGCCTGGAAGAGAACGCCGTGACTGTCTGGTACCCCAAAAACCCCGTCACACGACCATCAACTCACCACACAGTAAACCACAAAGCTGCCGTCACTCACCACCAGGGGAACCTGCAGCAGAGACGACAACTCGTCCTGGTCTTCGATGGACGTCTTCGGGTGGACGAGGCCTCCCTGGTTGCTGAAGGCGCAGTAGGAGCCGACGAGGACCTGCTCCGCTACCGTCTGACGGAAAACCTCCACCTGCAGCGTGTCGGCGAGGATCTCCTCCGTCTCCTGAGAATTAGAGCGGTCATGTTCAAACAGAACTGCTGAGTCACCTGCAGCTTCGCCGTTTCTGAGCCAATAATCACATTTAACCAAACCAGGACCATCAAGCAGCTCGGCTGGCGTGTAAAATACTCAGTAAAAGTCGGGGACATTCAGCTGTTGGTATGACGGCTAAATAAACCTGGAACATATCGTCTCCTGATCTTCTCTAAGCTTTTGAATGGAAATGCACAGTTGTCCAATATTAAAGGGGCCCTATGATTCTATTTCACCTTTTCTACAGTGTTGAATATGAATCAGGAAAGTGACTGGTGCCACTGGGAGTTGAGCTTGACTCCATCCTCAACCTGAAAAGGCCCCACAAGCTCATCTTTGATGATACCAGCCCATACCAGTACCCCACCTCCACCTTGCTGGCGTCTAAGTCGGACTGGAGCTCTCTGCCCTCTTCCGATCCAGCCACGGGCCCATCCATCTGGCCCATCAAGACTCACTCTCATTTCATCAGTCCATAAAACCTTAGAAACATCAGTCTTGAGATATTTCCTGGCCCTGTCTTGACGTTTCAGCTTGTGTGTCTTGTTCAGTGGTGGTGGTTTTTCAGCCTTTCTTCTTGGCCATGTCTCTGATTATTGCACACCTTGTGCTTTTGGGCACTCCAGTGATGTTGCAGCTCTGAAATATGGCAAAACTGCTGGCAAGTGGCATCTTGGCAGCTGCACACTTGACTTTTCTCAGTTCATGGGCAGTTATTTTGCGCCTTGGTTTTTCCACACGTTTCTTGCGACCCTGTTGACTATTTTGAATGAAACGCTTGATTGTTGGATGATCACGCTTCAGAAGCTTGGCAATTTTAAGAGTGCTGCATCCCTCTGCAAGATATCTCACTATTTTTGACTTTTTGGAGCCTGTCAAGTCCCTCTTCTGACCCATTTTGCCAAAGGAAAGGAAGTTGCCTAATAATTATGTTTGCCTAATACACCTGATATTGGGTGTTGATGTCATTCGACTGCACCCCTCCCCATTACAGAGATGCACATCACCTGATATGCTTAATTGGTGGTAGGCTTTCGGCCTATACAGCTTGGAGTAAGACAACATGCATAAAGTGGATGATGTGGTCAAAAAAACTCATTTGCCTAATTATTCTGCACTCCCTGTAGTAACATTTCAAGTTTCGATAGTTTTATGTTTTGCTGCATTAAATTTTAACCGTTTTTATGTTCTGAATAAGAGTTGCTCAGCAAAGGCTTGAGGTGTTTTTTTTTTTTTCTCTCACCCTGTCGAGGTCAGGGTGCACCAGTGCCACGTAGTCATTGCAGGAGATGACATTCCCGAGCGCAGACAGCCTCTCCTCCACCCTCTGGATCTTCACAGCCTCTGGCAGACAGTTCCTGATGTGCTGCAGCTCCTGGTCTGTCGTGTTGTTGGGCACCAGGAGGCCGTGGCGGTTACCTGATGACAGGACAGGGTAGCGTTGATCAAGAGCAGGAATGTGGTGAGTGAGATGCTGCAGTAGAGGAGCATCATGAGAAGCTCAGCTTTACTCACCGACACACAACCTCCCGATGATGCGACAGCCTGCGATGGAGGCGTGAACCACCGGGATGGTTTCTGACAACTCCCCTTCAAACACGCTAAAAAAGCAAACAAAGAAAACTCATTAATGCGAGTTCATTTTGGTACATTAATGCTGAGTTTATGCGTTCATAAAGCCTAGTTTCAGCTGAATTAACACAGTAATCTTAACTCTTTCAGACATCATGCTGACAACCACACAGCTGGATTTAAAATGACATCATTATGATGCTTTCTGCTCCCAGTTTACTGATGTGCAAGGGTGGCTTGTTAACCCAGACTCCCCCCCGGTGACCCCTTCATTATTGTTATATTCTTATATCTGCTGGCATCATCCCTTTAATTTTCTGTCGAAGGACCCAATTGTTGTTTTATGGTTTAATGCTCAACACATCGCCTTCACCATCTTTAACTCTCACCTTCTCAAATCTTTAGTTAAAAAGTTAATAGGAGGCGTTTTGAGACACCTGAGGAGGGGGTGTAACGGTACATGCATTTGTAATTGGATTTTTTGGTACGGACCCTTTGGTATAGAGCGGAGACGTACCGAAGTACGGAAGAGTCCCCATGTTGCACTGTAGCTACATACACACACACACACACACACACACTTCCTCCATAAACAGAGAACACAGCCCAACTTCTGACTAGCAGGAGCTTTAAGGAGAATACGGATCTACACCCTCTTCCATCGTTGGTCTGAAAATGGACAAAGACGAGTGGAAAAGACGAAGTATGCCGGCCTTGTGTCGAGATCTGTTTCCCCTCCAGATCCGCCCCACCCGCACGGAAAAAAAACACATTCTCACTGAAAACTGGTTCCCAATCTTTACACTGTTTCTACCAATCACTTGTTCATTTCTTGCCTTTTAATAGATAAATTATGAAAGTCTTCAGACTGTATATAAATGGTGTGTTATAACAGGGGGAAGTTTTATGAGGAGGAGATGATCCCTATCAGAAAATGTTCCACCTGTGGTAACAGACAGTTATACCCAGCCAAAAGTTTGGCAATTTCATGATTTATCTATTAAAAGGTTATGAAAAACATAAATTTCTAGGCTGTGTGAAGCTGACTTTATTTTAATGAGAGAGGGAACATTATCAAATAGGGATTATGATCTGTAAGATACAAATAAAAACTGTTACATATTATTATTTCATTTTGAATGCATTTTTATTTTCTTTGAGGATTTTTTATTTGAGAATTTACTGGTGGATTTTGTTTTTGAGGAGGAGGGGGTAATGCCATTAGCTGCTCCTGTTTAAACCAAAGATGAACAGTTTTATGTTTTGCATTTTGTTCTCTTACTGTACCAAAACGAACCACGACCCTTTAGGTAAGTACCGAATCGTGACTTTGGCGTACCGTTACACTCCTTCAGCTCAGGGTAGTCAGGAGGGGAAGCTGCCTTACAGCTGAACTAAGGAAACAAAATTCAACAGAAAGCTACGCTGCTGTTAAGTCCATCTGCGTCTTAAGATTCCTCCTGACTCTCTGAATATTTTGATATTATATTCTAGATGATGGGATCTTTAAAGTCTTCACAATTTTTCACTGAGGTACGATTTTCTGAAATTGTTTCACTTTGTTTAGATGCAGTTTGTCTCAGATCGGTGAACCTCTGTAGATCTTTAAATCTCTGAAATGCTTTTTCATACCCCAGTCATGTTGTTGACCAATTAACCTGATCAATTGTTAAATGCTCCTATAGGTTCTTTTTTTTTGGTTTTCTTTGTATCAAATTACTTTTTCAGCCCTTTATTGCCCCTATTGTAACTTTTTAGAGGTGTGACACTGACATTACATTCCCAATGAGGAAATATTTTCCATGGAATGTTAAAATTCTCAGTTTCAACAACTGCAAAGCCGTTTATGCAGGGGTGGCCAAGTTCAGTTCTCGAGAGCCACAATCCTGCAAGTTTTAGATTCAGTTTAACAACGAGCCATTTATATGATTCAGGTGTGTGGGAGAAAGGATGCATCTATTCGCTGCAGGATTGTGGCTCTTGAGGACTGGACTTGGCCGTCCCTGACCTACTGGAAATAAAATATGGATTGATGAAATTTGAGAATTACTTAATTCTGCTTTATTTACATTTCTATCCCAACAATCCAAACATTTCTGGATTTGGAGCCGTAAAACGAGCTCCTCCTGCAGTGACGTATACAATACTAACACAGTGCATGCGAGTCTTAAACAGGTCCTTCTACTTGACTCCTCTTACAAAGTTTGATTTTACTGATTTTTTTAAATTTAAGGATCTAAAAGGTTTTACTGACAGCTCCATGCGTGTGTTGGTCATGTTTCAGAGCATTTCTGGCTCAGCAGCTTGTCTCTTGAGCAGTGAGGTCACGTGGTTTGGGGCATCTTGGTTGTGATCTCTGCAGCTTGTTTTGTCGCCACAGACTCTGTTGCTTGTTTTTGTCACAATATCTGGCAACACAGCCAGCCGCTGACTGTCATGTCAGTCAACTTTTAGGACAACCAACAACTCACCCAGGTATGATACATCATGTGTGCACCACGCGCACACATCTGCCCGTCTCCAGCTTGTGAACAGACAGTGACGTGACAGGTGCAGCTCACCTGTAGAAGTTCTCCGCGCCGCCGATGGCCACCAGGCAGTAGGTGTTGGTCAGTTTGGCGAAGCAGCCGATCTCGTTGTTCTTCTCAAAGGACGCTCTCACGGCCATGATGGAGTAGATGAAGGATGAGGAGGATGGTTGAGGTCTGATCCTGGAACAGGGGGGATGAGTTTAAACAAGCGGAGTTTTGCAGCTAGCTGAGCGGCTAACAGGTTAGCCTCCGAAGTTGACGGTTCAGCTTCTGGAGACGAAAACGCGTCAGATCGACTCGTTTCTCTAGGAAACGTAAACTTTTCCTTTCAGACTGCTTCTTGGTTGTTTCTTAAAACTCCACGTGCTCAATAAAAAGAGGAGTAATTACCTGAAGAAGAGTCGTGGCCTCTCAACATGCAAGTTGGTGAACCTTTCAACCACACGTGTCCACTTCCGCAGTCGGGTCAACGCGATGACGTAAGACGTACCATGGGCGTCAATCATGATTTTAACGAATTTTAAACAGATATAAAATAAAAAATATCAATTTTACTTAATTAATTACTTAATTAATTTAACTTTTAAAATATCAATTTAACTCTCTTTCGCATGAGTTTTTCTTATTAGCTAAAATTTTCCAAGAATTTTTTTTTCTTAAAATCCAGCAATGACCTGAGCCAGGACCTGAGTGATGCAAGAGTACCTTGTCTGAAACCCCATCAGAAGTCCAAAAAACAAACAAACAAACAATCCGCTTTTCTAAGATGGCTCAGACTGTGTTGAGGAAGATAAAACATCAGTTGTGAATTTTTTTGATAAGAAAATAAATGTGAAATAAAAAATTCCCAGTCTTGCTTGGATGCGAAAACACAGAAGAAGAAGAAGAAGAAGAAGAAGAAGAAGAAGAAGAAGAAGAAGAAGAAGAAGAAGAGTCAAGAGGGTTCAGAGTGTGTTGAAGACTAATATCTCCTCACAACAAATTTTCCCTTTCAAGAACCTTAGAGTTAGATCAACTCTGTTCCTCACAAACTGAATCTACATTTATGTTTGTGTGTTTCAACAAATTACTGGAACTATTTCTTCTATGTTTACAGTATATAAAAAAGATGAGAAGCTCAAAACTTGTATTTTTATTTTTATGTAAATAAAGAAAGAAAGAAAGAAAGAAAGAAAGAAAGAAAGAAAGAAAGAGAAAAACAAGCTTTTTAGTGCAGCGACTGCTCCAAACAGGTACAATATGGTCATATAACACTATGACTGACACACCAGCTTCCCAATGTGTGTGTGTGTGTGTGTGTGTATATATATATATATATATATATATATATATATATGAGCCCTGAAATATTACTGAAACCAGTAACAGCAAAGGATATGAATACAGTATAAGTAAATTTATTTTAAATAAATTAAAAATACTTTAGAAATCAATGTTCATGCATGCATAAGAGATCAACTAAAATAGAAAAAAATAATGAATATGTACATTAGATAATGATAAATAATTCAAATTAGTAATAAATAATTCGCTCATTTTCTGTTCTTAATGTTTAGACTTCTGCATCTACAGTGGGTACGGAAAGTATTCAGACCCCTTTAAACTTTTCATTCTTTGTTTCATTGCAGCCATTTTCCCAAATTAGAAAAGGGTTCATTTTATTTCTCATTATTGTATACTCAGAACTCCATCTTGACAGAAAAAAACATAAATGTAGAAATCTTTGTAAATTCATTAAAAAAGAAAGGAAAGGAAATATGACATGGTCATAAGTATTCAGACCCTTTGCTCAGTACTGAGTAGAGGCACCTTTTGAGCTTGTACAGCCACGAGTCTTCTTGGGAATGATGCAACAAGTTTTAACACCTGGATTTGGGGATCTTCTGCCATTCTTCCCAACAGATCTTCTCCAGTTCTGTCAGGTTGGATGGTGAATGTTGATGGACAGACATTTTCATGTCTCTCCAGAGATGCTCAGTTGGGTTTAAGTCAGAGCTCTGGCTGGGCCAGTCAAGAATGGTCCCAGAGTTGTTCTGAAGCCGCTCCTTTGTTATTTTAGCTGTGTGATGAGGGTCATTGTCTTACTGGAAGGTGAACCTTCAGCACAATCTGAGGTCCTGAACACTCTGGACAAGGTTTTCTTCCAGGATCTCTCTATACTTGTACATTAATAAGAAATAAAATGAACTCTTTTATTTAAGCAAATGGCTGCAATGAAACAAAGAGTGAAAAGTTTAAAGGGTTCTGAATACTTTCCTTACTCACTGAAAAATTTGATTTAAAAACACATATTTAGTTTTATCCTTTTAAAAAAGTTTGATGTATTTATTAATATTCTTGTGTCGTATAAAGTCTTTGTTTTCCTTTTGGTGTGAACTCTGCTGAACTCTGATCAATCCTCCTGTTATTTTTGTTGTTTTCATCCTTGGTTTGTATTTATCAGGTGTTTTCATGCCTGCTCCTCCCTCCAGCTGCCTCACATTATTCACCCAGATGCTCGTGTGTGTATGTGTGCGCGCGCGCCTGTGTCTGAAAAAAGAAACGGGGGGGGGGGGGGGGGGGGGGGGAGATCTCTAAACTGTCCTCATCCTCAGCAACCTGCATAGCAACCAGCGTCCTCCTCCTCCATCCTCGTGCTTCACAGGGCTCGGCGTTCTCGGCCAATCACGTCGGCCTTCTTACGTGACGTCTTGTTTGTTGACACTGCCATTAGCTCGCCACCTGCGTGACGTCACTGCAGCAGGTCAGGATAGAGGAGGAGGAGGTAGAGGTGGGGGTACCAGAGCGAGGGAGAAGACAAAGAGAAGCCAACAAGATGAGAGGTGTCACTCCTCCGCGTTTAAGTACAAGTCATGTCTGACAAGTTCCTTGATTTATGCGCAATGCTTTTTCATTTGTAAAAATATAGTTCTACGGACCTCTACCTCTCTGAAAGGGGTGGTGGTGGTGGGTGTATATACGTATATATATATATACACACACACACAGTTGAACCCATTAAAGAAAGGGCTAAACTGACAGTAGTTATTCAAATAACAAGAAACGGAAAAAGTGATAATAGATAAAAAAAAATAATACACAAATCAAGATTAACTAAATTTAAATTTAATAAACTAAAATGTCAATTTTGAATTGTGGTTTAGAAAACCTTCATACCTTCATAAAAAAGTGTGTTCCAGTGTGAAAGAATGTAATTTCCTGTGCTCAACTTTGTTCATTACAATAGAATGAAAAAAAGCAGCCAATATCTCATATTGTCAACCTTTTCCATTCATTGTAGACATTTGAAAATAATTTGGACTTCAAAGTGCAATTCTGACCATTTCAACTAATATTGTTTAAAATAATTTTGACCACTAAAATTTAATGTAATATTAAAGAAGTTTGAGAAAATAAATGTCAATTTTGTATTAAAAGAAATAAAAAGTTGGTGTTTGTAGTCTTACACCTGCTCTGTGATGGATAAATTCAACATTGTTTGAAATTTTATTATTATTAATTAAAATGTCTTTACTGTATGTTAATAAAATAGTTATTAAATTAAAGGCCAAATAAAGGAATAATTTTAATAATAATTATGATGGTAATTTTTTATGATAATAAACATGAATAACTTATTTTTATCACTGTTATAATCTAAATTATTAGTTGTGTGTTTTTTTTTTGTTTTTTTTTTTTTTTTTAGAAAACATTTCATTTTTCTTCTGGGACAATTTATTTTCTTTCATTTAATGACATGATACACAGAAAAATGGAATCAGTCTAGCAAAATCATGCAAGGTGACCCTTTTTCTTCTTTTTAATAGGTAAATGTAGACATTCTGTTTATTTACAGGCTTCCCAGTAATAAATAAACAGGGATGTTTCTCCTGAATGACGATTAAGACAGTTGAAGTTTTAAATTTTCTGTAAAACTGTGGCTGTCCATCAGTCAAACTTCAGTCTTTCAGGGCCAAAACTGCTCAGTTACCCGCTTGAAAAACAAGTTTACAACAGCCACTTTGATATGAACTGAAATGGTTCAACTATATTTGCAACAGAAAAAGAAATTGGAAGAAACAGCGCCCCAAATCATCTTTGTAATGGACTATTTTAAACTAATGTGTGATTAAATAAAACCATACAACTTGTAGGCAAATATTTGAGTTAAACTGATGGGTCTGGAGCATGCGGTGGCTTGCAGACCCTGGATCCAGTTGATGATCCAGCCAAAACTGTTGGCTACTTCTTGAAAATTTTCCAGCTTTTATTTTCTTAGATCCGCTCCGCTATAACGCGAGGAGTGATCCCTCTTCTCATTCGTTAAGATCTCTGCAGTCCTCCTCTCCGCTGACACGTCTGTCGGGATTCTCTGCCTGGAAACACCGCAAACTAATCGGAACCGGCGGCCGACAGAGACGGACGGGCCTCACAGGCTGCGAGGGGTCGATTAGGTGGGATCAAATTAATTTCTGTTCCCCGAGTAGCTCCAGCTATGTTTCTTTCTCTGCGTGTCTGTGGGCGGAACTGTGAGTGTTGTAAACATGTCAGGACGAAAACGGAGGTGGAACACACGAGAACAGCAAATTCAATAACAAACAGATCAACACACGAGCTGACAGCACAATAAAAGGTTATACATCCACGTGGAGCAGTTTAAAGTTTCAGTTTTCAGACTTTATGATTACAGGGGTTTCACGATGAATATTAAAGTCTTGTAGACGCGTTAAAGGTCTGCAGAGTTGAACCCCCCCAAGTTCCAAACAAAAGCGATTTACTCTCTGGCATAAACAAATGAGGAAGGGGGGAGTCAAATAGATTTAGCAGGAAATTATATTTCTGTACAATGCTAAGTAGCTGCCTTTACAGCTAATGGAGAACTGTTTGTGTGCTGCTTTGGATGAGCAAGTTTTTAACTGAGTGCATCCAGTAAGTATAGAAACCAAATCTAGCAAGTCTGAGCAGAGGAAGTGTATCAGGATTTTTGATCTGCTCCATCAAGGCCTTTAAACTGGTCCGGTGGAAGGGACTGTTGTTAACATAGACCGTTAGGTTGTTTATCGTGATCCTTGGAGGCATGATTCAGTTTTTCCATGACTATATCCACACGGATACGATTTTTGATTTGCTGTAAAGAGTGTAGCCACCTGGTCACTATAAGTGGTGCATGACATTGCCACACACACACACACACACACACACACAAAACAACTACAGAATATTAAGCCATAAAGCAGTGATTCGCAACCCTGGTCCTCAAGGTGCACTATCCTGAAGACCTTCCATTTTTCCCTGCTAGGACATGGCTGATTCAGATTAAACAGATCTCTGACCAGCTCTGTACCAGCTCTGCTACTGACCCACTAATGTGAGTCAGCTGTTTCAACAGGGCAACATGGAAAGTCTTCAGGATAGGGTGCCTTGAGGACCAGGGCTGGGAATCACTGCCATAAAATATACTCGGAAACTCATGTAATTTGAAACAAACAAACAAAAAAACAAAGATGATGATGGAGAATATACCAATATTGCCCATCTCTTAATGTCCGATACCAATATCAACCAATATGCTGATAATTCCAAATCAAAGACATGTTGGTGAGTCTACTTGCTTATTATGCTGCAAGTGACGACGCAATTTTATGATGTTATCAAGTGCACGGTGATAAACGTCTATCCAAGGCTGACTCAGAAATACAGAAGCAACAGGATTTATTGAGCTGTGCCAAACAAACAAAAATATCTCAAAACTGTACATGACATTCTTATAATTTGACATTTTAGATGTGAGGAGAACTGTCTGAAGAGGTTGATGCATGATATGCTCATGATGTTTAAAAGTTGTCATTAAAAAGTAAAAACCAATAATAATATTTTCCACTATTTCATTTTAATGCCAGTATTGGCCAATAATAATGGCAGCCCAGTCAAATCGGACATCTCTACTTTTTCTCTTTACGATCTCCATTTATCTTCCAGTCCATTAAATTTGAAAATTTTCACCAACTTTTCTGCCAAATTGAAGGTGACCAGGAAACAACTGTGGTGGTCATAGGAGGGCTCTCAAGATGGTACTCGCGTCCCAATATGCAACCGGACTTAGGGCCGGTTAATATTGCTGTTGGCGATGCCGCTGCGTACGCATCATGCCCACGCGTTCCTAGCATTCATTTTGATGTGAGCAATATGTAAATGGCGATTTCTGTTTCCTGCATCGCCCTGCGTGGCTGCCTTCATACTTCCATGTGCCCTTCCGTTCCCATAGTTCATAAATCAGTTTGTCCACTAGGGGGCAGTGCTGCCTCTCCCTGTGCCCTGGCGATGTGATGTCGTAGATATGAGTGTATTTTCAGACACATTCACACAGCCTCTCCTCAAAAGCTCCATCCACGTCTACAGATGCTCTCCGTTTTTTTTGGCATCTTCTTCCTCAGGTGCTTTTATTAGGCTATTTTGTGTTGTTTATGTTCCGGTTCCTGTTCCTCTTCTGTGGTTTGTTCCTGCATATCAGCTACACAGCTCAACACTGACCCTGCGGTTTCTGGTGGTATTGCTCCACCCAAATTGCGTGTGTAACTGACGCAAACGACGGACGAATCTGTCCGTCCGTCAGCGTATCCATATTCTGCATTAGGCATAAATGGGCCTTAACGCCTTGAATGCTGGAGGTGCTCACATGTAGAAAAGCATGAACACGAGATCAGAGGTAAACACAACAGCGAGTTGTTTAGAAGAGTGCCGCTCAGACTTTGTCCACAATTACTGGCATCTTTATTATGTTTCTTCCCTATTGCAGAGTGACAAAGGCCCTGTCCATAACCACCCTAAACCCTACACCCCTGTATGAAGTGCACACTTGGCACATTGCGGGTTGGAGTGTGCAGGTTGCAAGTGCGGGAAAAAGGCAGAATGGGGACAGTGATGGTTCCTCCATCATCTTGCACCACAACGTCATTTTATGTCATCGTTTCCAAACTCAGCCTCATTTCTGTTCATGGTGAAGAAACGTCATTTTCACACATAAACCGAATAAAGTTCATCTGTTCTTGTAAAACATATTTTATGAAATCCACGTGTTTAATTAATCAATAAAAAAAATCAATTACTGAACTAATTTATGTAAGGTGGCTGTATAAATTCTAAACTAAATGTATATTAATGATGAAAATGTCTGCTTTGTGACTGTTACTGTTAGCATAGAATGTCCATAAATGTCCCCATGTCCATAAAAACATGTATGTTAGGTAAACAGGTCTCCTTTGCTAAAGACGCTGCGTCTCAATGGGACTTACCTGTGTCAATAAAGTTGAAATGAAAAGTAAATATAGCTACTTTTATTGTAAACTGATAACTTTCATTATTCAAATGCCTTGAATTTTAATATTCAAAGTACATTTCAAAGTAACAGGGCAAACTTCAGTAATTATTTCACCTACAGCATAAAAGATTCAATATTTCAATATTTACATCTGAAATGGCATTTTTTCACCACAGGCAGGAGCTCATCACCAAACATGGACAGGTTCTGGCTTTATGGTTCAAAACGTCACATGCAACAATGAATATTGGGCAATATGCTCACTATACTATGCGCTTCAACCCCTCAATGGGAGCGCGCGTTCTAGGGGCGCAAGGGTGGAAGTGCGGGTATTGGGACAGGGCCAAACACTCGTGCTGCATCAGTTAGCAACAGTTTAAGGTAAACTGTTAGCGGAAATGCACAGGAAATGCGCTGTGACCAACAGACTGGCTTTTCAGTCAAAAGTGCTGCGTAGTCCTCCTCGCAGAGACCTCCAGTATCGAGCGTTTCGGCCGCCCCGTGCTCCTCATGTGCTGCAGCACGCATGTACACAAACGTTCTGAACACTGACGCACTAAACTAGCCCTTATTGTCTTCACTCTGAAGGCGACTGAGCACACACACAGGCTAAACACCATGCGTTGAGGCTTGGAACTATTAGAGTGAGCTAATGCTAACATCCACTGTGAGTTGTTGTGATTGTTGGAAGTGTTGTAAAGTCTCCAGTTAGATTATTTTTGTGTTTCTCTTTCTGCTGCCCGAGCTGCAGTATTTTAGAAAATGTCCACAAAAATCTACACCTGAACCACATTGGAAACTTTTAGTTGTTCCATTTATAAGCAAGTGTCTTCTCTGGCGGAGAAAAGTGAAGCCAACCTGGAAGTCCAGAACATTGCAGTTCCCCTCTCATCCACTAGGGTCTGATTGCAAAAGCCGTAGACTCCAATTTTAAAAAGGCCAACTTCACAGCAGAAATAAACGTGTTTACAGCCTGGTTCAATTGTCATTTTAGGTTCAGTAGGTCAAATTTACCTTCATGACATCTAAACAGATTATAGCTTATCTGTTTAGATGTTATTCAGTCTTGAAATTACGCATAATTAGGGGTGTGCCATTTTGACAGGCGACAGATTGACTGACTGTCATCTCATGGCTAGCTCCCTGCTTCTTCCTGGGGAGGCCTCAGTCTGTAGCGGTTTTTATTCATCTAACAGTGTGCCTTAGCTTTAGCAAGCATTTCTCCGTTACCTCTCATTAGCTCCATGTTAGCTTAGTCTACAGGCAGCTCAGAGTTCATTGGGTGTCATTTATTGATGAGATGTGCAACCCTGCCAAGATGGCGACAGTATGAACCGCCTACCGAGCTTTAATTCAGCTCTTTAGAAACCTACAGATGACTCTGTTGAAGGTTTACAGCCAATGCTTATAACAGATGAACAGAAACCTTTGTATAGATAACTTGAATTAGTTTGTTTTTTGTAACAGCATCCACCAGGTGATGCTCCGTGGACATGATGGGGTGGAGGAAAACT
The DNA here is from genome assembly GCA_023101725.1 of Atherinomorus stipes. Taxonomy (NCBI): domain Eukaryota; kingdom Metazoa; phylum Chordata; class Actinopteri; order Atheriniformes; family Atherinidae; genus Atherinomorus; species Atherinomorus stipes. The sequence continues at coordinate 70,171 of JALJCO010000734.1, read as the reverse complement.
AAAGCTGATGCAGATTCCCTCTCACTTCAGAGGAATGAGTAACACAGACAGGCTGTAATTAACCTGCTGCTGAGAGATTATTTATCCTAATTATTTCCTGCAGGATGGACTCAGTTCATTTAGAAATGTTTCAGTAACGATGAGAGAAAATGAAACTAGCTGACTCTTTGGTTTATGACACAGGCCCCGTCCCAACACCCGCGCTTCCACCCTTGCGCCCCTAGAAAGTGCACTCCCGTTGAGGGGTTGAAGTGCGTAGTGTGTCCCGGTTCTCCAGGGCTGCTCGAGGGCGGAAGTCCGTCACGCCCCTTTTGCGCCCTCAATCCACACTTCAGTGAAGTCTGCATAGATGCAGACTTCACTGCATAGATGCAGACTTCACCGAAGCATATTGCCCATAATTCATTGCTGCATGTGACGTTTTGAACCTTAAAGGCGGAGCATGTCCATGTTTGGTGATGAGCTCCTGCCTGTGGTGAAAAAATGCCATTTCAGATGTAAACATTGAAATATTTGATCTTTTGTGCTGTAGGTGAAATAATTACTGAAGTTTGCCATGTTACTTCGAAATATACTTTGAATATTAAAATTCAAAGCATTTGAATAATGAAAGTTATCAGTTTACTGATAAAAGTAGCTAAAATAATATTTTATTTAAAAACTTTATTTACAGGTAAGTCCAGTCGAGACGCAGCGTCTTTAACAAGGGAAACCTGTTTACCTGACATAGTTTAGTTTAGTTTAGTTTATTATGGATCCCCATTAGTCTTCACCAGGGAAGACTATTCTTCCTGGGGTCCAGATCAACATAAATTTTGAACATACAATTAACAAAAACACAGGTTAACTAAATTAAGACAATACGGAGCAAAAATTTTAATAGAAAAAAGCAAAAACTAAATAAGTATTCAATACCAAAGCATCTATTTACAATGAAATTAAGAATAGAATAATTATGCAGCCATACTTCTGTAAGCCTTACAACTCATGTGATTAATATGGGTCTCAGTTCCCAATGTAACTCAAAGAACTTATACATGTTTTTATGGACATGTGGACATTTATGGACATTCTATGCTAACCATTACAGTCACAGAGCGATAATTTAATCATTATTATACATTTGTTTAGAATGTAACAGTTATTTAACCTGTACTGGTGAAATTCTGCAGCCATCTTACATAAATTAGTTCAGTAATTCATTTATTTATTAATCAAACTTGTGTGGATTTCATAACATCTATTTTACAAGAACAGATGAAATGAACTTTATGCAGTTTATGTTTGAAAATGACGTCTCTTCACCAGGAACAGAGATGAAGCTGAGTTTGGCAGCAATGACATGAAATGATGTGGTGGTGCAAAATGGAGGAACCATCACTGTCCAATTCTGCCTTTTTTCCCGCACTTGCAACCTGCACACTCCAACCCTTAATGTGCACTTCTGCCAAGTGCGCACTACATAAAGCGAGTAGGGTTTAGGGTGGGTATTGGGACTGGGCCTAAGAATGAGAGCCGCTGTGTTTCTGCCCAGTCATTCTCTCTATTTGTCGCTTTGTCTCTTTCAAGTCTTTTAAACCAGATTGTTGAGTTCCTTCTTTCTGTTGTAAATGTGGAAAGATACACAACTGGGGGCCCGGGTGGGATTTGATCCCCAGACTCCCGAGTGAAAGTCATGCATGCTGACCATGCAGCCAAAGGGACATCCCTGTGACCAAGTAGCCAGGGCGCATGATCTATTGGAGGCATAGTGACAGCAACTGCCACGTAAACAGCCACGTGCACACCTGTGTGCCTTGCAGCTGCACCCTGTGAGTCGCTCACATTTAGGTGCAGAGATGAAAGTCCTCGGACTCCCGTAAATCCGAGCCGGCTTGTCTGGAACAGATGAGGGCAGTAGTGCAGATAAGGAGACACACATGTCAAAACACAACAACATCTGAGAGGATGGAGCTATTTTTATCCCGACTCGCTGTCCCGCTGTGATCTGCTCTGCTCAGATCAGCCGGGGAGGGAGGAGAGGCGACTGCACTGTTTTCTGATTGAAGCGCTCTGAAGTTTGTGAATGAGATGTGTGTTGCTGTTCATTTAGTCGGTAATGCTCTCTAAAACGGCAACAGAGGTTCAATACACATAGTATTATGTTATTATTATGACATTAAAGCATTTAGTTCTGCATTTATCAATTAGTTACAGCTACAGGTTGCCAGTTGAAATTCTAGGGTGATACTTGGAGTTTGGGACAAAAAGATGGCTGGTTTTAGAGATGGACATTTAAAGTGTTTTTGAAGTCAACTAGTCAGGCCAATTGAAATCGATCTGTTGAGTAGTCATGATATATATAGCCTATCAATAATCAAATGAGTATCTTTTTTTATTTTTATTGCTATTGGGAAATTTTAAATGCAAGCAAAATGCTATTCATATAATGTGTGTGCTTCACACACAGAGATGGACAAGGGCCATCAAGTCAGCCCTATTTAGATGATCTAAAGACTGTTTCAAAGTTTACAAACACTGACGTTTTTGGTGGGCGGGGCTTAGCCTGGAGGCAAAAGCAGCTCTAGAAGCTATGTTGACAAGTGCCAGCTAGCAATCTTTGGTGGCTTTTTTGTAAATGGAGAGTTTTCAAACAAGTATTTTAGTCTAGGAACTGTGGGAATATGTCCAGACACTTACTCTACGGGACCGTGACTGCTGTTTTAGTAAAATAACGCTCGCAGATGGAAGCAGGCTGGTTGATCCAGACACCTTACAGTAGAGGCATGAAGATCTTCCGGGCTGCTGACAGTGAAGTGGCCAGACATCTAATCCAGACACCATGTGTGTCCAGCAAAGAGAAACTGAAAGCACATAATTGCTGGATGCTTACAACTATGTCATAAGTGGTTACTTTCAGATTGTAAAAAGCACCGGTCTGTTTCCGCATCTTTGTGTGTTGCGGTCTGAAGTTTTGCTGAGTCAGGTCAAAGCAAGAAGAATGACACGTACGACACTTGGGTCATAGTAGATCTGGAAAACATTACCATTTTAACAGCATCTTGAACCTGCATGGCTGGTTCATGGTTCTGTTGTGTGTTATGATGATTCATGGTATTACTTTTAAAGAAAGCATAAAATATTTGACTTTTTCAGTTTTATATAGCAGACTAGGGTCTTGCTGCAGTCATGCAGCAGCAGGACGATTTAAACCAGAGATCCCCAACCCATGTCCTGAAAGCACACGAAAGCCCCTTTCAGACTTGCGCTGGAAAGTGGTAATATTGTGGACTCTGTCCTTCATAACGCCTGCATTCAGACATGCGTTCCGGTCTTTTACCTCGGAGATGTAGCAGACATGTACCGGCTGGTCTCCATGTCACAAGAGCGAAAATGTTGCGGCACGTTGTTTTGGCTAAACGCACAAGAAAATGTTCCAGACAGAGCCGAAGGGAGAGCGTGGCCGTGCTGACTTATCTGCAACATTTCCTGATGTCTGAAGGCGCCCGTGACGTGATAAGTCCGCAAGGAAGCGGCATGTTTGAAAAGACGAGTTTAAAGAGTGGATGGACTTTACTGCTCATGTTCTGCAATGCAAGTCTGAAAACGGCTCATGATTCAGAGTAAATGCAACTCTGACGAGCTCTTTACCAACCTGCTACTGACCCATTAGCGCGAGTCAGCTGTGTTTCAACAGGCAAACATGGAAAGTCTTCAGGATAGTGTGCCTTGAGGACCAGGGCTGGGAATCATTTAAGTAAACTGTAGCTGCGAGCATTATTGATGAGCGTCTCTGTTCAGTCATTTCATCTTATTGCATTCAACCATAATTGTCTCAGTTTTTTCTGAGCACCAGTGTCCGCTGGTATCCCCAAAACACTTTCATTTACTGCCGCCAACATTGTTCCTCCTGTTGTGGCACTCAAACACACAACAAGACAACATTTTAAAACCTTAAAGGGGGAGTTTGATTTTTTTCAATCTGGACCTATTTTCTAGCATGAAATACGTTCATTTACTCACCCAGACAGACGAATCACCACAAAAAAGCTGCTTCGAGCTCACAGGGGGTCCAACTAATGTTCAGTAACAAAACATTGATAAAATGAAGGAGTTTGTGGCAGATAATGCCTTATTTAGAGGCTGCGCACGGTTGCCCCATCACTTCCATTATATTGGAAATACGCTGATCTCGAGTGGATCTAAATATCTCCTGAAGGAATTCAAGTTGCACCAAAACTGTCTGGGTGAGTAAATGAATGTATTTCATGCTAGAAAATAGGTGCAGATTGAAAAAACCGAACTTCCTCTTTAATAACACTTCAGACAGCTCGTTTCTACAGTCTTTGCTGTGTGCTTTCCTCTGTTTTTGCCTCTAGCTACAGGTGTGACGTCACTGTGACGTAGGCCATGAAAGGTTCTATTGGAAAGGAAAGTTTGAAAACTTGTCTAAAAGGCAAAGAGGGCGTCTGGTTCCTGAAGCCAAACTGGGAGCTGGATCCACAGAGAGGGTTCTGATAACTGGAGGTTCTGCCTCCTGCTCTACTTTTTAGAGGTCTAATGGAGTGATGAATTGTTCTCAGACATCAATTTTATTGAGGAAGTGCAGGATCATCTGGACTGAGAACAGAACAAAATGTATAAACGTCCAAAGAAAAGCTTTGGGAAGCCCTTTAAGAGTCCTGAGAGACTATTCATGAGGACTTCTTAAAGGAATGATGGCATCTTAAGACGGCTCTGACTGTGTCGAAGAATTCACTTTTCAGAGTTGGATGAAGTCTGTTTTTGTTTTATACACTGTTTTTTAAAAACATATTTTATATTCAACATATATCTGTTTTTTATAGTAATACCTGTAAAGAAATGAGGGGTGGCTCAATGATGTTCTACTGTATTATCTTTCCTCATCCTCATATTTTTCTAAAAAAAAGAAATTATTTCAACCCATATTTCCCCTCTCCCACTTTTAAATTCTCATCACTGCCTCTGCTGTGGTTAGTTTGTCCAGCAGAAGGTTCCCCTCTGATGTTATATTTAGGTCAGGAGAAAAGGTTAGACCCATAATTAACTTTTATCTGAAAATGATCAGGACTTACAGCTTTGTACTCCAGCCTGAAGCCACCGGCTACCACGCATCTGTGAGGCAGTTTATCTCCTGTTATTTTACTGGCTCCCATCTCTTCCAGCAGCCCTCTGGCACGTTACAGCCTCCATTTGTCACTGTACTGTGAATAAAATCAGTCTGAAAGAGGACTGTAAAAATATTCAGCAGCATTTTGTTCCCGTTTGTTCCAGAGTCCGTGATGGAGGCCAATGTTCCTTCTAATTTTTCATCTAAACTCTGAGCATTCCTTGGACCAGTGCGAGCAGCATCACACGTGCAAACTGTGGCCATGCCAGTATCACACTCGTATAAAAGCTATGATCTGAGCAAGTTAAAAGAATCAAATTACAGCAGTAATTTCTGTTAATTACTTTTAATATAAGTAATTTAGCCCGTACACACTGAAAAGGACGAAAACCTTGTTTTTCAAGAGCTGTTAATTTAATGAGTCATGTAGATCAAATGCAGAAAACAAAATTTGTTCTCATAATATTCACATTTTGCACAATGGGATGTGTGCTGTAGCACAAGCATGTGATACAGCGTAAATTTCTGTAACTCTTTGTCCATCCAGGGGGATTCTGACTCAAAATAACCCCGTAAGGGGTTAGCAGCACTTACCTAACTCTCCGATGCACCTTCAGCTAGGCCATGGACGACGAGATGTTTATATATTGTGTAGGCTCCATGTTAGATGCCCAAAAAACAAGGAAAAGTGATCAAAACACAAGCATGTGAAATGTGGGTCGTACTGGCCAAATAACCTTTTGATATAGTAGTTTATTATTCATTTTAAATGCTTATAAGTGCACCACCTACATGTTGCTATCCTCGTGTGGTCGACTGTACTGAGAATTCAGGAGCCAGGCGGAGAGCTTGGTGGAGGCCTGCCGACACATATGGTGGTTCCCATTTACCTCGGAACAGGGAAGTGGAAACTGGGGATGACGTCACATCCGACCAAACTGCGTTCCAGTTCACTGGTCGGAAAACAAGATAGCAGCCTAGCAAAACAATGTGTTTGCTAACGCTATTAGTTAGACTGTATACCTGTGGTATATCTCATATACCACATGAAAAATGCAGCAGCTTCCCCATACAAACCAGCACTACGTGTATGACTGATTGGACGAATTTTTGTTGCATTTAAAGTGCAGATAAATGTAACATCATAAGACCTTCTACGTCTGCTAACACTGGGCGTGGCCATCTTTAAATCTGTACTCAGAGGTGGTGATGATTCTCTGACTTTCCGAGAGGGAAATCCCATCTGAGGGAGCCATTCCAGTTGAAACTTCCTACTCAGAACTGGGAATTTACGGCTTCCAAGTTAAAATTTAAAGCAGCAATACTATTGGAAACTCCATGGTGCTTCTGTATTCAGTGAAACTTTGGTGTCAGGTGGCCTCAGTGACCCGAACTTTGATGACCTCCTTGGAGCATTTCCTGTAGAAAAGCATTTCTTTCAACTGTAACCCAGTGTTACTTAAGCCATGTTGTTTAAATGTCATGTTTCCATATTACATTGTATTCTTTTCAAGTGGAAACTTCTGTCGAGAAAAGTGTAGCCGATTGGGATCTCTGAAAAATTTAAGTTCAGGTTTACAGCCTGGTTCAAAAACTCATCTTAGGTTTAAAGGTTGAATATGGAATACGGACAGAACAGCGACATCACGTGTGTCTAGGTTGTAGTTGCAACGGCAGAAAAACAACTCCAGCCACTGGGATGCCAGGCTCGCTGCCAATACGCAAGTGACCAACAGTCTGCAGCATGTCCAACAAGTAACACAGAGGAGTTTATAACAGACAGCTAACGTTAGCCATGTTAGCAAACAAGCTAGCTTACCGATCCAGGAGAAAAGTCGCCATTTCTGTGTTTTGACGCCGTGGAAAATGTTTATGTGGGTCCATTTAGTGTAAGCTCCACCTAAATTTACTCCAGTTTTTGCTCTTCTCAGGTCACTCCTCCTCAGAAACAGATATTTCCAGGGCTCTGAAGCAGCTGCTTCACTCATCATCTCCACGGTTTTCCCCTGTAGCAGCCTGACTGTGCCCAACATATTGTTGCCACACAAAGATCGTATTTGACAACCCACAATGGCGGCGTGTATTGGCTTATAGACGTAAATATAATGCCATTATCGAACCCATTAAAATTTATTTTATAACTATTTTTAGGCTAAATATAATTTTTCTGGGAAATGTTGTACTTTCATTCTGTACACCCCCCCCAAACAACCTGTGGAGGTATTATTATTATTTTTTTAAAAATAGCTTTTTATAAAAATGTTCCATATTCAACCTTTAATAGGTCAAGTTTCAAAACTTCATGACAACTGTGAGGGGGGGTTTGAAAAATGTTACTTAAAGGTAGAGTCCCGAGTGTCCCCCCGTTTCTGTTTGTAAACACTATTCAAACTGAGAGCCCCTCCCCTAGGGCTAATGGTCACATCGCTCTTCAGTCACAAGCATCTCCTTCAAAGCTAGAAAGTGGGTTAAAGCCAAACCAATATTAACTCATGGTTTTTGAGTGTGCACTATCTAAAGCTCTTTTCACCGCAAAATACTTCTTTCGCTGCATCCGCCATTTTTATCTAGAATTCGAGGGAATCTGGTGTCGGCATCAGTCACCGTTTAAAAAAGAAAAAAAAAAGTTTGCTCCAATCGACGAGTTTGTCCCAATAGGATGCTACGCCCTTCACGCTGTCATTGGCTGGAGACAACATGCAAACCCCCACCCAGAAACCTCTGGAATACACCAAAACAAAGGTAAAATGCGGAATACAGTCAGGGTAGGGGGAGTTGCAAACAAAACTTGCCGGCACACAAAAGCAGAGGCCCAAAGGTGCGGAGTAAACCGGATTTTCCTCACACAAGTTCAGCGTTTATTTTCAGGGGGAAAACTCCGGACTCTACCTTTAACCTTGAAATTACACAGAATTAGGGGCGTGTCCTTTTGTTTGAGAGGTGGCAGACTCGCTGGAGACTAGTGGCTAGCTCCCTGAAGGTTCATCCAGTATAAACGGTCTTCGGATCTTTTGGTATTAAGCAAAGAAAGAGGGGCTGCCATCTTGCCTTTGCCAGGTGAGAGAGTGAGGACCGGTTTGATCAGTGATGGTCTGGGGAGGCATATTCTTGGAGGCCCACCTTTATGTCTTGCTAGCCAGAGGTACCTTGGCTGCCATTTGGTGCTGGGATTAGATCCCCACCTGGGTTCCTTCTAGAGCCACTTTCCCACTGAAATTAGCGAGTTCACACGGGTTTTTCAAATGGGAGCGTTGACCCGCTCATTTGGCTTCTTTCTTATTGAAAAAAAAAAAAGCTGAGTCTGATCACCTGCAGGCCAGCTGTGTGACCTCTGTCCCCACTGTTGCGTGTCTGGGGACGCCATCACACTGGGTTAGCGTTAATGTCAGCCGTGTGACAGAAATCAGGAAAGTAAACAATGGAGAGCAAGTCAGGCTGTGGTCAATATGCTCTGTTGTTGCACCTTTGTCCACCCTCAGAATGGAGGAAAACCAGTAGATGATGTTGTAGTGCAGATGGAACGCAGCCGACGTGAATATGTGGCCGAAGCAGTTGTTTTGGTATTTTATATGAGACGCGACTGGCGTGATGTCAGAATATAGGCATGTACCGCCCAACGTCATCACGTAAATTCGCGGGTCAACCCGGGTCTGGTGTTCCCACTGCATGCTGATCAGAGCCGAGCCATTTGAAGGTGATTTTAACCCGCATCGCTTGCCGAGTCGTTTGATGCGGGTGGACGCGGGTCCTGAGCCTTTCCCACTGCCATTAAAAGCCGATTGTTCACGGGTTTAAATGGAGTTTTGGCCAGTGGGAACGGGGTATAGCACTACAATGTTCAGCCTTGCGTGACTGCTATGTGTCAGCAGTGCCGGCAAGCATTGATACGATGGACTGGCCGTCGCCAGGTCGCACCGCTGTGCAGGGACTGACTGATGCCAATTGTCTGGGAAGAGATGCCTCAGGAGAACATCTGTTGTCTCACCAGGAGCATGCCTAGATGTTGTAGGAAGAGCATACAGGTGCGTGCGTGGAGTTCACACACACCGCTGAGCCTCATTTTGAACTAGGGCTCGGTATTAACCTCAGAATTCAATTTGATTTAGATTCTTTGGGTTGTGATTCGATTCAATATCGATTGGATTCGATATTGATTCAAGTGCTTCAATATCTATTCAGTAAGAAGTAGAAACTGTTGTAGATTTTTGAATATAAATAATCATGCCCATTTGAACATATGTATTATGTCACCTTGTATTTTTGGGTAATAAAACATCTGAAAATAAAAGATAGTTGCCATTTTCGTGTTGTATGATGTAACGTGGCCTTCGTCCATACATCTTAATTAACGTGCTAAGCTAGTCAGTAGAAACGCTGACATATTTCATTAGAAATGAATCAGATCAGATGTATCAGTGATAAGGAACTTTTTTAAACTCAGGTCAGTAAAATTTCAGCTGAAATTTCAGCTAAATTTGAAGATAGTTTTTATTTGCATTTCATCCCTACAAACAGAACTGTGTAATTATTGATACTCGATAATCAGGCAGAATCTGAATGTTTCAGTTTGCATATAAACTATTTATAGTTTTATTATTCCTGATATAAGCCATTACCTGCAGGTTTATCTGACAGAGCTGCTGAGCTTTTTCAGTTTGTCCAGATAATAAAAAACCTCTCCCGATCATGTTTAATTTCCCAGCATGCATTACAGACCACCAGGAAAGCTTTCACCGCTCGCAGCGATCGTGTTAAGCAGAGTAAGATGATCCCATCAGCGGCGTCCTCTGAACTGATTGTGTTGGGTTTGATTGGATTGGTGTCCTGGACGGGATTAGAGATGTCTGATCTGATAACCAGGAGAGGCTGTGATGTCTCGTGGTCTTCCTCTCTATCTGCCTCTCTGCCTCCCTATCATGGTCTGTCTATCTCTGTCCACTCTCATTTCACCCTCCACCAAACACGCACACACACACACACACACACACACACACACACACAATATATATATATATGTATACATTCTATCTTTTTCTAAACGATAAAAGTGATCGAGGCTGATTTTCCTGGTTTCTCTGTAGACAGAAACCCTGACGTGATGTAACACTCATCCAGCGGAGATGAGTCAAAATCACATCGCAAGTCCTCTGTTTCATATCGACCAATGAAGTCTCAGATTTCCCTGTGGCTCAGTTCTTCTCCAATTTGTTTTCATTTCTTTATTTTGGTTAACATGAACAAATGTCATTTAATGTAATGTTTAGGAACCAACAAATTGAGTTCTTAGAACTTCCAGGGGGACACATAGACGATGTGGTACTTCATGCTAAATAGACTATAACATGTCTCAACATTTTAAAAGTTGCCTGTCTGTTGTCTGGTTTTATTGGGCTAAAAATTCCAAAAAATGTTGCAGCTTGGTTTTGCTTTGTTTTGTTTATTCTCCACTTTACGGAAGTGGACCAAACCGCCTGAACTAAGATACGTTGTTACAACAGCTGCTCGCTAGAACAATATCCCCCAAAATGACTGAAAAGATTGAAGAAGAAAATCTGGCTCATTGATTGGCCAGGAAAGAAAGCGGCTCGTTCACCACAAGTAAACAATGGAACACCAAAAAATTTCCGCAGTTTTGGGGGTTTCTGTTTTTGCTTTGGGCGTCAAGCCTAATGCAATTTTCACCAGAATCTGTCCAGTATGAGCAGCAGGAGAGGCAGCGAGTTATCCAGCATGTTGCGCTTCATCGCGTCCTACATCACTTCCTCTCTGTGGTTCACTGAATGGTCCGTTTGCTTTCACACTGCAAGTGAACCGCACCAGGGTTCACTTTCAAGCGGACTGAGACCCACAGAGTCTGAATGCACGCACACACATTCCTCAAAATGGACTGGACTATCTTTGGAAGCAGATCAGGTTTGTTTAAAATAGACCAGACATGGTCGCTGTCTAATTTGAAAAACTGGCAGGAAAATCCACAAAGAAATCAGAAAGTTTTAGTTGTGCCTGACTGTGTTTATTTGTTTAAAATTGGATAGTTTTTTCAATTTTCTGTAAGGGTTTCTTTTTTTCCCAGTTTTTCCAGAGGCAGGGTACACCCTGGACAGGTCGCCAGTCTGTCGCAGGGCCAACACAGAGACAGACAAGCACACTCACGTTCACTTCTAGGGACAATTTAGAGTGACCAATTAACCTAACATACATGTCTTTGGATGGTGGGAGGAAGCCCGGAGTACCTGGAGAGAACCCACCATACACGGGGAGAACATGCAAACTCCACACAGGAAGGCCACAAACTCTCCAGCCCGGGCTCGAACTAATGACCTTCTTACTGTATACATGTGTGTGTGTGTGTGTGTGTATATATATATATATATATATCTCACAGTTCAATGAAAAATATATCCAGAAATAAAATTTCATACCTTTTAGGCATTTAAGCCATTGTGTTTTACTACACATTGGCTTACCATAAGGGTTGTACTTACCATGAAAATCAAAGCAATTCTAAATGAAATGCATAAATGAATGTGGTTGAACGTAGATTCACTGAGTTTTTCACTGAAAAATTAAATTAAAGCTCTATTGTTCTAGATCTGATACACAGTGCAGTGCTCACGGTTTGTGACACACCTGCATTCAACGGTTCGGTGTTGTTGCACCCCTAAAATATATAAATTGATTACTTATATGATTACATTAAACAAAAAAGAATTTCTAAAGATGGCAGGTTCTTTGCATCATGCAGCTCTTTGTCTTTTTTTGTGTGTTTGTTTGTTTGTGAAAAATTCCTCTGACTTTCCCAAGAGTGTTGGATGTTTGGTTTTTAGTACTAGTTGTCGAGTGTGTTAGCTCACTTTCCAACCCCTGGGCTCTCGGCTCTACCTCATTATTGCCATTTACAAAACATACTTCATGAATTAGATTGCATTTTTATTTTATTTTAGGATGGTAGGGACCACTTTCGGTGGTCTGAAACTTTGTTGTGGCCCTTTTATGGCTTGGGCTTGAGGCCAAATCATGGACCGTGGCCCCACGGTTAAGAACTGCTGCACTAAAGCGCCTTAAACTGTGCAGGCAGGTGGACGAAAGTCACATGACCTATGCCACATGTTTCCAGTGGCTAACTCTGCTGGCCTTTGCTTTTTTATTTATCTAACAGAAATGAAAGTTGTATCAATCAGTCTTTTACAGCTTTAGTGCACCGTTTATGTTCATGATACCTTCTACTGTATGTGAACCAAATATAAAAATGCAACTGCAAACCCTTTCATGTTTTATTTGATCTGACCCTGACTAAAGACCAAAGTCTTATCAGTGTCCTTGATTGTTTTCATCCAGGTGTGAGCTGCTGTGCTGGAATGGGAGGAGGCCAGAGTCATGAGAAGGAGGCTGAGGAGAGGGGAGAGGAAACAGACAAACAACAGGAGTCGGACAAAACCGACAGCTCAGCATCTGAAGGTACAAAAACACTGCATTTGCTCATTTGTTCAGATTTAATACAGTCTGAACAGATCAATTTGATTTGATGCTTTTTAAAAATTATTTTACTTCATTAAATTACAGGAGGAAATACTGAGGTCCTGTGTAAATGGAAGACAGAATGCGGCATATGTATAAATAAGTAAATTTCAACAAGGAAAAACATGTTTACCGTCCACTTTATCTTGTCCACCTTGCCAGTACTGGGTTGGACCCAATTTCTTCCAGAACTGCCTTAATTCTTGGTGTCATAAATTCAACAAGATGTTTGAAAAATTAAAGGTTTTTGCTCCATATTGACATGATAGCGTCAAGGTGCTGCAGATTTGTCGGCTGCTCATCCATGATCCCAAAGCTGCTCTGTTGCACTGAGATCTGGTGACTGTGGAGGCCATTGGAGTCCAGTGGCTGAGAAGTGCAAAGCACTTTACATTTTAAAAGACACATTCACAAATCTAAAAACAAAAAATACATTTAAAAGACTGATTTATATTCCATAAAACACCTTTTGCAAATCTGAAAACAAATTTACATTTTAGGGGAACAAATTTACAAAATATGAAAGACCTGAAGTGCTGAGATAAATCCACAAGTTGCAAAACACAAAAACTAATCCTGAAATAAATGAACAAAAGACAGCTCTAAATGGAAATGTCTTGACTACCAGAAGTGGTGTGATGGCTTTATCTTGTAGTACAAACAAATGTTTTGTAGCTCCGCTACATGTGGGAAGTCAGTGGTGGGTGTTTTAGGACAAGAACAAAAAGGTGGAAACTGGCTGAAGCTGACTTCGCAAAAAAGGAAAAACACTGTTTAGTTATCATGAAGCATGTTCTGTGCAGTTCTTGTTCTCAAAGAACCTACACTTCATTTACACAATTTAGTAAATTTGTTCCCTAAAATGCAGAGGTGGAATACCCCCCACCCCTCCCCCTTTAATTTTTTTCATGCTTTATTAACAAAACCTTTTACAGACAAAAGTTTATATTAAATACAAATAACATGACAACATGCAACCCATGAGGTGACAGAAGAGTGCAGGGAGTGTGAGATAAAAAATGTATAAGAAGAAAAGTTTGACAAAATGAACAACAATAATAATATTAGCAAAGATGATAACTAAAACTAGGAAATAAAGCACATCAGAATTAAACAGAAGAAGAGGGGAAAAAAACAGTAGGGATTTTAACCAGAAGTACGAGCCATAACATTTTTCATAAGACCAGATGTCTTAAAAGCTTTCTTGTTCTTATGTATTTTACAGTCATAAAAGGATGTATGTTCCACATTTGACATACCCTGGAGAGATCTAGATTTATGGATGTGAAACCTACCCAGCAAACACAGCAATTTAATTAGAATATTAAGTTTATTAACATTTAAGAAGAATACCATACTTTCAGTAATGGTGATCAAAACTTTGAGATTCTCAGATCAAAAAAGACATTTAAATCCAAAAGTAGAATAGGGACATGCATAAAACAAATAAGAGATAGACTCGACCTCTGTTTTGCAGAAAGAACATAAAGTGAACTCATCAAGTCTAAATTTATTAATGAATTTACTACAGGGATAATATCTATGCATGATTTTAATATGTAGAGGTGGAAAAACCTGGTCGAGAAAGCAAAATTCCTTCCTTGTTTTTGGATCTTCCTGTACATTTAGAGCAGGTGTTTTCACTAACGAGCTCATCTACCTGCAGAGGAGCTGATTAAATTCAGCTGGTTTAATGATCGGTTGAAACAACTGCCAGACAGGAGTTTACTTTTTGGGCCAGGTTTTTCCACATCTGCTAAAATGTCGGTTTGTTCTCAAATATTGGAATGTGATTCATTCATTCATTCATTCATTCATTCATTCATTCAGTCAGTCAGTCAGTCAGTCAGTCAGTCAGTCAGTCAGTCGGTCTAACATCTGAATGTGTTTTATGAAATATAAATTTGTTTTCAAAATGCAAATGGTTTTTCTTAATGTGATTTTGTTTTCAAATTTATGTACGTTTTTATGTAAATATGTTTTACACTTCTCAGTCTCTGTAGTTACACAACCAGCAGCATGAAGTGTTGATAAAGGCAGGATTGAGCCATGCTTTCATGTTGTTTATAACAGATGAATGAATGAATGAATGAATAAACATGTAAATAAATCTGGTAAGTAAACAAGAAGTAATCCAGTCCTCCAGAGAATGAGACAAAAAGTGACTATAGAATAATAGATAATAAAAGCATCAGTGTGACACATGAAAGTGATCATGTGTTACTATAGCAACCGAAGTAATTTTGTGAATCAGATGTCCATAATTATTGCAGATGGAGAGGCATGGACTGATTGAGGGGGCCTATAGTTTGAGGATAAAACCTTTCAGTCGAGTTCAGCAGCTGAAGCAGACCATCATGGGGGGGGGGGCTCTTGGAGGATTTTCATGGCTCTACGTTGGCAGGGCCCAGTATAGATGTCCTGCTGGGAGAGCAGATCAGATCTGATGCAGTGCTCAGACTCTTTGATCACTCTCTGCAGGGCTTTATGCTTCCAAACACCCTCATGCTCATGTATGTTTCTACTGCAGCCGTGTAGAAGATTTGTAGAAAACCCGAAACCTTCTGCGCTGCGACAGGTGGTAGAGCTTTTGTGATCCCAGTCTGTACGTGGGCGCAGGAGAAGTTGTCCATGAGCCATATCCCACAGTACCTGCTGCCCTTACCCTTTCCACTGGAGCGCGTCTAATGGAGAAGGAGAATAGGAACACCACTGTTGAATATTATCCTGGTGTCATTTTTCCAGGTACTCCGCTGTCTCCACGTTAGCTTACTTGTCATGGCTGAGACCTAGCAGTGTGTCATCAGCAAAGCTGTGAGTGGTACACAGTCATGGTTACAGAGGGTTACAGCAGGCTCCTTGTGATATTTCCCTCCTTCTGGTGATGGCTGGACACACAGCTGCCCTGTCTGAAGCCTGTCTGTGAGAAAGTCGAGCATCCATCCGCACGGCTGTATCATCTAGTTTAGAAGAGTCCTCTGTGGGTCCAGATGGTTTTTGTTCACAATAAAGACTCTTAGCTATTTTGTATATTAGGATCATATTTACACATCTGAATAAATTTCCATGTTCACGTAGGTTTTCTGAATTCACTAAAGATGAAAAGTAGTCCAGAAGGGAGGGGCAGAGCATTTGTCTGTTGAAGCTTAAGATCAGTGCTGTTAAAAAATGCAGGTTGATGAAGAGGAAGTGGTCTTTAAATTTCCTTGGACATCATAATGAAGTGTCAGCAGACCTGATGGTTGATGATTACTCATTACAACTAATAGTGATCTAAGACTTGGCTTAGAGCTGCTGAAAATGATTTGTGAACATCTCTGGCAGACAACTGCTGCTCCCTGGATATTTTCTCTTCTTCAGACCATTCTCTGTAAACCCTAGAGATGGTTGTGTGTGAAAATCCCAGTAGATCAGTAGTTTCTGAAATACTCAGACCAACAACCATGCTACGTTCAAAGTCCCTTAAATCCCCTCTCTTCCTCGAGTCATGGCCATATCCATGTGCCTAAATGCATTGAGTTGCTGCCATGTGATTGGCTGACTACATCAGCGTTATATCAGCAGTTGAAGAGGTGGACCTGATAAAATGGACGATGAATGAAACAAATTATTTCCCTGCATTTACTTTCATTTATTTCTTTATTAATCTGTTTATTTATTACTCTAAACAATTTCCTTCCTTCAGTTTAGTTATAACTAGGAATGTTTGATATTGGCTTTTTTACCGATATCCGATATACCGATATTGTCCAACACAATTTCCAAAATCCGATATCAACCGATACCAATCTATACAGACAACTGTGAGGTTGTATCTTTTTTATTTTGAGAAATACAACTATATTCTGCTCCAAGAGCAAAGATCCCAAAATATCGTTAACTCAGCCAGAGGAGTTCATTTTGGACATCTGGCTGCCAGATATCAGATACTAGCAGGTATTAGCCAACATGTGGCTAATTATAATGTTTCTGACAACTTTTCAACTTAACCAACAACTTAAAACCAGACGTATTATAAGCAGCTTCAAAGCAAATCAGTCTGTAGCAGCAGCAGCTGCACCGTAGTCACATGACTCTGAAAGGAATGCTGGGATATGAAGTTCTTCCAGGGTAACTGGGACTTTTCTACATGCTGAACTGGTGCTAATGGAACAAGATCTCATGAGATTTTGCTAGTAGTATCAGTTTTATATAACTGATACCAATATTTTTGGTTATCTCATTTTCATGCTGTTATTGGCTGATAATATCGGACATCTCTAATTATAACATAAAAAGTCTGGACTGATGAAATTGTTTCATTTTTGTCCCATTAACCTACAGAAGGACACTAAAATAAAACTTAACTCTCTTGTAATTTAGCTGCTGCTCATCCAGAGAAAAAAGGTTCGAGGAATTTCATAAAGACTTCCATCTAGTTCTTGTTTTTATTCCACGGTTTAAAATAATCCCACTTGCTGTATTTTCCTCCACAGACACACCAGGAGAGCTGCCGCAGAGCAGGATGGGAAACAGGAAGGTGGACGACATGTGTTTCATGATCTCATGCACCAACTGGTACTAAACTGGTCCTGGTGAACTTAAAGGACATGAAAACAGTGTGAGCTGTTGGGGCTGGCAATCTCGATGTCCCTGCTGCGCTGTTTCAACACTGCTTTTCTGAGGACTTCTCTGAAGAATCCTGCGGTGTTGATGAGTTCTTCCTGCAGAGGATGAGTCAGAAATTCTTCGTCCAAACGTCACCAGAACTTACAGCTCCATAAACTAGCATCCAGGGCTTTAGCTTGCTTGCAGTGAGATTTAGTGGCTTGTAAATGTCGGGCATATCAGTCAATGTTTCATGTTGTGACAGCTTTCTTTTCTGCTCTTATGCGTAATGGTACAAAATGATAAACCGTACTCCAGGATAAGTCCAGAAACATTATGAAATGATGCTTGTAATGCTGAATGTTGATTGACTGAGGCACAGACTGTAAATAAAGGACAATATTGAAGCCAAACTCAGAAAAGCGCTGCTTTGGTGCGGTGGTGTCTGCAGCATTTATCCCGTGGGAGGATGTGGTGTGGATGTGTCTTCTACTGCAAGGCCACAGCAATGAATTATAACAAAAACCAGTCTGAGTGGGGAAAAGTAGATGACTGGCGTCTGAGTTTATGGGGGTGGATCTCAAAACCACATCTTTGTCCTCGGATCACTGCTGCACACGATGTTTACAAGGAGATAAATGCATCAGTCTGCATACTGAAAGAAGTTTCTTCAGCCTTTTCATAAATCTGACATACAAAAAACTGTGGTAGAAGTTGGCTGATTGTTGGAAGCTAAATAAAACATCTGGTGGACATCTGGCTGCTGATGTTCTGTTTGTTACACTTCTGAAACAAAGGAGGTATTGTGGGTATTTTCAGCTTTTTTAAAGGAAACCACAGATAACTGCTTTTCCTACAAAGATGACACAAACTTGCTGTATTGCACAGAATTAATCTAATAATTTTCTCTGTGTGAGTCATTAACACAATGAAACTACAGAGGAGGTTAAATGATGCAGGTGAAGATGGTGCATCATTAGATGATCATTAATGTGTTATTCATCTTAGTAAATGCTTATTTAGAAGCAGAGACAAAGGAGAGGAAGAGACAATGAAGGAATTTTCTGGACTGTACATGTATGAGATGCACGTGTTCCTCGTCATGTTAATAAAGACTTTTGGCAGAAGGAAATACATTTTTCTCTTCATCTTTTTTGTCTTTAGCTCTTTCAAAACAAGAGGTTCACATTTTGGAGACACAGAGAACAGATGAGGCTAAAATGGCTATTTCAAAGACTTGAAACCCTTTTTATTTTGTTCAGTTTCATTTGATCAGCGTTGGTCTTTTTAGGGGAAATGTTCACATTTATGATGATCAGATACAAGTTTAGAGCTACAGCTGCATCATTCCTGAGAAATGTTTATGCTCTGGAAATGGTTGTTTTACACAAGCCTGAATATTTTCTCCAAATGTGTAGATCTTCTTAATTTATTCTTCATCAGTTACACATATACTGATATTTGCAAATCTTAAAACTCACAAGTGTTCTCTTTACTATGACTCCAAAAACATTCATATAGACACTGTGGTTGCAGAAATACACTCATTTCATTACAGGTATAAAATTTTAGAGCAGAGGCTTAATAGATAGACTCCGGGCCCAAAGATGGGTCAGAAAACCCTGCTTGAAAAGATAAAAAATTAAGAGTTAGATTAAAACAAAACACTAGAAATATTTCCAGGAACTTACCGACTGAAATGATGTAGAGAAACATGATTGCTGATGTGAAAGTCAGATTATCAGTACTTTCTTTGTAAAGGGCACATCATTTAATCATCAATCACCAGAAATCAATTCTAATCACTCCAGCTCAGAAATAACTGGGGATATTAATTGCTCTAATTTCCTCCCTTAATTGCAATTACGGCTGCAGATCATTTCTCTGTTTAATTAAATCCCATAACACATCAGAGGAAGGGCATCACATCCTCTCATCACTTCCTCCTGATGCTTCCCAACTTCTGTTATCAGCATCGTGTGAATACATCTCCAAGTTGGGTGCTTTTTTTTTTTTTTTAGAAGAAGAGACAGTAATTGATTAACTGGTCAGCCATCGAAGTTAAAATATTCACTACAAGTCATTTTAATCCCACCGATCAACTTCAACTGTTTGAATAAAGGAAACAATATTTTTAATACATCAAATTCAAACTCTGGCAATGAAAAACATCATTCTACCACCATGTCTTACATCAAAAAGGAATATTTTCTAGACCTTAGAAGCAGAGACCAGATGTGACATGCACATGTTTAAGTTTACAACATACAATGTTAGGGATGTTTGATATTGCTCTTTCTTTTTTTTTTAACCGATATCCAATATACCGTTATTGTCAAACTCTTAGGGCACGGTCTCATGGGTTTCCTCAAACGAACTAGACTTGAACAATCTGGATTCTCGCAGCAGGGGTCCAACTCTGCGTGGACTCATGGTTGTTTTCAGAAACGTTTTGATCACGAAACTGTTGTCATCACGCAGTGACACAAATAGAAAGAGAAGGCAAAACTCCAGTCCAGCTGGTGGCATCACCACCTTTTTCCCTCTCTCCCCCCGTGCCCCCCTTGAGTCAAGTAGGCTATTAGGGACTTTGCAATTGTGCAGTCGGCCTCTTTCAACCGTTCCGTTCTGACAACTGTTCCGGACTTTTGCTGCGGTCGCATGGCGCAAAAAATATGGATCTAATCCCTATTTTGGACTTGAGAATGTTTTAATCCTGACAAAAGTGTCCATGTGACCCTACCCTTTCCAATATCTGATATCAACTGACATCGATCTATGCAGATGTGACAGTGTGGGGTCCTGTCACTACGCCTCCGATATGCGCCCTGGCTACTTGGTTATAGTGATGTCCCTTTGGCTGAATGGTCAGCGCGCATGACTTTCACCCGGCAGTCTGGGGATAAAATCCTGCCTGGGCCCTCATTGCGTATCTTGCCACACAGACAACGGTGAAGTCGTATGGTTCATATTTTCAGAAATACAACTATTCTGGTCCGAGAGCAAAGATCCCAAAATCTCCTTAACCCTCCTATCGTCCTCAAATTTAACAACAAATTCAGTCCTTGGGGTCAATTTGACCGCAGGGATATTTACCTCCAGAAATATATTTACAGAATATTGTTGACCAGTCATAAGCAACTTCAAAGCAAGTCAGTCTGTAGCAGCAGCAGCTGCACTGTAGTCACATGACTCTGAAAGGAATGCTGGGATATGAGGCTCTTCCAGAATAACAGGGACTTTTACACACGTTAATGGAACAACAAGATCTTACAAGCTTTCAAAAAAGGTTTTATTTAAAACACTGGACTTTAAAAACTTTAAAAACAAGACGTTTCGGTGTTCATCCAAACATGCATGTTGGTCCAATTTGGAAAAGCATGGGTCATGTGACCTGAGTCATGTGGTGTATGAATGCCAGTGCTATTTCCTGTTCACCAAACAACTGAGGAAGGTGTTTGGATGAACACCCGAAACGTCTTGTTTTTAAAGTTTTTAAAGTCCAGTGTTTTAAATAAAACCTTTTTGAAAGCCTTTCACCTGGACAAATGAACCTTCACCGACAAGATCTTACAAGATTTTTATTTGTAAAAATTATTGGTACAAAAGGAAACAATACCAATATTTTCTGATATAACATTTTAATGCAGATATCGACCAATAACATCGGTAGGCCAATAATGTCAGCCATCTATAAATAATAACATTTATGTCTCAGATACCATCAGCTCAAACATGGTGGTTGTTATCAGCCATCTGCACTCGAGAGGATGAGGAGACAGTGCTGCCTGGTTTGGTTAAATGAGGGTGAGCTTTGGCTTCAGTTTTGTGACCAATTGTAAACTTTTAAAAGAAGAAGGAATCACTTCTGCACTTTTGCAACACGATGAACTGCAACATCAACCCTGATGTTATCCTCTGTCAGGTCAGAAAATAGAGCAAACCAAACATCCATCTGAAGCAACACAGAAAAACCTAGAGTCTCTTTTTGCCTGTTAAATTGTTCACATTAAATGAGCTTTTATTTATATTGTGAACAAACACATTGTAAAAGTAAAGAAAGCAAGAACAAGGACGTGGTTGAACCAGATGATTACAGACCAGTTGCCCTTATGTCTCACATCATGAAAGTCCTGGAGAGACTCGTTCATCTCAATAACCAAGTGAACACCTTTTAGGATCCATTATAGCTTGGTGTTGGAGACACCATCATCTTCCTGCTTCAGAGAGCCCACTCTCATCTGAACCAGTCAGGCAGCACTTTGAGGGTCATGTTTGATTTCTCAAGTGCTTTTAATACAGTTCAGCTGCTTTGTTACGTGAAAAGCTTTACAGATTTCAGGTGTATACCTCCACAACCACCCGGATTTACATACAGACCACAGATATGAGACTGAAAGGGTGTGTCTCTGAGATGATGATCGGCAGCCTTCGGTTTAGGGATGCTAGACATCCATCTTTAAATTCACTGAACTGTTAAATCAAAAGATTACTACCTCTTGTGGACTAACAGCAGTGCTCTGATGACTTCTTGTCTTACTCATATCTATTCTCTTAGTTTTTAACGAAAACACATGAACACACTAGTAAGGTTTAAAAGCTGATTTTTGTCAAATGCAGTGTTGCAGAGATGCGAGGTGAAAACTGAGGGTGACTCAGAGGAGGTTTTTCACAGTTTGACCAACGCAGAGCTTCTGTCCTCTGAATTTTAGCAGGTGTTATTTATGTACCACAGCTGATAAATAAAACTGACTAAATGTGGGTAAAGTGCAGCTGATGCAAGACATTACTGGGGTGACTCATCAACAATCACAAAAACCTGTGAAGTGGTGATACACTGACTCATCCCAAACAATTACACTGACAGCCGTAAAGTGCAGGGAGTCAAAGACGTGGGCAGAACTAATGATCCATTTGGAGAAAATAAAGAGGCTGAAAATGACCCACAAAATTTCCATGAAATAAAACAGTGCTGGATAGCATCAGCATGTGCAGAGCCAGTCTGTCCAGCTCTACCTTTGGGCAGGTGGCTGAGCATATTGCAGACCACCAGAGGGGGTCCACAATCATCCCTGAAGGGGTCTTTTAGGAGAATACCACAAGGCAGATTTATGATGCACATCTGGTGGATTTATACAACTCATGATGTTGCAGATGCCTCATTACAGTTAATGAACCTGCAGAAAGTCATGCACCATTGTGAAAAAGGGACCTAAGAACCAAATGTATTCTTGTTAAACCTCGTACACTAAACGAATGAATAAATAAAAGATGCAATTGTTAAAAATGAAAATCACTTGGATTATTCAGGGATTGTTTAAGTTGCTTTAAATTGGACTAGAGCAACACTAGAGAAATCTAAAGGGCTCAATTCAGGTCTGAAAAGGACAATCAATCTTAAATGCATAAAGTTTTTCTGAAGTTGTTACAAAAAGAAAAAAGCTGCATGTTTCAACCTGTCAATTGAAATAACTGACAGAGTTATTGGAGATCCAGACTTACATAGAAAAAACAAACAAAACAAAACATAACAGGAAGTAAGCATGTCTACTGGAAACTGGAGAGATTCAACCATCAGTGGTGAAGCATGGTGGTGAAAGTATCATGCTCTGGTTTTTTTTGCTGCCAGTCAAACGTATAATATAACCTGTTGATTGATACCAAATGTAGCAATGTCCTGTTCAATTGTGTTAGAAGCAGCTTCTTTATTTGTGTTAATAGACAATATACAGAAATGTAAAAAAATTCAGCTTTTTCATTTATTTACACTCTTGTTCATATGTTGATGCTGATTCAGTTGTTTGTTTCTTTACCAGAGAATTCAGTTATTCTGGACCTGAGTGAATTATTTTGTTAAACAAACAAGCCCACCTCCCCCAATCTTATGTCAATCCTGGCTGAGTGACATAACATCTTAATCATAAAACACACAGTAGTAGGCCACAAGAGTAGCACAAGAGAAAGTCATAATTAAGAGTGAAAGTAAAAACTGTTCAAGGATGTCTTCCTGTAATTTGTTGGTGTTTCACTAATAACCACAGAAGGGTAACTGGCAGCCATTCTCCGCTAAAGTATCTTGATAATGTATGGATTTTATCAATCACATAATTTACTTAGTGCAACTAGCACCAGAGGCAACAAAGCATTCCCACAGCATGATTAGACCTCTACCATGTTTTACTGTATGTAATATGGGCCTCATTTAATCAACACTAGAACAACTAATTTATTGCATTCAAAAGAGCTGTACCTGAGATTCCTTTGTCCATAGATTATAGAAGAAAAACGAGGCTTATTGATTGCAAATTAACACAATAGAGATATATAATTTTGTTGATCCAAATAAAATCAGACTTGAAATACATGTTGAGAAATTACAGGTCGTATAGAAGATGGTTTTGGTAATTCAGAAAGCAGAGACTGTTCGCGAGTTTTTGAATAAAGCGCATGCGCAAGACCAGCCTTCGAGATTCACAGCTCCCTGCCCTAGCCACGGCACAACGCGCCCGCGCCAAGTCCCAACACTGGCGTCTATGAGAGGAGTCATGTGATTAAAGACGTGATAAGAAATGTAAAACAAGCACTAATATAATGAAATATGTAAATCTTATAGTGCAAAAAGGAGGCTGCAGAGTCTCCGGGCCAGAACCAGCAGGCTCAGAGACAGCTTTTTCCACCAGGCAGTGAGGACGCGCTCAACTTCCTCCCTGCCCTACACATACCTCACTTTATCATCACCATGGTACAAGTTCAACGCTGCACAGCATTGCACTAAATGACACAAATACATATTGTCGTCCATCAGGACTGCTACTCAGTTTAGCAATGTACCACTTTATTAGGTACATTATTGCAATATTGCCACCAGGCGGATTCTTATTCTTATATTTTATATTTTTATCTTTTTGTGTTTTTATCTTATAGTTTATTTTATTTTATTGAATGCACCATGGATAGAGAGAGACGTAATTTCTTCTGTGCTGCATGTCACACACAGCCCAACTTCAACAGAAGTTGAAGTTGAAGATTGAGCACAAATTACACATTGCAAAAAATTCAGTAACAATCAAAAAAGCTGGATAAATGCTTTTGTGCAATAAAGACAGCAATAAAGTAATATACAAACAGATTAAAATACGGTCACAATATTACAAAGAGAGACACACCAGTAGTGACCCAGAGAAGGATACAATGGTGCAAAAGTCAAGACAATAATAAGAATCATGAAAAAAATCCTGTCCTTAGAGGAAAGGAGAAAAATCTATCTCCTCATTGATACCTGGGTAAGTCATAGCATTTGAGACGGTCAATCCAGAACGTTTCTCTGCGGCGGAGTTGTTGAAGTCGTCACCCCCTCTGGCATATGATAAAACCACTTCATTGACCAGCCTTAAGGGAGTTGGGGCTGCTATGGCCAGCTTGTTTGTAATGTTTAGCCATAGGATCAACTAGGTTTTGAGTTCTGATTGCACATTTGTGCTCATCCATTCTTACCTTGAACTTCCTTTTACGGGGAGTGCAGAATTATTAGGCAAATGAGTATTTTGACCACATCATCCTCTTTATGCATGTTGTCTTACTCCAAGCCGTATAGGCCGAAAGCCATAATGTTAATGCATGTAAACAGTTACCATGGTGATAACAGGACAGTAGGAGCGACTTCTGCATCACTGCCGCTATCAGTCGTTTACAGTATCAGTTCACGACTGCATCACAACACTGTAGCTGTGTGTGACAGCCGTCCTCTGCTCAGACGGAAAATAAAAAGAAGAAAAAACTGATGGTGGAGCCGTTTACAAACATCCATGCGGCATAACAACGCATCCCGGAGATTTAATACGAAGTAAATAAGATGGCGTTTGAGTTTCTACCGTTAGCTTGTTAGCAGTTAGCTAGTCTGTCTACTGTCTACCAGGATTTCATACACAATAAGGCAGAATGTTACACAAGCAGCGAGACTCACCGACAGCAATGCAGATGAGTCCCTAACAGTTGGAATCGCCTCCTTTCCAAACGTAGTGATGATGTCTTCTTTGCCTGGTTTAATCCAGACTAGTGAAAGTTACTCCTGTATGGAGGTGGTGAAGATGACACGGAGCTGAACCTGCTGTAGACCGCAGACTGTTGTGGTCTATTTTGGTTTTAACAAAGAGTCTAAACGAAAGTTTAAGCCGCTTTCTAACTCAAGTTTTTCAGGCAAATTTCAAATGAGGTCTAACAGTAATAATATTTTTTTTTGTTTTGTTATACTTGTATGATCCCCGAGGGGAAATTAGGGCTCTGCGTTTTACCCATCTCTGTACTGTGAGTATCAGAGAGCAGTGGGCTGCTACTTGGGGCGCCCAGGGAGCAGTTGGTGGGGGGTTAAGGACCTCGCTCATGGGGTCCACAGTGGTACACCCAGGAATCATGTTGGGGAATCGAACCCAGGTCCTCCGCGCCCAAGCCCACGACGCTACCACTGGGCTATCCACTCCCCCCATATCCATGTTTTAACAAGAAAAATGCCGTTTCCAGGGGATCACTCCCTTGCCAAGTTAGTGTAATGGTAATAGATACAAAACAGCAACCATGTGTCTGTATTTTTAGATTTGTCATCAAAATACAGATTTATACAATATAATTTAAAACATGACAATCTCTGTTTGTTTCGTCAGGTTACTTTACATTTTTATGAATTATATGAGTGCGTTTGACCGTAGACTGCAGTACAAACAGGCTTTTTGCCCCCGGTTGATCTTTACCCTTGGAGCAGAATATAGTTGTCACAAGCCTAGAGCGCCAACAAGTGACATTAGACGGTAACGTTTACTCCTTGGCTCATGTCAGTCAGTATGAATAAACACATAGGAATATGTTAAATTGTATATACTTTGATATACAAGTCGCACTGGACTATACGTCGCACAGGCAGCCAAACTATGAAAAAAAGTGCGACTTATAGTCCGAAAAATACGGTAAGTGACTTTGAACGTGGCATGGTTGTTGGTACCAGACGGGCTGGTCTCAGTATTTCAGAAACTGCTGATCTACTGGGATTTTCCTGCACAACCATCTCTAGGGTTTACAGAGAATGGTCTGAAAAAGAGAAACTATCCAGTGAGCGGCAGTTCTGTGTGCCCAAATGCCTTGTTGATGCCAGAGGTCAGAGGAGAATGGCCAGACTGGTTTGAGCTGATAGAAAGGCAACAGTAACTCAAATAACGACTTGTTACAACCGAAGTATGCAGAAGACCACACCGGGTGCCGCTCCTGTCAGCTAAGAACAGGAAACTGAGGCTACGATTTGCACAGACTCACCAAAACTAGACAATCAAAGATGGAGAAATGTTGCCTTGTCTGATGAGTCTCGATTTCTGCTACGAAATTCAGATGGTAGGCTCAGCATTTGGTATCAGTAACATGAAAGCATGGATCCATCCTGCCTTGTATCAACGGTTCAGGTTGGTGGTGGGGGTGTAATGGTGTGGGAGAGATTTTCTTGGCACACTTTGGGCCCCTTAGTGCCAATGTGGCGGTTTAACTACCACAGCCTACTTGAGTATTGCTGCTGACCATGTCCATCCCTTTATGACCACAGTGTAGCATCTTCTGATGCTACTTCCAGCCATGTTATAAAGCGTGAATCATCTCAGACTGGTTTTTTGAACATGACAATGAGTTCATTGTACTCAAATGGCCTCCACAGTCACCAGATCTCAATCCAATATAGTACCTTTGGGATGTGGTGGAATGGGAGGTTCTCATCATGGATGTGCAGCCAATAAATCTGCAGCAACTGTGTGATGGCGTCATGTCAATATGGAGCAAAATCTCTGAGGAATGTTTCCAGTACCTTGCTGAATCTATGCCACAAAGGATTAAGGCAATTCTGAAGGCAAAAAAAGGGTCCAACCGGGTACTAGCAAGATGTACCTAATAAAGTGGCCAGCGAGTGTATATTTAAAGCTTTTAATTAATCATACTTTATGGGGTAGTGAACCCAATTTAATCAAATATTGCAAAAATTTTAGAAAGAAACACCTGCTATAATGCTATAATTCCTTTAAAATGGAAAAAAATCCCCTTCGTGGTGTTCACTATACTGAGTTTCTTGGTTGAATGGATGATTGCACTCTCACACTGCAGTCAGATAAAGACAACACATTGGCTACTTTTACAGTCTTCATTTCACAATATAGGAACCTTAATGATCCATACACAGCCACAACAGCTTGGTACCTCCTCCTCATGCTGACCGCCGGTCACATTTGGTCACATTTTGCCATGAGATGGCATCCCATTCCTCAACCAAAAACCGGTGAAGGTCAACCAGTGTTGAGTTGGTCACTCTCGCACATATAGCACAGACTGATCCCACATGTGCTCAGCTGTGTTGGACTCACAGCAGGTCGTTTCATCCTAACAAACATGGGGGAACTCTGTGATGACCCCTGGCTCTGTGGGGGGAGAACGTTGTCATCCTGAAGGATGGAGATAGGTCCCACACAATTTCAGAATTTCCTTTAGGTAACTGATTAAATATAATAAAGTCTTTTTTCATTACACTCTATTCACTAAAAAATTAATTTATAAAAAAAAAAAAGCATGTTTGTGTGTGCCTGATATCAGAAATGAATGAATAATCATCTTTATCTTTCCTGGAAGCTGAAGTGGAAACAGTCTAATTTTATCTGCAAATGTGAATTAAAAACTCTGGTCCAGTGACCCACTCTCAGGTGTGTTATCTGTTCAGTCAATAACACGTCTTAGGCAATGATGTCTTCACTTTTATTGACATTTTCTTGTTAACAGAACATGGTGTTATTGTTATATAACTGGTGTGGAACAATAAAACCAAACCAAATGTAAATAAACAAAAAACAAAACAAAACAAAGAAACTAATTTTATTGACATTTCAGATAATAAAACTTAGTTTTCTTTCAAATAAATCTGGAATCAGACTGTTCATCAAGTCATTAACATAAACATGCTGATCCAATCAGTCACCATAAAAATGGTTTGACAAGTGCAAAGGATGATGGTGCTCCAGAGAAATAAAAGTATAAAACGTTTCAAAAGCTTTTGTTGCTCTTTCTATTTACATAAGCTGATAACTGGTTCCCAACTGGAAAAAACTACTCAACTGAAACAAAATGGTGAGCCAAGGTTGTATTTTTTTCATTTTGATTTTATAATCAACCCATTTAGTCAAAAAACCCAAAAGCCAAACAAAAACCAAAGGGTATTTACAGAAAGACTCTGTCTCTTTAAGAAAAACTAATCTTTTAAAGCTATTTCTGTTAAAACCTCCCTATAGAAGTAGAAGCTGTTGTAGTTGTGATATCATCCAAAGAACATCAGTTTATCTTGAAAAAGTCTGCCCAGACTACCGCTGATATGTTTTTATTCTTCAACATTTAACTCTGAATAAGAAAAAGATAACATTAGAAACTAAAGGCAACAACAGGCAAGTTAAAGGAAGACTCCGCCACGTGAAATCACTCTCCAAACCCACAGAGATGCTCGGCCATTTAAGGTGGAATTTAAGAGTTGTGAAATGTGGTTGGTTGGATAGTAAATTTTGTTTGTTTTTGTTTACACTGATTTCCTGGTTGTGACAGAAATGTGACATAAACAGACGTTTCATTGGGTACAAACAACAGCTAACATAGTAAATGTTCATGGATGATCTGTTTAACTTTATATTCTTATCCTATTTTATGTTTATTAAGTTTCAGTTTTGCTCAGTTTCTTAACTTGATCTATTCGCTCTTTTTTTTTTTTAATCTATTTAAAAAAAACAGTTTAAGTGGAACAACATGCACAGATGATGATGTAAAAGATGATAATAATTTGGCCGATGGCCCATGGCTGGGACCAACTGTTTAGTCATTTACTTTAAATCTACCAGGGAAAAAATGATACATAAATCATACCAAAACTGTACAGGATTCCAGTCACTTGTAGAGAACAAAACCTTATGAACTTTTACATCGATCTAACAAGAACAACTTTTCAGTGCTGACATGACCCAACAAAAACACTTTGTTTTTGACCCACAGAATTACATGTATGTAACGCCTAATGTGTCATATTTGATACATACAGTTTATCTGACCTATTGCATCATTTTATGGTACATACAATATGACGCTTGTATTCTGCCCTCTGGTGGATACCTTCTGCACTACAATAACTGTAACATGCATTGAGACACTGTGCATGCTTGCATGTTATCATTATTTATTTATTTTTTATTTTTTTACATTTTGTTAAAGGGTCAAATAAAGACTGCAGATTCAAAGAGTTGCAATTTTCTGTACATTTTTTCTTGAGTCAGGTGTTAAGGGGTTAAAGGCAAAGTGAGCTTGACTAAACCCTGATAAACATGCTAAATATCGCCATCTGTCATCAGTTTATGTTGTCCCACTTGCTGATTGGCCAGTTCAGCTAATATCAACATTAAGTGCATCTTCTACACAAGTTATATGAGTAATATATTTTTATAGGCCCTTAAACTTAGATTGTGGCTATAATCGTATTAGATCCTGCTGGATCTTAAATATACATACAGCACGTTTTCTGTTCAACATAACTTCTGGTTCGCATTTTTTGCTTTACTTTTCACTTCTCATGTTATAGTTTTACTATTTTTAGAAATTTTTATGGTTTTCCAAAGTACTTTATCGTTCCTTTGTGAAAAAAAAGACACGCATTTGACTGTGATCATACATGTACAATGATAATGAAGATATACTACATACTACATACAGTTTTCTGCTTTGACCAGCTGGTAATTTCAACTACACATTTACAACCTTTATCTTTTTAAAACCCTCTTGTCCAGAATGGATTTAATACGTAGGTCCTTTAACGGCTTGAATTATAGAACCTATGGGATCCGAACAACTAGGTCTTTAGAAACAAATACATACAGTAGTCATGTTTCAGTGTTTGTTAACCAGTTTTCTGAATGTAATGTGTGATTCCCGACCAGCATCCCCCTGTGTGAGAGTGATGATATCAGATGGCTAAGTCTACCTTTGAAGGCAACTCACTGTTGTCTGAACCCACCAGAACATCATCAGACCTGGAATAAACCGGCAAAGAACTGACACTAAACTCCAGGCATGTAGAGTTATTGTTGTATTTTCTTTCTTTTTTCTTTCTTTAATTGTGGTTTATTGAATTTTTCTGCCTGGCACAGTGGCAACCAAATCCCGTCCTTCCCTTAATAAAGTGAAGCTGACACTGTGGACGAACACTATGTGGTGAGAAATAAGAGAAGGAATGTGACTTTGGGAAATACAACAACGTAATTGTGGCAGACAAATTCAATACCAGCAGAGGACTTGAGTACAGTTAAGTGCCAGTTTATAACAGGTCTGCATACATTATCCATAAAAGAGGCAGATTTTCAGAGGACCCTTTGCCCTCTGTGACAAGTACATAACCGAGCTGAATAAATAAATTCAAACTGAAGAGCTGTGGACAGACAGCATCCACCACTTTAAAAATCTCATGTACATTTTGTTTATAATGTATGTCTCATAAGTAATATGAACAATGCAATCACTACAGTATGTTTTCTCCAGGTACTTTTCTTCCTTCACCACAAACAGACATCTGCTGAAGTACACAGTAAACTGCTATTCTTCTGTAAATCTCAGTAAATATATACAAACATCAGACTTTGCTCCCAGAGGGTTGAAGTGGTACAGTGGTAGTGTTAAATACAGAAAACATGGACATATTTTTCTTTCAGGTATCACTTGTTGGAAAATGCATCTAACCACTTACCACCTCTCTAAAGTTTCACAAATCGCCATCTTTCTGTAAAAACTCTCAGTAAGTTTCCCTCTGTGCATGCTAATGAGAATGATTTAAAAGCGATTGCCAGTCCCACAAAGACCTTTCAGATGGATCAATATTGAAGCTAAAATATCAAACGCCTTGGGTCATAATTGGCCATCATTCTGTTATGACCAGATTCTGACTCTTAGATATGATACACTTAAAATATCCCACCATAAATGTGTAATACTTTAAAAAGAATAAGAAAATAAATAAACACAAGCACAACATAATTAAGGTAAAACTCCCACTGTGGTATGGCAAATTAAGGTTAGCTAATATAGACTGAGCCAAGCTTAATTTACTCTACCTTATGCTGTTTCATAGCATTTAAAACTGACTTTGTTAAACTCATTGCTAAAGATAAAAGCTAAATCTTAAAAATAACCAATTACCTAGAATTCAGCTAAGCTAGCTCTGCACAAAATAAAAATTAGCTTGAATATGTTTTTTTTAAAGCCACATACTGTGAATTAAAATCACATTCAGACTTAGTCTCATCTGACACAATACCATTAAAATGTGTATGATATAAAAAAGACAAAGCACTGTATAAAACCTTAAAATGGAAGCAAATCCTCACAGCTACTTTGGCTAAAGAGAAAAAAATAGCTAAATCAAATTTATACCATTTCATAGAATTTTAAAAACATGTTTGTTTTTACGTGGTGTTTAAGCGCATTCAAACAAAAAGGGACAAAATCTAAATCATTCACTGTATAAGGAAGAAAAAACAAACAAGAAAAGAAAAGCTATCTAGCTTAGATTTGTTAAGCTGCATTTGAATTCATCTGATTTCATATATCTTAATTTTAATGTTCCTAATTCCCATTAATTATCAACCTTGATAAAATAAAAAAACTAAATTTGAATCTGCATCAGTTCATGACAAGATTTTTATCAGTTCATATCCTGTTAATAGGAATCCATTATAGGATCCAAATTAATACAAGTTTATGTTCAAACTAAACCAAACAAAAGGAATAAACAACCAGCAAGACAGGAAACAGCTTCAAGGATCCCAAAATTATGTAAAAATCAGCACAGAAAACTGCTTAAGAAGTGCTTCCCTCAACATACAGTAATTATCTGGTGCTGAACTGCCGTAGAGCAAGACATTTAGTTCCTAAACGCTGCTGTACTGGGACTTGGTGGCCTGTGACATGTCAGGAGATGAACGGTGGTTTAATCTGTCAGCACATTTGCTTCAGTAAATGCAAACTTTAACTCCAGCTGCTCAGCAGGAAGTTTCAACCTCTGAGTCTGCTCTGCCCACATGTTGCACACATGAACTTAAACCAGGGTTCTGTAGCTGCATGCTGATGCTTCATGCACATTTACAGAGACAGAAGTTAATAACCGTACATGCATCAGACAGAAGTAGTTTGTCTCACGATGCAACAGCTCGCTTTGTGATCCTCACAGAAAAATAAGTTTGTGTTTGATACTTCTCTGAAACTAGAGAGCAAACCTGCCCTTAAAATGCAACATTGATAACCTGACGATCAATTTGTATTTATTATTTCATTAATTATTCTTTTATATTACTAATAATTTACAATTAAAAAGACGAGGCTGCTTGTTGACTTTGTACAAAACTGCATTTAAGTCGGCGTGACATCTCTGCTTTTCATTTCCCCCGTGAATCAGCCCTGTAAAAAGTGATGACAGCAAAGGAAACAGGTGTTGTCGAGGATATTTGACAAAAAAGGGCTCTATTTTGGATTTTTATCAGTAACTAAACAAACTGTGAGAAAGAATTGGTCTCGGAGAAGGACGCTCTGTCAAAAGTCCTCTTCTAAGTAAATTAAAAGACTGGCTTTCTTACTATAATTTTTGTGTTTCTGTCATTTCTTACATGATAAATCTGCACGACAGCTGAAAATCTATGATGAACAAACAAAACATTTCCTATTTTCAGTCATACTGAATTGATTTTTTTGTCCTGATGTGTTGACATCTTCCTTTTTTAGCCTGTATGGCTCCCTTATAAATTTTTCCCATTTTGTTTGTACTTTCTCCAACTGTTGATGCAGCTGACTCTAAGTGGAATTACCTTGTTGTTTTCTATAATCCTTTCCACTGTTCCCACTGGCAGCTCTTGTTGGAGACATGTTTCCTTCCTAATGAAGCTCTCCAAACACTTTCTTTAACTGCAGATTAATTTGCATATTTACACATGTGCAGATATTTGTTTTGGGAATGCAGATTTCAAATTAAGTTCTTATTTTTCCTTTCCTCATTGAGATTCCATACTTTTCTTCCACAAGTTCCTCTGATTAGAAATTTGTTAAAAGAGATTTAATCATTTCCTAAGGCTTGTTTACTGTTTATCTATGTTTATTCTCCAATTTCAGCTGCTTTTCTCTGGCTTCCTGTTAAATCCAGAATAGAATTTAAAACTCTTCTCCTCACTTATAAAGCTCCATTCGATCTTAAAAAACTCAGTTTAAGCTTTTCCAAACAGAGCACCTCACTCTCAGACTGTAGGTTTACTTGAGGTTCTTAAAGTTTCTAAGAGTAGGATGGGAGGCAGAACCATCAGTTGTCAGACCCCTCCGTCTCTGTGGGACCAGCTCCCAGTGTGGGAGCCTCGGACACATATATAATCAAACTTTCCTTTCTGATAAATTTGACTCGGTCCATCTCTTTAGTTCTGCTACTGCAGGTCAAGGCTGCAGGGGGACGTCCCATGATGCATTGGGCTCCTCTCTGCTCTCTTTAGTTCTTGTGTATAATATTTGTGCTGGGCAATGATTAAAATTCCAATCCTGAATTTTTTGTGATTAATTGCATTAATCATATGTCAGATGTTCTTTTCTTTTAAAAGTACTGACGTGAAAAAAATGTGCCCAGCACTAATGAATATTTGACATTGTTGTTGTCATTAAATTGTATTTTTTCCTCTCTCAGCAGGTCTCCCTGGCTTACAGTTATGTCCAAGAGGCAACCTCTGGTGGTCAGCTATGAGGCTACCCGGACATTTTGTAGTTCTCACTTGATCCGCTAGGGGCTGGCTGCAAAACATCATTTTAGGTTTAATAGGTCAAGTTTACCTTCATGTCAACTGTGAGGGGGGTGAATTTTTTTTATAACTCATCCGTTTAGATGTTATTTAATCTTGAAATTACACATAATGAAGGGCGTGTCCTTTTGATTGACATGCAGCAGAGCGGAAGCCCGGCCTGCCGACCGGTGGCTCCTAGTTAGCTCCTTGTTTGCTCTCGGTAAAGTCTCAGTTTGTAGCAGAGTAGCACAACGGTGGTTTTTAGTCAAAAAATAGTACATCTAAGCGTGTCTTACCTTAACCGTACCGCTTAGGGGGCTAATCTACGTTAACTCCTGTTAGTTTCAAGTTAGCTCGGTTAGCATTTAGCCCAGGGTACGTCAGCTGTCACTCATTTGCCTGCGGCTCGGCTCGGCATGGCGCGGCCTTGCCTTTGCCCATTTTAATATTTTCCGGGAGTGACTACACACGTGACACGGCAAGATGGCGACGGTTGGACGCGCCCAAATGGCTTCACTTTTAGCTCTTCATAAACGAATGGGCCACGTGAGCGGAAGGTTTGCCCCTCTCTATTAGCGGTCTATGGTTATGTCGTTGACCCTTCGTTCTTGTCCTCTCCCCACCTAACCCGTCTAGATGGCCATCCTTCCTGGCTCTGATTGAGGTTTCCCTTCCTGTTAAGGGGAGGTTTTCCTCTCCACGGTCACCTTTTGCTGCTCAGGATGGAGGATTGAATTAACTGTCTGTAAAAGTACCTTGAAATTATTTTGGTGAGAATCGGCACAATACGAATAAAACTGAATTAAAATGTGATTTATGTTGTTTTACTGCTTACTGAAACAGATGAAGAAAGCAGTGAATCAGCCGTTTTTTGCCAGAGTGTTGTTCAACTGAAAAACCTCCTTCTGGACATCCACAGTGAATATAACATCTCAGAAATGTATATAACTTCATTCCATATCAGCCTAATTTCAGGACTTTGTTCTTTTTGTATTCACCCACTGTGATAAAATCAACTGGCTCATATTTTGGTGATGATTTTGGTTGTAATTTAAAGGTGAGATTTCTCTTACATTTCCCCCCTGTATGATTGTAATTCTTTAGATTTGGAAATGTCACTTCAGCTCTGACATTTAATCTAAAAAAATACCCAGTGATCAGTGATAATGATGACTACTGGACTGGTTGTAGCTACGTGACTCCACAGATCTCTGTGGAATACAGCTTCTCAGTTTTACTTCCTTTAAGTTTCGAACACGCTGAGGAAACACAGAGAAACATGTTTCGTTTAAGTGTCTTTGGACAGACATCCATGTTTCCACAAATCTGCCAGCGAACTGATGCTGTACACTGAATTCAGGCTGTAAAAGGGGAAAGTAGCTGAATGTCTGTGTTTATTGTACACCTACCAAGAACAAATATGCACCTTTCCCCCTCGAGTGAAAACACAGCTGCAGGACATTGAATGCCATTGATTTTGTGCTGAATGCTGCATGTGCTGAACTGCTCTCGACAGCAGCAAGTAATTGCAAGGATATGCAGTGAGAACACATTCAATTACTGCAGGACAGAGAGCCGGCTGAATAAGGTACAGAGCTGACGGAATGAGAACAAGAAGCTGGAATGAGAGAAGGGGAAGGATGCTGTGTTCACTTTTCAGAGTGCAGAGGTTCAAAAGTAGGTGGCTGGCTAAGTGTATGAATGGATTGCATAAAAAAGTTAGGATGCTGTGTGAACGTGAATAAAAACAGAATGCAATGGTTCAAAATCTCAAACTTTTATTCCCAGTAGAACATAAACAACTATCAGATGCTGAGACATTTTACCATTTCATAGAAAATACTGAATTTAATCTGATGGCAGCATCACATCTGTAATAGTTGTTCCAGGGTGATGTTTACCCTTGTACAGCACCCCCTCTTCTTTTAACAACTGTCTGTAAACATCTAGGAAGTGAGGAGACCAGTTGCTGGAGTTTTAGGAGAGGAATGTCGTCACATTCTGGTCTGATGGAGGACAACAATCCTGGATGTTTATTGATGGATTTCTGCTTTCACGATGCTCTAAATGTTTTCCACTGGTGAAAGGTCTGGACTGCAGGCAGACCAGTTCAGCACCCGGTCTCTTCTCCTGTGAAACCATCCTGTTGTGATTAGGGATGGGTACCGAAATCGGTACTTTTATTGGTACCTACCGAACTCCGTCGGTACTACCGGGTACCGATTCACGGAAAATCAAACGGTACCATGTTTCGGTACCTAAATGCATCCTTTTTAATGTGAGGTAGTGGAGGAGTTTGTTATTTCTGTGCCGCACGTGAACGTTGCATCGCAGCATGACATCAGCAGCAGCGGCCGCATGTTCAGTCAGAAGCTTTTCCTGCTTCACTTCTCTAAAACATCAAGTTCGCTGCATTATTTGTGATGCCAGCGGCGGGAAAACGTCTGATCTGAGGAAGCAGCAGATTAAACACAATATTCTTTTCAAAGCTCCGTTCCCGTCGCGTCATCCGCAGCCCGCAGAAAAAAGAGGGAGAAGTCCGTCAGCGCCTCGGCGGCTGAACAGATGTAATCGGGGGCAGATAATAACCAGCAGGTTCACAAACTGCCGTTCAAGAACTTAATACGATGTGATTATTTACTGAGTTTAGCATCAACCAAGACAGTAAACCAGATCTGGGGCGACGCGCATGTCACGTCTCTCCCTCCCTCCCTCTGTCGCATCCCACATCTTCATTAAACTCTTCATCACAGCAGAGTTTCCGCACGCGAGTGCACCAGCCACCATACTTACATCTGATAAATAAATCTGCGTCTCCAGCACGGCAGAAACTGTCTGCATCAAGTTAGTAACCTGATTCCTGCAGCAGGATTACAGCCTCCAGACCTGCGCAAAACGCGCCACAAAATCATTTTGGTGTCGGAGAATATTCCCTCTTTTTTCTCATTAAATTATTCTGTCATTATTATTATTTCGTCTGGAACAAACTCCCAGAAAGTCTCAGATCAGCTGAAACACTTAGTTTGTTTAAATCCAGGTTAAAGACCCACCTGTTCTCAGCTACATTCACACATAGATTTTACTCTAAAGTTCAAATCTGCACGGCTCTATGCTCTCTCTTTTTAATCATAAATATTTTAAATTTTTATCATTTTAAAATCATACTTGTACTTTTTTGTTTATAATCATTTTCCCCTTTACACCCCTTGGTTGTAAAAGGGGTGTAATGGTTGCAATGCTTGGTTTATCTAAAGCACTTTGAATTTTCCTGTTGGCTAAATGAAATGTGCTGTATAAAAAAACTTGCCTTGCCATAAAGTTTTCCCTGTTACCAGACGCTCTGACATCATAGAGAAACAGCTGGATTTTGCTTTAATATATTATCAAAAAATTCTATGTTGAGAATGAGAAATAAATCTGTTGTTGCCATATAAACACACATAAAAGTACCGAAAACTGGTACCGCTTTGGTACCGGTACCGATTCGCAGGTATCGAAAGTTGGTA
Source organism: Atherinomorus stipes (assembly GCA_023101725.1). Classification (NCBI taxonomy): domain Eukaryota; kingdom Metazoa; phylum Chordata; class Actinopteri; order Atheriniformes; family Atherinidae; genus Atherinomorus; species Atherinomorus stipes. Next base: position 32,606 of record JALJCO010000734.1, on the reverse strand, counting down.
CCGTATCGATTCAAATGTGAAAGGTACCCATCCCTAGTTGTGATGGATGCAGTCTGCGGTTTAGCATTGTCTTGGTGAAATCTGCAAGGCCTTTCTCTGAGAGAGACGTTGTCTGGATGGAAACAGATGTTGCTCTAAACCCTCCAGGTAAATCTCAGCATTGATGGAGCTTCACAGATGTGGAAGCTGCCCACGCTATTGACACTAATGCAACCCCATCCCATCAGAGATGCAGGCTGTTGAAATATCTGCAATGCTCCTTTAATATCCAGCGGTGTTACTGAACTGTTTTCTGATTTACCTAATAAGTTGTCAAATGCTCCTCCAGTTGTTTTTAATTTGTACCATTACCTCTCCAGCCCACTGATGCCCCTGTTCCATTTTTTTAATGATGTGATGCTGCCATCAAACTCAAAATGAACAAATATTTTCCATGAAGTAGTAAAATGTTTCTGTTTCAACCTTTAATGAGTTGTTAATGTTCTAGTGTGAATAAAATACGGGTTTATGAGATTTATAAAGCATTACATTCTGTTTTATTTACATTTTACAATGTCCCAACGTTTTTGGAACTGTTGTAGATTTTAGGCTGAAAAGTTTGTTCTCACTCCGTAAAAATGGACAAATTCTTAGTTCAGAGGGATCAACAGCTATTTCAAGCCAGAAGTGGAGGGTAGTAGACAGATGAGTCAGAGGAAATTAGCCGCTGAATGAGTCACTTCAGGAAGTCGGCATCGTTTAAATGAACAGCTTGGTGTTAAAGGAAAGCGTGGTTTACAGTTGGCTTCAGATGGGGTGTTACATAACAGGACTCAAATCTGCTTCTGTGTGCTTTGCCAATTTTAAAGGGGGGGGGGTGGTATTGGCCACCCAAGCTATTGGTGCTTGTAACTTGTCAAGTTTATGAATGCAGGACACAAGGTAAATACCTGCCTTCTTGTGTCACTTTCTTTTACACTATTTTTTTTACTACTTGCAACAGTTTTTTTTTTTTTTGTTTTTTTTTCATAATGACCAGTTTTTCATCTTTTTCAATTGTGTCATTTCATCTGTTTTGACATTTGTGTCATTATGTGGTCTTTTTCCTCTATAAAGCACTCTGGGTTATATAAATCAAATATATGAAACACATGAAATATAAATCTGTTTTCTAAATTGATGATAGAAATTAAATACAAATGTTATATAACACTGACTAAATGTTATACACATGGCTAACCAGTGAGGAAATTGGGCAGATATGGACATGAGGTAGTAACCCCTGTTACCCTTGTGTGAACTTCAGGAAATCACCCAGGAGTGATGAACAACACATGCTATTCTAGGATCCTGAAGGTGATCCAGCTAAATGACCAAACATGGTTCATAACGTCATTAGCACAAAAAGTCACAGGTAAGCATGTGTTAAAAATTCGTCTGAAGCCGAAGACACAGATAGATTTGGCACTTTTGACAAACAGCCAACAAATTACACGCTCTGCAATTAAAATACTAATTAAATCCACAATGTAAGAAGTTTGTTAAACGAGTTCTGGACACAGATGGATGAACCCAGAAAGACGTAAAGGTCAGCTGAGACTGAGAGCAGCGCAGATGGAGTCAGCTGGAGGTCAAGGGGGGAAACGATTAGATGGACAAGGAGCAGAGAGGCCAGATGGGCGGAGAGAATTACAGAAAGACAGAGAGAACCGACAGCAGGATAAAATTAAGGGATGTGAAGAACAAGCGGCCCTTATAAGAGCTCTGTGAACTGAAGCACTTCATTAAGTTCAGTGAATGTCGCCTTGACACGGTCAGCATACTAATACAGACTCTGCTCTATCACTATGTTTCTTTACTTTTTCTTTCTCTCTGTACTCCTAAAAAATGTCTCCACTTTTCTATTAACTACAAATATGTTTAAAATAATACATAATTTCATCCAGTCTTCAAAAATACTAACCCCTCCCTCCCCCCAATCACCCAATGTAATGATTACACCATTATCTTGTTTACACACCCACAGTTCTTGGTTAATGTTCTAAAAAAATCAAGAACAAAAAATTGGTCTATGGGCATCTTGTCAAAGCTTATCTGATTATTTTTTTTATATTATTAACACAGTTTTTGTCATGTGACATACCTCAGCCTTTTCTCCCTGGTTCCCTTCTTCAAAAATGGCCTCTTGACAGCCATCCTTTCATGTTCAGGGTAATATGATTAACAAAAAAACAAAAAAAAAAGAAAACAAAAAGGAAAAAAGAGGGTTACCACTTTTGATAAGCTGAAAGATTCAGTTTTAGTTGTCTGATAATTAAGGTTCTTGACTATATGAAGCAAATGTGTTGACAGAAATAATCCTGTGGAGGAGATCTTACTGTATGCCGACGACTCACTACTCTGTTACTCGAAAAGTCCATCAGTACAAGTTGTGCAAATCAATATTTGTTTTAGTGAGATTAATTGAAAGGAGTTTTAACTTGACAAAATGGATGGTGATGAATGTGTTTTTTGTGGCAAGTGGCGAAAAAGAGAGAAAAAGGTCCTCTTTGACAGTTTTACATCCCAGTACAGCTCAAAATAAACAAAATTCTTCTATCTACAGAGATCCTTGGTTCTCTTCTGTTATGGCCTTTCTACCTATGTTTTGTTTTCAAGTTTAGTTTTAAACTGTCTTTTTTTTCTTTTTTTTCCCAACTGAATTTCTTCTAGTTTGATAACTTAATTAGTTCATGTGTACGAGTTGTTATCAGAACAAACTTGGAGGTGGTGTCTGGCTTTCAGGAGCATATTCTTTTAGCCCCAAATCCTTTGTGTTTTTCTTTTCTTTTTATATTTTCACTGAGAAGGAGATGGTGTGTCGTAGGTCCCGGGTGAAGTTCATTTCCATCATTTACATTTGAAGTCAGCAGTGAAGAAGTGGACCAATCTGTTTTTTCTGTCCCGTGTCTGCCTGTCAGTCATGTTTTGTTTTAAACATCCTGAAACATCGAAGTGTGTCAAGACACAAACACTTTCAGCCAAAGTCTAAATCTACTCCCAAAGAACATTTTTAGTATGTGCCCTCACTAGCTGGCACAATTACCATTGTTCAGCTTTATTTTTAGCCGACAGTGTTGACCATTAGCCAACATAAACTAGCTTACGACCACACCTCCAGCCTTAAATTGGGGTGCTTGTCATACCCACTCCTGAACCGGGTATTTGTAGTAGTGCTGCATCATGGTGTTCTGTTGGACTCCTTTGTTTTTAAACTGGAAGATTGTGTACACCAGGACCAGGATGCACAGTGACAGGATGCAGGGTATCACCACGGCGATGGCATTAACTGTTGTAGGGACGTCATTGATGGTCACCATGATGTCTACGTCATCCAGGGGCAGCTGCCGGTCTCCGCGGTTACCACCAGAGCGCTCCATGTCTGACTGGTCGCAGCCCATCCAGTCGCGCAAAATGGACTTGGGATATTCGGGTTCCACCATCAGCTTCTGGTTGTTGAACTTCCAGTAATCCTTTCCCTTGTAGAAGTAGGTGTAGTCTGAAGAAGGAAAGGTGAGGAGGAGACATGGGTGGTGGAGGAAAGGGATAACAAATGTGGGTTGGATGTGAATGAAAAAAAGAGGGGAAATTAATTAGATCTTTTCTCAGCTGGTGCAGACAAAAAACAAGGGGCTTGTTTTTGTCTTACTTACATGTACAGTCTCAACACGTCTGAACCTTGAGTTTAGGTTGCATAAAATAAAATTCACAGTTGGAATAATTGTCTATAAATGTGTTAATTAAAAGCTTAACTGTTTTAAACATTTTCACACTTTTGAACTACTTTAACTCTCAGCCATCATCAGAGGCTCGTGTGACATCGACCCACAACATATACTGTACTTAACTTCTACACAGAATTCACAAACACAAGTCTGTACCTTTGACTTGTTTATTGAAACAAGTGAATATTTTCTAACACATTTAGATAGATAACCTGGACAAACTGATCTGTGTCTATGTTAAATAAACCAACATAAAACCATCTGTAGCATGATCTTTTTCAAAACTTTCTCACTACAACTAGCGGGGAAACCCTTTGTTTTCTCCAAACACTTTAGTGCATGACATGGACAAACAGGGAATCCTCCATATTTAGCTTGTTCTCAGTTCTCGTAAATCCCTGTGGTGCAGGATCTCATTAAAGGCAATAACTTTTCCTCTGTGATGCAACTGTTAGAGGCAGCAACATTAGTTCAGTCCCAGCGGTGGTTGTGTTTATTGAAAGGCGATATTATGTAATGCCTGAGAGATGGATGCTGTCACTGGGAGGCAAATGGGACTGTAAACAAACTTACACATTTATTAGCCACACACAGAGACGTGTGCACGTTATCTAACATTGGTATCAGCTATTGGCTGGTTAAAGTTCCTTCTTTACCATCATGGTATGTTTTCAGCCATTTCATGAAGCAGCAACATCACATCTAACAACAGACATGTAAACGTGTATTTACCACCATGACTACTCTAAAAGCAGCAGGATTTTCTCTCTCTTTCCTTTTCCTGAATCAGAAATGAAGAAACACTGTGCAGCCCTGAGGATCCATATGATACCAGCAGAGTTTCCAATTCATTGATTCAAGTGCTGAATCTGCTGCTTTGGCAGAGTTTTACAGCTCTGTGCATCTTTGTGAGTTCACATTATCCCATTTTCTGTATTACAGTCCAGGACAGGCACTGAATGTCTGAAGCCAATTTGAGTCCAAAAGAATGTACACATGCATAAGTAACCAACACCCGGCCACATTATTTGGCTGTTAGTCTGACTCAAAGGGGGCGTTCACACTGGCACTGTTAGGTCTGCTTTAAACGAGCCCTGGTCCACCTTTATAGATACTACGGTTCGCTTGGAGCAGTGTGAATGTGCATTTGCTCTCTGGTTTGAACCAAAGAAGTGGACTCTGATTTGCCTGAAAACAAGGGGTCATGATGCACCTTCAAGTAAACCCTGGAGTGGTTCTCTGACAGTGTGAAAGCAAATGGACCATCCAGGGAACCAAAGAGAGGAAGGGACATAGGACGCGTTAGGCAACATACTTGGTAGATCAACACCTCTCCACCCGCTCATACTGGACAGATTCTATTGAAAACTGTATTAGGTTGGAACACCAAAGTAAAAACAGAGATCCCAAGATTACAGAAATTATTGTTGCTTCATTGTTTACTTGCGATGAACAAGCTTTTTTTGGTCCTGGCCAATCAATGAGTGAGATTTTCTTCTTCACTGTTGTTGGTCAGTAGTTGCTTTGGGGGATAGTGGGTGGCCTAGTGGTAGCGTCGTGGGCTTTGGCGCGGAGGACCCAGGTTCGAGTCCCCGACACAACCCCGACACAGCTAAACACTGTGGACCACTGAGCAAGGTCCTTAACCCTCCAACTGCTCCCCAGGCGCTTTAAGTAGCAGCCCACTGCTCTCTGATACTCAGTACAGAGATGGGTGAAATGCAGAGCCCTAATTTCCCCTCAGGGATACAAGTATAACAAAAAAAAAAACAAAACAAAACACGGGGATCACCAGTGACACCACTGCGCATGTGTATTTCAAATTAGCCTAACTCCTCGCTACTTTGTACAATTTTAATCATTCAACTGCCCTTACTCTAAACTTTACTTCTAAACCTATGGTGCTAAAAGGGCTAATGCATTTGTGTTTCTCCAAAGCAACTTACTGGAGAAAAAGGCTATTTATCTCACCTAAGGATATTTTAAAATGTGAACTGTGGAAGGTGGAAATCGAATCAATACTTTGATTAGAAGACGATCACTCTCCTTCTGAACACATCTGCCCACAGCAGCACTGTTAGTTGCGTAAAGGTGCGATCAATAAATTCTCATTCCCTATTCATCATTCCTGATCACTCAAGACCCCTTCACATAAGTTTTTAATGCACAAGGTTCATCTCAGTCCACACTGCTGCAGCTGCACACGACCAGCTGTCATTAATACAACCGTAAATGAGGTATGAAGTATACCCCAGAAAAAAACCGGCCTGACACATGTTACGTTCTGGGGGTTTAAAAAAAAAACTTAGGTAAAATACACCAGACTCCTAAAAAAAAAAAAAAAAAAAAGTTTTAGGCTGATGTTTTATTCTTTTTTTTTTTTTTTTGCTTATTCTAACTTCTTACTCACTACTGCTGCAGCACACCACTGGGACAAATACTTTTTGAGCTGCACAGTGTTTTCTTTCTGCAGTACAGTAAGTAACCCCCACATCATGTGTGTTTAATTTTTAAAACCTGCATCTGAAGTTAGTCTGTCATTTCATTTTGGGCCCCTTTGTGTTTAACAACAACAAGCTCCAACTAGTTCTAGATCATGGAAACAACACATTCTGACTGTTTATGGTTTCAGAACTGAATCACAGAAAAAGACGTGTCGTAAAGTCCCGCCTCCTGCGCTGTGATTGGTCTGGTCAATTTTTTATCGGAATAAAAATCACTTTCCAATGGAGGGAACCCAGACTGACTTGCCACGTATCATACACGGCGTTAGTCAGGCTGGTGTGCCAGGCTAGGACTGTTCAGAGACCAGCATGGAGTTTATTGTGTATTTGGACCAATAAGTCTTCGTACTTGCTGTATCTGACCACAACATCTGATAACGTGATCCGACAGCCTGAACCTAGTTTTACATGACTGCAGCAGCTCAACAACAAAACCCTGGAAGGTTTTTTTTTTGGTGGCTGTTATTGTTATTTGCTCCATCACCTCCAAACAGCAACAATAAAACAAACACAGTCTCACACATTCATCTGCTGTCTCCAAAGTCCCTGCAGGCCACTTTCTCATCAGCAGTGAGACATGGCGCCCGATCGACCGTGGCGCCCTGTCACCATGTCACACAGAGATCCGTCTCTGGCGTTCACGGCTCCCCCAGAGGAAGATGCCGGGTCGCTGGGTCACTGTTCAATGATCAGAGGTGGTGAAAGGCAGATTTCCTTCCACACTCAGATTTGTGTATCTGCTGCACAACTGCTGAAGCTTCGTATGATTTCTATTTTCACCCAGCATCAGACTTTTGTCCGTCATTTGTCAGCAAGATGAGAGAGACAACGTGGATGGATGGATGGATGGATGGATGGATGGATGGATGGATGGATGGATGGATGGATGGATGGATGGATGGATGGAGAGATTTGATAAGAAGCGTAGAAGGTCAGAAAATGACACGGGGATCTGATTCTGTTTCAGTTTTCTGTAAATTGATCTGAAATCCTGCCCCATCTCCCTGAAAGCAGGGGCTGAATCATTCAGAAGATGTCTGGAAAATGTCTCAGTTTGAGGGAGGAAAAGGGGTTTTCTTGTGATTTATTTTTTCGGTCATGAATCCGAGCTGATTGGTTTCCTCCTTAAGAAAACTAAACTGAGTTTCACGCTTACACCCCAGCAGTGAAGCTGATGCAATGCACAGTTGCACGAACATTTCTAATGTCCTCCACATGCTAGAAATGGCTTTACGGGTAAAACCAGAACACCTTATTTCCACATTTGTGTGCATTTGAGAGTCAGCTGGAAGCTCATGCATTCCCATAGCAATCATTTCTGATGTGTGAGAAACATTTATGTTCACTTTCTGTTTGTTTCTTTTCCAAAATTTGCCATATATGTTGAAAAAAGGGAACTTTCAGGTTGGATTTTGGAGAGAGACAGCCCTGCGTGGCAGAAAGTCCCACTGACTGATGCACATTTCATAGCCAGTGTCTGCAGACATACTTCAAAACACTAATGGGACGGATGTGCAGTCCCAGTTCACGAGGCCTACTTTGTCTGCCTTCCTTATCCAACATAAATGAAGTATATCTTCATAATTACATGGCTGCATGTATAATCTTGGTCTCAAAAGAAAGCTGAGACATGTCAGAATCAACATACATCTTAACGGGAATTTTGTTTTTCTACTCTTTGTCTGCTAGCTTACTGAGTTTTCATTACATAGTGATAAGACTGACATGTTTGAAATTGGCAGTCTTTGCTTTAATATAAGATCTTGTTTATGTGATTTGCTAATGGTGGAGAAATTGGCAAAACTCCAAAGTTGACAGTGCTGTTCTAATGTTTTTGTTGTGTTCTCATGTCTTTGTTACATTCCCATCTGATTGATTAGAGTGTGAATTGTATTTTATTTTGGTGGCAACCCTTGGTAGAGCTGGGTTTTCTCTCTGTGATTTTGGGATGATTTTAGGATTAGTGCTTTCTATCATGTACAAACATTTTCTGTGCAGCACATGTCTCAAGGAGCCCCCCCACACAGGGGGGGATCTCATGATAAAGAGGTTTTTAACAATGCAAAGCCTTCAGAGTTGTTGCAGCTTGGCAAAACGTTAACTGGATGCGAGGGGCCCCAGCTCCAGTCAACAACAGATGATTTAATAGAAAACAGGATGAAACAGCAGAAATGTTTCTCCAGCATGACGACGCATAACAACATTATCAGGTGATTTCAACAACTTGATTTGATAACGTGAACAAAAAGCTAATGACATCTTTCTGTGTCAGAGCAAAAACCAACAACAGGAACAACAAACCAAGAGGAACTTAAGGGTCAAGCTCTTCCATATTTTAGGGCGTTGCCCCCATGTGGCAGTGGAAAGCTAAAACAGTGTTTGCAGGAGCTGCAGAGGGGAATTAACAGAGGAATGTTCACATCCTTATTATTCCTCCTACTTTTTCTGCTGCTATAATTCAGTTTGAGTCCACATAAAACTGAAGAACTAATAAAACTTGACATCTTCCCTGCAGTAAAATGTTTAATCATTAGAAATTAAATATATTTCTGTATGTTGAGGACCATGCTGCTCCAATGCTTGTGAGGTGGAAAAAGGCATTATTACCCTCTCCAAATACTCCAGCTTGTGTTCAATCGCAGCATACTGTAAACACTCTGGACTTGTTCTGTTAAAAAACCTGAAAAGCATCCGTCACTGCAGTTGAGATTAGGTGCTGAAAGCTAGAAATGTGGTCAGATTATGTGTTTCATAAAGCACAGAGTGAAACACTCACATCCTTCTCTGCTGATGAAGGCTCCCTGCGGAGCGTCAGGGATTCCATTCCACACAGTGATGGGTTTGGGGTATCCTGGGTCGGCCGTGCGTTTGTCCTCATTGTAGCGCCAGTATTTATCCCCTTTGAAGAAGTAGGTTTTCCCAACTGGCTCCCAGCGAAGCGCCGCGTCGATGCCATCTTTGGGAAGGAAGCTGCCCAGCTGCATTAGGTTCTGAGGGTAACCCGGCTCGGCCGTGACCTCCTTAAACACCCAGTACTTATCACCTGAAACATGTGAGGTAGAGTTAGCTCTCTCATATGAATAAACAGTGTTATTATTACCAGATGACTGTAACATGAAGTTTCATCTAAATGTGTGCTGAATTAGACTCAAATGTAATCAGTAATCAAATGATTGAAATTACATCTAATAATCTGTTCTTGGACACCAGTCTGATCTGTGGGGCCAAAAATGGATTAAGAACAGTCCAGAAGTATATATATAGGTTTTGTCATTATCGTTTCTATTTTTTCCTTTTTCTCTTTTTCATTGATGTTAATTTTTCCCTATTCCCCTTTTTTTTTTTTTATTAATTTGCTCCGCAATTATTCTTTTTTTTTTTTTTTATATATATATATATATATATATATATGCACAATATTGGAATTTTGGCCGATATCCGATATGCAAATATTTTGAAACTCATGTGGCCGATAACTGATATAGATTTTGATATTAAAGCTGAGAAAAATAAGCAGTCATAGCAAATAGCAGTTTTGTTATCTGTTCTCGACACTTTAAAAAATAGGGGTGGGGAAAAATACAGATACACTGAAATATCGCGATATTTTCATGTGCCGATATCAAATCGATATTTAAAAACGCGTCATCAATCTATTTTTCTTACAAAATCTCGTGAGATTTCATAGTTCTGTTGCAAAATCTCATGATATTTCGTGAATTCCCGTGAGATTTCATAACAGAACGATAAAATACCGCGAGATTTCATTCGTAAAATAGATCGATGCAGCGTTTTTGAATGTCAATGTGATATCAGCATATGAAAATATCACAAAATTTTTGTGAATTCTCTTGAGATTTCATAACAGAACGATGAAATATCGCAATATTTCATTAGTAAAATAGATTGATACCGTGTTTTTGAATGTCAATTTGATATCAGCATATGAAAATATTGCAAATTTTTAAAAAATTCTCGTGAGATTTCATAACAGAATGATGAAATATCGCAAGATTTCATTAGTAAAACAGATTGATACCGCGTCTTTAAATGTCAATGTGATATTGGCATATGAAAATATTGCGATATTTCAGTGTATCAATATTTTTTTACCACCGTTAATCTTTAGAAGTTTTAAAGTCTGTAAAAAAGAGGTTTTTGAAGAAGAAGTTTTTTTTTTTTTTTTTTAGACTTTAGAAACAGCGGCTGATCTGTTAAATATTGGTTAAATATCGGTGGGGTGGCCGATGTCCGATACTCAGTTTTGAGGCCGATATAGGCTGATACCGATCGGGGGCCGATTATATCGTGCATCCCTAATATGCATATATACACACAGACTGTATGTATGTATGTATGTATACATATGGGGTGCAACAATACATGTATTCCTATCGAACTGAACTATACAGGCGTGTATTGAACCATGAGCATTATGTACTGAATATTGAAAAATACAGAGTTTTAAATTTATTTCATCACCTTGTGTTCCCTTTTTTCTTTTTCTTTTTTTTTAATAAAACCCCTTTTTTTTTTTTAATTTATTTAATTTTGGATGTGACAGCATCACCGCTTTACAGCATTAAGTTTACCAAAACAAGTAAAGATACAAAATCATTCATATTACTTTCAAAAATCAGTAGTTTTTCAGCAAAGGTTCAACAGTTTCTTTTTTTCAATGAAGGATGTTTTTAATGAGCTCAGGTTGTTCTGAAGGATATTTAACAGTAATTTTTAGATGTGCATAAAATGTAGCTGGATCTTTTTCATTTTCATTTTCTTTTTGTTGAAGTGACAGTTTTGGACTTCACTGTATTTTTTCCACATTGTATCATGTTAATCATTAAACCTTAAAAAAGGTGTTGTTTTAATGTTAGTGCACACAACTGCACGTGTCAATGCTGCAAGAAAAGGAGGAAGATTAGTGAGTCCACAGTCAGCAGGCAGAGAATAAAAGAGGTTTTATACGAACACTGAAATTCTATTACTTCAGGCTGGCCGCTCCCTCGCCACTCTGCCATTCTCTATTTCACACTTTATTAAATATATTTTCAGGAGGACGAGGGAGTGTGGAGAGCAGGGCAGAGTCCAATAACACTGGAGCAGATGGCAGACGGCGATCTGAATGACTCTCCTTGATTTTAACAAAGTTTTTCCGCTGAAGTTTATGGATGATTTATGAGACAGGAAAAATCAAAATGGATATGTTTATATTGGCGAAACGGAGCCACATGAGCAGAAATTTAAGCTCAAATTATGAAGGGAGATCTTTTGTATATTCTTTACTGAACTTTTGTCAAGAGAGCATGTTCAAGGTCTGAATTTACATTCCTCTGTTTAATGCCTCATTGAACAGTCAGTGGGTTCAGCTGGAGAATAAACATGAGGAAAAAGCTGAGTTCTTGCATTGTTTCATTGCAGACAGAACAGCTCCTAAATATTTCATGTTTTGTCCCATTACCTTCTTTTTATGTATCAATATACAGAGGAAATATGAGAAAATCTCTGAAGAGTTTGAAAACAATCCTCCTCAAAGTACAAAAAGATGAATGGGTTTACATTTTCGCGGAGTCAACTGGACCAAGAAATAGAAGTCCAGTTGATTTTATTCAAGCTCTTCCTGAGGGGCATATGTCTCCCACAACAGTCAGAATATTAAAGGAGCCCTATCATGAAAAATGGACTTTTAAGAGCTTTTCACCATGTTACTGTGTTATTTCCTCATAAAAAAAAACCTGATTTAAGTAGTTTTTTTCTTTTTTTGTGCATATTTGAGTAATAAAGTACGAAGGAAAGGTGGCGCTACCTAATTTGCGGTGGTGCTACCAACTGAAAAGGTAGGTTGCACCAGTGCTACATGTGAAAAAGTTAGTCTGGAGCCCTGCACTAAGGGGCATATTTGCAATATGTAAAAAGAGTACTGAGGGAAAAGAATGAAAGTTAACATTTGGTTTCTGATCACACCAGTAAGTAAGTAAGCTCTGTGACTTGAGGCCACTGAATTAATTATATTTTGACATTTGCTCCAAAATAACCTCCTCCAGTTATCTCAAATATCAGATTGTGATACAAATCAACAACCAACTACAAAAACTTACAATTTCAGATATTTGTAACTTACAAGTTATTTACAAATAAGCATTGGCGTAATTATTCTAGTCATCTTGAAGAACCAAACATATTCTTCCCTGACTCTTCCACCATCAGCAGCATTTGTAATACGTAGTGAAAGATGTGGTTTAGTTTCCAAATCTGATTTTTTTTCTGCATACCTTTGAAAAAGACAAATTTTCCGTCAGACCTCTCGTAGGCAGCATCGATGCGAGGTGGCAGGCCCTTCCAGAACTGATCAATCTGCATGGGATAACCTTCTTGCACCTTGTTGTTCCTCAGACGCCAAAACCACCGATCCTGGATCAGAACAGGTGGAAAAACATTCAACATCCCTGCAGATGGTTCTGCTAAACATGCAGCTGTTGTCTGGACTCCAGCAGCATCATTACACAAAGATGAGTCACAGAAGACAGGAGAGAGGTTCCAGAAGGTTTTTCTCTCTGACCTGTTGATGAAAACAGGCAAACATTAAGAAGAAGTAGGGTTTTTTATCTCTGGATTACACCAAGACATTTTATTATTGGGTATATGTCATCCCTGCTTCAGCAACAAACCTTCATCAGCATAAAAATAAAACTGGTTCTTTGTTGAATTGCTAGCCTCACTTAAAATCATTAAATTTCTTCTCGTAGCATCTTCCACAACATTAATATTAAACACACTCTTGACCTGCTCCATTAATTATTTATGGAATCAGTCAAAGTTTGTTAGGGTAAGGAAAAGATCAGTCCTAACCACTCAGCATGCTTGGAGGTGTTCTGCAGGGATGATTATTGGGTCCACTTTTTTTTTTTTTTACAAAATAAGTTATGTAGGAGCATTTCCTAGAATTGCCGGTCATGGTCTGATGTGTTTTTTGTCATAGTGACCTTGTAAGGCCATAAAATTTTCCCTCTTTAAAAATATACCTTTATGTTTTTTGTCATATTAGGACTACTTTTATTTGCGGGTCCGTCCTGAAGTTAATACCCAGATGTATGCAGATTACACTGATGTTTTTTGTCCATGGTAACGGTGCAGTTTAGGTTGTAGCTGAATGAACATATGCCATGCTACACATGACCACATGGTTGAAACTAAACTGCCAAACACTATGTTTTAGCATTTTGTTATGAAAACATATGGGAGGCAGGTGTTGCAGCCCCAGTAAATAAACAGCAAACACAGAGACATTCAGCGTACTTCTGAAGACACACAAGTCAAAAATTTGCTGATATTTTGATTTTTTAAAGGTTGAATATGGAAAACTGACAGAACAGTGACATCACGTGTGTCTAGGTTGTAGTTGCAATGGCAGAAAAAGAACTCCAGCCGTTTGGTTGCTAGGCTTGCTGCCGATACAGCAAGTGACCAGCAGCCTGCAGCATGTCCAACAAGTAATGCAGAGGAGTTTACCACGTTAGCAAACAAGTTAGCTTACCGATCCAGGAGGAAAGTTGCCATTTACGTGTTTTGATGCCATGGAAAACGTTTATGTGGGTCCATTTAGTCTTCAGCTAAATTTACTCCGTTTTTTGTGCTTCTCAGGTCACTCCTCTTCTGACACAAATAACAACATCTCTGAAGCAGCTGATTGACTTGCCGACTCCACTGTTTCCCCCTGTGCCAGCCGAACTGTACCCAACATACTGTTGCCACACAGAGATCATATTTGGCAACTCGCAATGGTGTATTGGCTTTTAGATGTAAACATAATGCCATTGTCAAACCAGTTAACATTTATTTTATATTTATTTTCAGGTTAAATATAATTTTTTTAGGAAATGTACTTTCATTCTGCACCACTCTAAACGACTTCCTTTAAGAAGGAAGATGGAAACAAAAGATCCCCCCCCCCCCCTTTTTTTTTTACAACTGAACAAACAGAACAAAAACCTTTGAAAAAGTTGGAGAGTATCAATGTTTTTCTAATTTGATGGAACAAGAACTGAGATGGAGAACTAGAACTTAAGTCTGAATGTTTATACGGAGTCATTCTCTTTATTTTCATTTTCAGGAGGAAAAGAGTGTAGCAACTGAATTTTAGCCTCAGGTTCAACATGTCGCCATCACAGCAATTCACTTTTTTCCCTCCTCAAACAAATACAATGTGCGTGCTTGTCTCGAACCTCCAAAAAAAACAACTTAGTCTGTTTTTTAAAGTGGGGTGGATGATGCTTTCCAGGAGCATTTTTACTATCCTTTTCACATCCTGATCACAGCAAACCAATTAAATGCTTTCAGACAAAAATAAAAACAATATAGTCACCCGTGGAGTGGACAAGGCTGAAAAAACACAATCCAACCATCATTACCAGCCCATTGAGGATGATTGAATGCCGATATGTCTATCAAACTCAACTTCTTTTATCCCTCCTCACTTCCCCTCTGCACATTCCTTTCTTCATGCAGCTCACAGTGTAAGCAAGCATGGCTGACAGACCACTGTTGCCAACTCTTCGTGGAGAGAAGTCGCTATTGGCTGACCCAAAAGTTGCCAGAAGCCGCAAAATGACATCATCGGTCCAATCACTTGATTTAACGCATGGGCAGAATCATATACCAATATCGTACACATTTATTCTTGACATACTACAATGCTTATTTACAAAGGTTCCGAAGGGGTGACATACACATTTGAGTCATGGTGCAAAGAAGACCCAGTTGTGCCCACAAGGCATCATGGGAAATAATGTAGATGAGGAGGCGTGGTCATCTCACAGCAGCTCAGGAGGGCTGCTGTCTGCAAAGGGACAGCGGGAGCAGTGAGTGCGTGCCGGGAAACAGGGAGGGGCTGACGGGAGGCAGCTCCTGATGAACGGGTGGAGCCATTTAAACTTCATCTGTCTCCATGATCACCAGGAAAAGTCGCTAGATTTGTCGCTGGGCGCTTTTTTGAAAATAGGCCACTAGAGGGGTCTGAAATGTCACTAAATATAGCGACAAAGTCGCTAAATTGGCAACAATGCGACAGACTGCTAGTTGCTGCTATTATTTGCGCACTAATCCACCAAAAAGAACAAATGGATGTGGATCAAGTCATGGCATTGTCGACGTTTGTAGATCTTTTACACTGCACAATGAGAAGTGAGCGAATTAAATACTTACATATCAGCTGTTGACTATAAGCTAACAAGCTGTCCACTTAGTTGTTTCCAGTCGTCTTTGCTGACTCGTTTGTGAACTTGGAGTAGGGAGAGGGGTGTCTGAAGAAAGGGGGGTTGGACTATTTTTTCAAAATGTAACTTGCTCGAACTGTTTTTCCAGAATCCAACCCTACTGTTTAATTGAAGATAAATGTAAAATCTAAGACTTACTGAGTGACAGGAATAGCATCATAATGCTAATACTGTATGTGAAGACAACAATAGTCTGGGTGAAAAGAAAAGTGGAACAAAGAGGAGACAGAAACAGATGATTGGAAAGATGTGAAGAGCGAAAAGAAGAGGAGGGTGAAGAAAGCAGGAGGAGAGGGGTGTAGAAAGGAGGAGAAGGCGAGCATCAATCTGAGCTCATTATCATTTGGATTCGGTGAATCTAGGACATGGCCAAATCCCTGCCGAGCGATGAACACACACTTGTACATTTATCACTGTGACGACTCAAGTGACCACTTTTTAAAGACCTAGTAACAACCACAACCTTTAAAGAGCCGTCTGCAGGTCTGACCCAGAATCAGAGCGGCCAAAATGTCCATTTCCAGGAAAGTCCTCCCTCACAGGTAGTCCTCACAAAGATGCCAATACCAGCATATACACACACACATACACACACTGCAGCTCGAATCAGCCAACATCATCTAGCAGCTTGCTAATGCTCTCTTGTCTGAACCCATACAGAAAAAAAAGGAAATCAATGCTTCACATCCAGTGAAAGGAGCCATGAGTATTTGTCTCTGTGGAACCATCCCATAATGACTTTCTCCTTCCCAACACCTGTGGTTGTGAACTGATGTGCAGCTGTTCTGCAGCTGTGACAGCATTCAAAGTATATTTTTGGAAACAGTGGGCAAAGTTTGGGACAGTAACAGTGTGCCTGGTCCCTCTGAGTCTGGGAAGGAAACATGATGACAAATGGGAAGTTTGCTCCCCTTTGAAGTTTCAGATATGAAATCAGAGAGAACCCCCCAGAGGGAAGCAAGAATGAATGCATGGGATAGACAGATCAGAGCCTGGGCTGCTATTAAAGCAGATGTGAGGACATATCTTCTTTGGTTTGAACAAGAACTGGGGTCAAATGCTCTGCACACCTTAACATTAGATTTCCTTCCCTTAAAGTCTGAGTCAAGGATTACTTAACTTTTATGCACCTGAGCCTTGCAATTGTGACAGGGCTGAACGATATGGACAAAATGCAACTCAACTCCCACCAACCCCCACACGGGTTCGTTGAAACCACACTTTGTGGAAAACAGTGTTTGTGACTCCAACATATCAGGACACGCAAAAACAACTTCAATCCAAAACTCCAACCAACACACTCACCAATTACCGTCAAATATTTTTGATTTAAAAACAACTGTCCTCAAAATCATTCATACCCTTCCATTAAATAAAAGGATAAATTCACAATAGTAATTCAAATAAAAAGATACTAAAGAAAGTAATTATAAATCAAAATTAAAATAGTCCAAAGGAGTCAGAGTGATGCAGAAATTTTACTGGTGAGTAAATGCACATATAAATTACTAGTAATAAGGTCCAGGTTGAACAACAACAAAAAAAGTTATCCTGTAATGTTTTATGTAAATCCCTTTTAATTGTCATGTATGTGAAACATGTTATACAAATAAATTTGTCTTGTTTAGACCCCCAAAAGTTCTCATTGATAAAATTTCCTCAAAAAGTACTGAGGGTTTTCTTGTTACCCAGTCCTTACTCTGAAGGAGTTTCTTTAAATGAGTTTAGCGTTTGTACAACTCAGCAACCAAAATGAGGAAAAAAAAGGAGGAATGTACCCAAGCTGTATCTTAACCAAAGCATACCAGAGCAGATGTAGTTTCATCTACGGTACTCTTAAAAGTCCCGATGCAGCCCTCATTTCTTCATATTTCTCTTCCAAGAACCCACTTTGCAAAAATCTCTTAAAGTAGTCATGGACAAAAGGTCTTTCTGAGCTCTTTCTGAAGGTCTTTGAAAGTTTTTCTTTGGGCTTTTTCTGCTTTTTCTCCTCTCCTCCAGTCCTTGTACTTGACAATGACCTATGAATCATTCAAGCAGAAAAAGGGCACGTTTAAGTTGCATCTCTGAAAAACAGCAAAGATAACCCAGTCTGACAGACAGAAAATTGGAATGTTGCAGCAACAAGGTGATTCCCAAACAGCTGTTAGCTGAAAACTTGGCAAATCTCAGCATGGTGTGCAGTGTGTCTTCAAAACATTTGAGGAAACTGAACAGGTGGAGGACAAAATATTAAGTATCAGGACTAAAATACTTTCTTTAGCAGATCAACAAGATCTGAAAATGAATTCCTGAAGAAAAGCAACAAGCAAAGACCTGACACAGGACCTGAGAGATGCATCTGGACCTTCAAATGAAACATCTACTGTTGGCTGAAGCCTCATGTAATGGTCTCCATGGAAGGATGACTGTCAAGAAGTCATTCTTGAGGAAGGGTTATGGGGAGAAAAGGCTGAAGTATTTCTCATGATTCAAGAACTGGATGGAAAATCAGTGGCAACAGGTAGAAACAGGAGTTTGTCACTGTCATAACAACATACAGTATAATCCCATTGTTTCTCAGCAAAGGAACCTGAAGCTTCTTCCATGTTATCAACAGTGAACCTTATACAAAAAGGCTGGAAAACTTGAGAAACTCGGTGGTCATCTTGGGTTACTCTTCCAGGTAGTTTCTTTGAGGGTTAAGGAAATAGTTTTTATTTAAATCTTTTGAAAGGCTGTTTTACACCAAATGTGTCCACTCTGGTGCATAAAGCTGCCTCATCATGTCAGTCACAGCCTTTGACAGTTATGAAGTCAGACAGGTACTCAGAGAGGGAGAGATGGATGGAGGTGAGGTGCGCAGACATTCTGGCATAAATCCATCAGAGCAGGGACGGACAGGTGAGCTGACAAAGGAGAAAGATGCTCGCTGACATTGTGTTGGCCGATGGAGAGTCGGAAGAGACTGTGACCTTTTCTAACAATCGGCTTAAAGATCAGATACATATCAGATCAGATAAAGAATAGGTTTTTTTAACTTCTTCATCCTCTGGGCCTCAATGTCAAACCCTGTCTCTGTCACAGAGGTGAAAACTCAGTATAATTACTATATTTAGTAGAGCAATCACATTTTATAAAAAGTTTAAACATTCATTGGTTATTTATTCGCATTTTTGCTACCAGTTATGTTGTTGATTCAAACAAACTCTGAAATCAGTAAATGAAAGTGTTTCAGTCCTTAAACACGTCAAAGTTTCACCATTATTCTCTTCAAGTGCTTTTTACAGATATCTTTGACTGTTAATATTACTTTAAACTCTCAGGGTCCACCTTGCTAGCACTGGGTTGAAAGCACTGGGTTTTTCCTTCATGTCACGTTCAAAGTCGCTTAAATGTTCTTTCTTCCTCAATATGATGCTCAATTTGAACTTCAAGTAATCTTGGCCATGTCTTCAGGACTAGGGGCCTGATCTAACCTACTAAGATCCAAATGTGGGTGTAGTAATTTGCCTGTGCAATCTAGATTTTTCGTAGGGCTGCACCACAGTATGCGGGTGATTTACTGAGAGTGACTGCACAAATGATGGCAATAGCAAACATGTTGGAAAAGCCCCTATAAATGAGGATTTTGCCTGTTTTGAGGTTTGCAGCAAGGAGAATTTTGAGAGATGAAAGCGCAAAATGAAATACAACCCTATGGAGATGGAGATATTAGTGGAAGAGTCAAATGCAAATATAATTTAAAATAAGTATGATAAATATGAAAATAAAAATAATACAACAGGTTGCCGTGCATAGTCTCAGAAGCGACTAATTTATGAGGACATGGATCAGGAGTTGCTGAACTTATGAAACTCTCTGTCCAGCCACTAAAATCCAAGTTAGAATGTGACGTGGCAAAAAGGGGGAACAAAAAGAAACAATTAATTCCAGCTTTAGTTATCATTAAGCTATAAAAATGCTTCCTGCCAAAGTTTCCTGACTGTCGAGGGCAGATGTGATCATGCGTGAGTGACATTTGCAAAAATTATGCAAAAGATCCATTAGTCACAGCAAAAATGTGTGCAAGAAAACAATGCCTAAATTTTGACTCACAAAAGAAATATCTACTCAATCTGAAAACAGTTTCCAATCTGATAAAATCTGAGACGTGTGCATGTCAGGAAGAATCTAGTCCAACCTGGATCTCTGCTGCTGATCTTATTGTTTTGTAGCATGAATCAGTAAGGTCCATTTCATCTCTCTTCTATGCTCATCTCTCCTGTTGCCACTGAATTTGTTTTGACCCACTTTTTGGCCAAACTGAACCAGAGCTCACCATGAAAACAGTGGCAGGCACAGATAACAGGATGGTGCTCCCTTCCCAACATCCTGCAAGGCTTGACGCATCTTCAAATCGCTACATGCATTCCTCTGAAATTAGGTTACTATTTTACTTATTCAAGCTAATGAGATAGTTTCATAAGATCATCATAAACTAATTTCTAAAAAGCGATAATTTCATAAATTTCATTCCAGTCTCAGGATGCAGCCAAAGCAGTGAAGCTAAGCTAGGCTAATTAGTTTTTCACCACACTTCTGTTTGGCATTTCATTTTTATTAAATTCTGAAGTGATTCAGCTGCTGCATTAATTATGTGGCATGGCAAAATAAACTCCTACAATATTAGAGCATCACATTAATCTTTCAAACAGAAGAAACAGGTAAAAGTGGGTCGTACAATTTAAGCTAGCTCATTAGCTACCTGCAGATTATCATAATTTTCCCATGATGAAAATATGAATTGGACTTCTTCCAGCACGAGCAGTGCATCAAACCTGGCTTCTCTCAGTGTGACAGTATAAATGTTATGAGTCAAAATGTGCAGATTTACTGACAGGAAACATCATCTAAAAGTAAACGCCTGCTGTGTGTGCTCCACCACAGCTGCATTGGTGTGTTGCTAACTGTACTGGAAGCATATGGCTGATGTTAATGATCATAAGCTGGTGGTGCCATATGCCACTGGGCTACTTTTTTCTCACAGTTTCATGAGAGTGCTGGATTTAGCAGCAGGGAGACATGCCCTTGTAAAGCTTATAATGAATGGCCATTGTTACCTTCTGAGCTCCCTCCTTATGTGGACTGCCACGTGTGAACCTCCAGTTTCATATTGTGCTGTTTAAAACTTTTGAGCCACTTCTCATAACTATATCATGCAGAAAATAAAAAATATGTTCAGCACATTAATAAAACACGTGCAGACATCTTATACGGTAAGTACAGTATAAGAGGCAAAAACAAGAGTCTGCCAAAATCTAAGGTTCTTGAAAAGGAATATTTGGTCTGGCCAGATTTATACTGGAACTCAGTCTGATCCCTCGAAACAAGCTTTCTGTCCTTTAGTCTTCAGTTCTCTGAATTTTTAAAAGTGACTGGCGACCTGTCCTGGGCTACCCTGCCTCTCGCCCAGTAATGGCTCCAGCCCTTCGTGACCCATTGAAGTGAATGGGTGTAGAAAATGGATGGATACATGGATGGACTTCATGAAGAACTTTCCAAAGCTCATCTTTGGATGTTTCTGCCCTTTGCTCCTTTCTATGCCAAGATGATCCCACACTGCTTCTTTAAGGTGGGGGTTCGGCTCTGTGGCATTCCTCCATCAGACCTGCTGGCCAGTGGCGTCGCCAGACGATTTTCCTGGGACTTCAACCCCGGAGTCTAGCCCCGGGTGTGCATTTACTGTTTAAATTAACCACCTTTTCCTGAAAAAATCCAATGAAAATCCAAATGACCCAGCTTTCCACTAGCACTTAAACGCACCATGAATGCACAAAGCTCCAGCCTAGCTCTGGTTGGTGTGAAATCGAGAGTGAGCAGGTGTGTGTGTGTGAATTCCGATTAGCTTCCGTCTTTGACATCAGACCGCAGGCTAAAATAAGTTTGTCAGCTCCATGTGCGCATGTGCAGAGAAGAGCAGCATCTCTATCAGCAGAGGAGAGCAGAAATGGACAGAAAATATCAGAGAAAGCAGCAGTTCCAACTCCTCAGCTTTTCAGCAGAAAAAAAAAGTAAGATATCCCAGTGTTGACTCTTGTTTTCTCTTTAAAACAATATGAAACAGTCAACATGAAATCTCCCAACATGAAAAACGAGGCTGAAGTTAGCAACCCGTTCCCAGCTTCTG
This sequence comes from Atherinomorus stipes, assembly GCA_023101725.1. Classification (NCBI taxonomy): domain Eukaryota; kingdom Metazoa; phylum Chordata; class Actinopteri; order Atheriniformes; family Atherinidae; genus Atherinomorus; species Atherinomorus stipes. The sequence goes on along the minus strand of JALJCO010000734.1, from coordinate 10,939 downwards.
TTTCGATTTTGGCTTAAAGAGGACAATTCCACTCAAATTATTTTCTTATGACAACATTTAACGAGGTCCTGTGTAAAAACTACAACATGTAGATTTTTCAAACCTGAACTCAGATATTCTTTAGGGACTGTAGATTAATTCAAGCACAGTTTCTGATTTGTGAAACCTTTATTCTATTTGTGAAAATGAAAAATAGCAACATTTTATGGCCTAATTATCATATAGACTACCTTAGACCAGGTCCCAATCAAAAAACCTCACGTACAATCTGAAAACCTGGTCTGAAATGTTCCTTAGAGGCTGTAGATTAATTAAAGCACTGTTTCTGATTTGTGAAACCTATAAATGAATAAATGAAGAGAAAAAGAGAACAAATGAGGAGAAGAAAACAAATGAGGAGAAACAGAGCAAGTAATAAAAGAGAGGAAGAGAGGAAAACATTTGAGAAAAAGAGAGCAAGTGATGAGGAGAAGAGAACAAATAGGAGAGAGGAGAACACATCAGGAAGAAAAAGAAGAGCAAATAATGAGATAAGAGGAGCAAGTGAGAAGAAAACGTGATGAGGAGGAGGGTCAGTGATGAATCAAAGAGAAGACAAAAGGTGAATACTGTATGAACTGCTATGCGTCAGTGCAGTGCATGTCTTTCAGCAAAACAATGGTCAACATTTCATTGTTGATTTCGTAGTTCATTAATTATTTAATAAAATGATAATTTATCCACTCCATTATGCCCATGACACTTTTAAAGGGAAAGACTAGAGAAAAGCTCTTTTTTTCCCTCAAATTTAGACCTGGCCCAACTCCGGACTAAGCCCAGTTTAACTCCAGCCTTTGTGGCCTAGACTGAAACCTGTCATGATTTCCAGTCTAGTTCTTGTGTCATGTGGCATACCTCAGGTTTTTCTCTCTGTTTCTCTTCCCCAATAATGACTTCTTGACAGCAATCCTTCCATGGAGATCATTCCTGACGAACCTTCAGCCAACGGTAATGGATCACCTGATGTTCTAGATGCATTTCACAGTTCCTGTGTCAGGCCTTTGACTTGTCCAGGTCCCTCAAATGTTTAAAGGTGCCATGACATCAAATTTCACTTTTCTGGGGTTTTGGGTGTATAATATGATCTGTTGTGCACTGATGAGGCCATGTGATTGTCCAGTGTGAGAATCAAAGTTCCTGTTTATGGTCTGTCAGCTTTGTCTCTCTGCTCAGAAACAGTTGAATCAGACAGCAGGCTATCATTCTACGTAGTTCTATCATTCTACGTAATTTAATTGCTCCAATAAGAGCACACTATCAAGTAAACAGCGCCCCCCTCTCTCTCTCTCCTAACGGCCTATGCACCGTCCGCTCCCCCTCCCCTCCCTGTCTGATTCAGCTTCGTGTATGGAGCTAGTAGTAACTTCTGTGCAGTCAGGTCTGGATTTTCAAACAAATGGATTTAAAAGAAAACTTCTGCAGCAACACTGAGGGAGGGGGCCACAACCTTGTCATTACCTGTAAGTTTATTTATTTTCTAAATGCTGTCTTGTCTGATAAACGTAGCTCACTGTCTGGATTGTTGCTAGCAGTTAGCCTTTAGCAAACTCCGATCGCAGCTTGACCTAGATTCTCCAAATAAGGTCATAGCGAAAAAGGTGTAGCCAATCAAAATGAAGTCAACGTGGTCTCCGGGTAAAGCTCCATATCATCACCGGACCCAACTGTATTACTGAGGAAGTGAGGTCTGGCGTTTCAAAACAATACTCCGCTGTAAAAATCCGTTTTTTCTTTGAGTATTTACATATAAAGAATGCCAACAACAAAACAGTTTTTAACTCTATGTCATCACTCCTTTAAGGACACACTGCACACCATGCAAAAATATGCCAAGTTTTCAGCAAACAGCTTTTTGGGAATCACCTTGTTGCCACAAAAATCCTATTTTCTGTTTGTCAAACTGTGTTATTGTTGCTGTTTTTCAGAGATGCAACTAAAAGGAGTCCTTTTTCTGCTTGAATGATTCACAGGCCAGAGTTAAGTGGCTTAACAAAAAAAAAAAAAAAGACCACATTCCTCTGAAAATGCTGTGGTACAAGGACTAAGCTGAAAATGAGTGAAAAAGCAGCCAAAGAGAAAGTCTGAAACACCTTCAGAAATTCTTGACAAACTCAAGATAACTTTAAGATACTTTGACAAGGTCTGACTACTTGGAAGTAAGTTATAAATAAATGAGGTTTGGATCAGCAGCTCTGTACAGGACTGGGGTTAAAAGTGGCTCCAAAATCTCAGAGCTGCATTTGGATGGGACAAATTTTAGTTTCAGTGAGCAGATTGCCAGCAATGTCCACACATTCCAGGAAGGAGTTAAGTCTTGCATCCTGCCTTAATGTCCCATTAACCTTTATCTAAATATCCCAAAGTCACTGTATTTTTTCTAGCAAGTTGCAGGTATGTGATTCATCATCTGTAGGAGATAACACCCAGTAATTATAAGTGGAGCAGCATTTGGACCAACAAGAAGCCGCAACAGGACCACCCCCCACTACACACAGACACACCCACCCACCAACCCACATACACATCATGTACCAGTTTCATCTCTGCTCACCTTGAAGACAAACATCTCCCGTCTGAAGAAGGCCACAGTGTTGAAGTTGCCGTCACAGATGTTGGGTTTGCCATTACCGGGCAGTGCAGGTCGGTCGCCAGGTGGACGTGCTGGACGGGAATGCCGGTCATGTTTCCGTTCTGAGGTGGAGTGTGTCCGACGGGAAGGTAATGTGGGTAATGGCCGAGTCGGTTCCAGCATGGCCGTGGGAATGCCTGGTGTAGGAACAGTAACGAATCATTTCACTGCTGTTTCTTTTCACTAATGAAGACCTATTGCACAACATGTGCCAAAGGATGGTGATACTTTCTTAGTTTCACATAAGATCTTCTAAGACAACAACATGCAGAGAACAGGAACAGACACTACAGCTGCATGGTAAAAAAATCCTGTTTCTTAAAAAGGATTGAAGACGATTGTTTAATTTGTAACACACCATAACACCAAAACTGCGTTCATTAAAGTCTTGAATGACATCCATGCAAACACGGATAGTGGCAGAAGTTTGGTTTTAGTTAAACTAGATTTCAGCATTGCCTATGATACAGTTGCCCTTAACATCTTACTAGACCAACTGTGAAACTGGGTGGGAATCTCCGGTCTGGTTTTAAATTGGTTTGAATCTTACTTGAACAATTGGCAAGTATAGATCTACTCAAACAAAGATGACATGTGGAGTTCCCCAAGGCTCCATTTTAGATCCCCTGTTGTTCAGCCTCGACTTGATCCCATAAGCTTGGATCATGGAAACAAATAAAATATCTGATCATGATTATGCTGATGACACTCAGCTCTATTTTACTGCCCCCCACAGGAAGGCAGTAAAATAGAGCTGGTCCCATACAACCCTTTAGTCCAGGGATCTTAAACTTGTTCCAGAAAGGACCGGAGCACATCAGACTCCATTCATTTCATCAAGTGAGTCCAGTCTTAACCTGAAGACTTGAAGAGATAAGTTGAGTCTGATGTGCTCCTGCTCGGTTGGAATGAAAACCTGCAGCCGCACGGCCCTCTCTTGAATAAGTTCGAGACGCCTACTTTAGTTTGTGCCTTCTTCATACATTGCACATTTACAACACTTTTCTGAAGACATAGAGAATCTTTTCTCAGAATTGCTACATTTTTAATTACATTGTTATAGACAGTGAGTGGCACTTTTACTCCAGATGTTTGGTTGTAAAATGAAACTCTTCAGTGAAGGTGGTCAGTGCGGTTGGTGGTATTTCCAGATCAAGGAGCAACAGAGCAGCAAGCCAAATGGGTTGAACTCTCAGCAGATGAAATAACAGGCTCTGTTATCCACACTGAACACTGAAGAGCAGTGGAAAAACACTGTTGACCGCAAGCTTTTGGTCAGTATTTCCATTCAACGCTGATTCAAAATGTCAGCTGCGTATCATGACCTTTAATGTGGGGATGAGTTTTTGTTCTGTGGAAGATAACCTTCCAGCTTTGATGATTAAAAGGAACCAGAGCGAGGAGGAACAAAAGTCCTTTGAATAAACGCTGCAGGTTCTAGACGTGAGGCTTATCAGGGTTTTTGTGGAATATGATGGATGATGTGGATGAAAATATTCCTCAACGACATGCTATCTTTTACCCTACAGATGGCTTTTGTTTCTTCTCTGTGCCTCTTCTTTGTGTCTTTGCATCACAAATGTTACACAACATTACAACAGCAGCCTGTCAGGAAGCATGTCTGCTGCTGACAGGCATCAGCCCGCCTTGTTCTCATAAAAAAAAAAAAAAAAGAGAGAGAGAGAGAGAGAGAGAGAGAGAGATGACAGAAATATGAAGCTTCTTCTCATCTTTTACAAAAAGCACAATTTTTTTCAGGAGTAAATTAGAAAAATGTGCAATTTCTCTCTTTCTGGGCAGGAACTGCTTGGCTCTGTGTGATGTTTATCAGCTTTCCTTCACCCACTCAGCGCTCTGCTTCTGGACACTGAGCATTCGTTATAATTCAGAGACGCTGAGCTTTAGCATTAATAATTGATATCCACCATGTGCTGTTTTTGCTTCTGCAAGTTTTTACTTTTAGTGAAGTCTCGTGTTCAGATTGTTCTGTCACACCTCAAACAGCCCCAAATTTGTTGTGCTGTTTTTTTGGAGGTGTATTATTAACCTTAAGGTTTCAGTGAAAATAGTCACCGGGTGGTGTGGAGAAAAGACCAAAATGCAGGATGGGGCTGCAGGCAGGCAGATGTAGGAAAAGGGGATTTATTTAACAACACAACAAAAGACATTGCATAGGCAGCATAACTAAGAGGTAACAGAACAAAAATGGAAAATACAAGAAACCAACACTCCATAACAGACCGATCCCAGCAGAGATCATGAGGGAAACAAGAACAGCAAAACAAGGGATTAGAATGGAGATCAACAGAAACCATGGGGTATATATAGAGAGGAGTGAATTATTAACAGTGTATGGTAATCAATAAACAGAAACCAGGTGAGGAGGAAGTAAGACACAGGGGGAAAATGTCTACAAAACAGGAAAGAAGACAAAAATCCAATCATAACTGAAAACTAAAGAGCATGCAGTACAAACCCAGACCATGAAAATATGGCTAATGTACTATCAGCACTTTCATATGAGTTGTAAGTTTGAATGCAACTTGGGAAATCAGTGGTAATAATTGGAACACAAACTCATGAAACAAAAAAAAAAACAAAACAAAAAGTAAACAAAACAAAGTCTTTCAAAAGTCAAATTGAGTGTGTAAAAACTGCATCCACCCCATGACCCAGCAGCTTGTAGAAAACCTTCCTTAGCAGCGATAAGTTGCAGAGTTCATGGTCCACCCAATGACTGCAAGGTGTCTGGTAGCTGCAGAACAAGCCAGATCAACATCCCTCCACCACCGTGCTTAACAGCTGGTATGAGGTGTTTGAGCTGATACGCTGTGTTTGGTTTATTGTGCATTTGGACCAAACCTCCCCATCTTGATCTGGTCTGTCCAGAGGACATTGTTCCAGAGGTTGTGTGGGATGTTCAGTTGCAGCTTTACAAACTCAAGCTGCACTGACAAATTTTGACTTTCTAAAGGGAAGATACTTTCTCCTGCAGTCCTTCCAAACAAGCCATACTTGTTCAGTCTTTTTCAACTTCTACTGTCATGAACTTTAACATGCAACATGCTAACTGAAGCCTGGAGCGTCTGAGATGTAGCTCTTGCCATTTTTATACACCTGAACACAAGCCTGAATGCTGCATTGCAGCAAACTGACAAACCTCTGCTTGAGCTCACACTAGCTGGGTTTACATGGACCCAAATATACCGATTGCTTTGGGTTTAAAAGCTCTTTCGGAATGAAAATGTTCCATGTAAACACCTCTTTCCGAATGAAAAGTGCTGAACCGAATGAATTTTCATTCGGTTTCACGGGGGTAGAATATTCCTTTCCCCAAACTGAACGGGGTTTCATGTAAGCGCTGAATCGGAAAGTTGTGAGGTTGCGCTCTTACAGCGCATGCTTCGACAATACGTCAATGTGCAACTCACTTTGACAGCTGGCTGTGAACAACATAATTTCTTGGACAGCAACAGAAAGTTTGTTTTTAATTCAAATTCTGTCTCTACGCCTTTTTATCTTTGTGCAGTAGGAGCGTCTGAGGATCAGCTGCTGGATTAAGTCCTGCAGAAACCACAACAACCGTGATGATCAGTTTGTAGACCTTCATCTTTAATAAATAACTTAAATTTACATTATTCTGCGCAATGTACATGTGCCAACATGTGAATTAGTGAATTAGTTCCCATGTAAACAGCTGCCCTAAAATCCTCAATCAGAATGATTTCATTCCAAAAGGGAAAAAAGTCTCCATGTAAACGTGCGCACTGATATATCAGTTAGTGAACTGATTAGCAGCATCTGGCACTGACCCTCCCAATTCATGTGAAAGCAGTAAAGTTGGACCCAGTTTTTCATACACTGATTCTGCATTTGCTCAGTAAATGGTGACAGTGTAATATATCATGTATCACTAGTAATCTGAGGTTGTACTGGGCCTCATTTCAAAACTTTGGAATGATTTATTTTATTAAGTGTTGATGTAAATCTAAGGTGCTCACCATAGATTTTCTGTATGCCCTGCAGGTCATCCAGAGGCAGCTTGAAGTTGTGTGTGTCCATGTACTGGTAGAAAGGAGCCATGATGGCACTGGGATCGTTTGAGTGCTCCAAACCCAAAGCATGGCCCAATTCATGGACTGCCACCAGAAACAAGTCGTTACCTGCAGAGAGAGAGAGAAGAGAGGGAAATTACTGAAAAGGAAACAGGAGCAGACAGAGGGAAGAAACTCACTGCCAGTTCTTTAAAGAAAATCTAAAAAAATAAGGGGATAAAACACAAAAACAAGAGTGCTTTGTGCCTCTGGCAGACCTTCACTGCTGCTTCTTGTTCATCTAAAGACAGATAACTGAAAAAATCCTCAACACCTCTTGTTTGAAATGTAGCAAAGCCTCCCCAGCGAGAACACAATAAAAAACGAAAGACGGCTGGCAAAGTGAGAATAAGTTGGTCTGTGATGCCGTCAAGTCATCAGCAGTGTTGCATGAATGTCACATCAAAAGAAGAATTTGCAGTGAGAGGAAGCGACTGTCAGTTTCTAAAGCTCCACTTTTTAAAGTCCACTTCTTCAAACGCTGCTGCTTGACGGGGATTACTCAAGAGTAAGGCAAACAGTTCAGCGTCACATCCAGCGAAACACACAAGTTCACGCTCATACAAACTGAGACTTTAAATTTATAATCCGAATGCATAAATAATGAGCTGTCGCCCTGCGACTTTAAAATCTGCCTGTGAAAGAGCAAACATGTTGAATTTGGAGGAGAAAACTATCTGAGTGGAGACGCGCCACATGTCTGATGTGAGGTCTGACTCTGCTCATTACAGCGCCTGATAGCATTTCATGTGCAGAAATCTCAAAGTTATTCTTTGCAGAGCCCAAGTTGGGAACCGCTGCTGCACACAACATAGAGCACAGTAACAATGAAGATTAAAAGCATCCATCCATCCATCTGTGACACCTATCCAAGGTCGTTTGCTGGGATAGTAGCCAAAGCAGAGAAGCCCAGTCCTCCATCTCCATGGCCACTTCGTCCAGCTTCTTCTGGTGGAATCTCACGGCATTCCCAGCCAGGCCTACTGAGACACAGGGTGTGTCTCAATCCACACTTGAGCACTTCAAACACTATCTTTGAGAGTGTAGTGCATTCACACTTCTGTTTAAGCTAAAATTCAGTGCTCTGAAAAGTACCCGGATGCTGCCGTAGTAACGGGCAAAAGTGCAGTGCGAAATGAAGCACACTTCTCCCACTAAATGGACGTGGTGATCCGAATCAACTTCTGGATCCAGGACTGTTTTTGAAGGATTCTTTATCATTGTGAGATTGGCCATGTTGGAAAGGCTGTTGATGAGGCTTCTGCCCCCTTGTGGCAGAAGCGTGCAGCTGCAGGACTGAGGACAAGATGTCAAGATGCACATGTAGAAATGCATCTTATGAGCAGCAGTGAGCACAAGGAGAGAAAACTGTTGGACAGACTTCTAGCCAGTTGAATATAGTGAACTGTGTGTGTCTGTGAAGAACTGTAACTAGTTGTATTTCTGCCTGAACAGGATGTTTATTTAGCCTTTAATGTTATTTAGCTGATTTACTTATTCTGAAGTGTTCATTCACCATGTGCCTTTTTCTGCTATAGCTAGCTGACTTGTTACATTCCAGTTACTATAACTGTTAGCCACATATGCATGTTTAGTCCTAACTGTAAGGGATTTATTAGTAATAATTAATACCTTGAATGTGTTTACTTGCCGAACGAATGTTCCTCATGGCTTTCTATTTCTGTGTTTATAGACCACACTCACTTCCATCAAGACATTCACCTTAACTAGCCCTGGAATTCCTCACCTGTAAGCCTGTTGCTTGTTGCATTACTGTGCTGTTGTGATTCAGAGTGACCAGTAAAGACGGTTAACTGTACAAGCGAGTCCTGTGTGTTCTGACCACCACCCCACAGTGAACATCAAACCTCCTTCCAATGGGTAGTCTTACAGTCTTACATGAACATCACCCTAACAGGCCAAATTTTGGGAATTTTTCCATATAACTCCATACAAATGGCTCGAGTGTTTGGTAAAAAAATTGCAAGAAAGGATCTCAATGAGTTCGATAATGTTTTGAAAGTTGATCTGGATCCAGACAAAATGCAGGATACTATGATCCAGAACACACAAAAATAAGGAGTCTAGCTGCTTGGCGGAGGTCTGCGCTCTCCGAGTGCTATTCTAGTTTCTAATATGAAGTTTGCCTTTCTAACAAAGGAGTCTATGGGGATTTGCTCTGTTTTGATTATTCACTTTGCATAACAGGAAGTGGTGGTCAACCAGCTCATTGTAGACCAGAGTGTGTGTGACCATGTTCTTTATCACTGGAAAATTCCTCATGTTTGTGTTTTTCGTTGTTTTGACCGTTCAAATCATGAAACTAATGAAGGTTACTTCAGAGTTCCTTGGGAAGTCATGGGAAAAGAAGTGAGAGCCACAGATTTTATGTAAAGATCAATTTTTTTATGAAACATTTGCCAGGATACAAAGGACCTGAGTCAAATCAAGCCAGAGTTTCCAGTAATCACTTGGTTAATAGATAAATATTGGGTAACTGAACAAAACTGATGTAATTCAAAGCTTTATCTGTCCTGGATAACATTTAACAACCTATGACATCAAAAGCTCAACTTTTTTCACGTATCTGGAGCTGAACTCTGAATAAAAACTGTGGGAATACTTGGACAACTTCATGTCTTCCTGCAAAAGTATTAGCTATTTTGCTTTAATTGACCATCATAAGATGGAGACTTGCAGAAAAGTTTACACTTATGATCCAGGTCTTACATCAAAAGTACGAGTATCCAGGAGATGTTGATTATAAAGCAATGAGACTTGAATGAATAAATGAATGAAGCAGAGATATTTTTTTTCAAAGCTAACCCTGAAGATGTCAATCATCTGTAAAGAAGATGATTTCTTGTCAGATTTGCCCAGAGCATCCAGGACAACACCACTTCCACTGCAAATTGCACTTAAACTAATCAAAGTAGAAGGAAGAAAGAGAATGGGAGGGTCATGTTTTCCCAAATGCCTTGTATTCGTGCGGGATTAGTTAAACCGACTCTGAGCTGCCGTCAGATGCTTAATGACTTCTTACAGTCTGAACGCAGAGCTCAAATTAATACATTTCATGGACTCTGTAATTGGTTTGACTCTGCCTGAACCTAATTACAGAACATAATTATCTTTTCTTCTTTACCCGGCCGCTGTTTGAAGATTACAGCCTCAGTGGCCGGCAGCTGACTTACACTCTAATGCAACTGTAGGGATGGAAAACAGCACAAGCTGCTGACTGCTTCCTTTAGCTCTTTCATTAGTTTCCACATTCTCTCTCTGAAGTTAACAGATCTGCAGTTTCTCCTCTCTTTCTTTGTACACAGGAAAATTCATTTACATTACGGTGTGTTCAGACCAAGCGCGATTTGGGCGTCAAAATCGCGCTTGGTCTGAACACACTGTTAGTCTCTGAGCTGCATCAGACCTTTGAACTCACTATCAGGACATCTTCCAAAATTTGCATTCAGAGAAGCCAATTTTTACTGTAAACATTCAGTGGATGAAGTTGCTGTTTCACTTTATCTTCTCAAAAAGTCTTAAATATTAACGAAGCAACATCTGTTTAAAAACAAAAAAAAATTACTGCTGCTCTGTGATCACTGCTAAATTTCTGAGAGTGATTGATTTTTTTTTTTATAAGAAAAAGAAAACGTATATTATAGAAGTCTTTCTTTAAAATGAAGGTGGTGGACTAGCTGTTGCCATTTCAGAGGCTTTTACTGAGAGCCCATTGCAGTATTTCTCATTATGTTTCCGTTTTAAATCTCTTTGTGGGCAAATGATCTTTTACAAATTCTTGTGTTTTTAGAATTTCATTACTGATTTAGCAATAATTTTGTCTTTGTAGATCAGGGGTTAGCAAATCCGGTCCTCGAGGGCTGGAATCCTGCAGGTATTAGGAGTTTCCCTGCTGCAACACACCTGACTCCAATCAGTGGGTAATTGTGCAGAGCTTGATGTGAAGCTTTCCTCAAGTCACTAGGTGTGTTGCCACAGAGAAACTCTTAATACGTGCAGGATGCCGGAATAACTACCTACTGTAGTTATTCTTATTATTCATCATTTAACAGATGAACATAACTTGCTTATGATATATAAAAGACCTCTCATATTTGATTTAAAAAAAATACTTACAATCATACTCCACTATTAACATGTTGTTTTTCACAGCCTT